>QANU01002724.1:0-155500 GCA_003254905.1 Nissolia schottii
AGAAGAGAGCAAGAAGAAATTCATAGAGTGCTTGAAGATCTTGGAGGCAGAGCTTGGAGACAAGCCATATTTTGGAGGCGATGATTTTGGGTATGTGGACGTGGCTCTTGTTCCTTTTACTAGCTGGTTTTACACCTATGAGACATGTGGGAATCTAAGCATAGAGGCAGAGTGCCCTAAGCTTGTGGCTTGGGCTAAGAGGTGCATCATGGAAAGAGAGAGTGTTGCTAAGTCACTCCCTCATCCTCACAAGATCTATGGCTTTGCCTTGGAATATAGAAAGAGACATGGACTTGAGTAAGAGATTGGTGATGAATGCATGTGAACTTGGGGGGATATAATAATGTATGAGATTGAAGAATGTACAATTAGTGTGCGTGTGTGGTTTATCTGTCGAAACATGGGTTTAGTGCTTTTGTTTTGTGAGTTATGTAAGAATCTTTAATATTGTCAAGAAATTCATGCATGGTATTGTCAATATATATGCTTGCTTTTAAAACAATAATTTTTTCATGTTCCTTTCTGTAAACAATAAATCAGAGTTATGGGTTAGGCCGTTTCTGTGCAAAAGAATTTCTCTTGATTGTTTTTTTTTTTTTTTTGAAGTTTTGATTAGATTTTATTTCATCGAGAATTTGAAAACACTGTTTCTCTTTGATTCCATCTTCAACAAAATCCGGAATTGCAAAACTGTCAAAGAGCGGTGGGATATGTTGAAAGAGGAGTTTCAAGGCAGTGATAGGACTAAGCTATAATGTAAGTCCTGAACTTGAAAAGGGACTTTGAAGTCCTTTCCATGAAAGAAGAAGAAACAATTTCTAAGTACTCTGATAGAATTTTAGAAATTGTAAATGAAATCAAAGCACTTGGGAGTTGATTTTCTTGATAGCAGAGTGATAGAAAAGGTGTTTGTGATACTTGCAGAGAGATTTGAATCCAAAATATCCTCTTTGGAAGAGTCCAAGGATGAGTGATTTGCAAGCACAAGAACAAACGATAACCCTAAGACAAGAAAAAATTGTGGAAGTTGCTCTTCAAGCTCAAAACAAACCAGCCAGCAGAAGCAAGCAAAACTTCAACAAAGGCAGAGACGAAGAAAGCAGCAGTCATGAAAATCCAAACCAGAAGAAATATCCTCCTTATAAGTATTGCAAAAAAAATCCACACATCTTGACAAATATTGCTAGTGTAGACCCGATGCAATATGTGGTAATTGTAAACAATTTGGACATATTGCCAAGGTCTGCAAATTCAAAAATGAAGGACCTCAACAAAATCAACAAGCACAAGGAGCAAACTTTGAAGTTGAAGAAGAAATAGCCTTCAACGCTTCATGTTTCCCATATAATGATACTAACAACAATTGGCTTATAGACAGTGGAAGCACACATCATGTGTCTTATTAATGTAGAGATGTTTAAAGATCTTGATGAATCATTCATTTCTAAAGTCAAAATTGAAAATCGAGAGCTATTGCAAGTGAAAGGAAATGGTATCGTTGCTGTCAAAACACCAACAGGTACTAAACTTATTTCTAATGTGCTATTTGTACCTAAACTCAGTCAAAATTTGCTCAAAATAGGCATATGTTGCTCAAAATATGTTTGAAACCACTGTTGAACCTAATATTTGTGAGCTCATGAAGGTTGCATCCTTGTGCGATAAACCAGTTGACTGTCGGTTGCACTCCTCAACAAAATAGTGTAAGTGAAAGGAAGAACAAAACTATTTTCAAAAAACATCTACAAAAATATTATTGGAGCTCAAAGAAGTAAGAAACAATGACTCAATCAACAGTCGGTGCTGAATACACTAAAGCTAATTCAGCTATGAACCAAGCAATATGGTCAAGAAAACCATTATTGGATCTAGACTATGAACAAAAGAATCTCATTGAGACCAAATTTGACAACCTTTCTACAGTTCCACCTTCAAAGAACCTAGTGTTCCATGAACAAACTAAATTCCAACAATCTAATGAAAAAATTTTGGTTCATTGTTCCTCTGAAGATCAATTAGTAAATTTGCTAACTAAAATTTTGCAAATGACAAATTTGAATCTCTTCAAAAGAAAATTGGTGTTTATTTTCAAAGTGTCAAAGAAAAATGTTGAAAGTAACGCTCAGAAACCAAAAAAAAATTCAAAGTTGTGGTAAAAAATTACAATCACTGCCTTTGACCATTTGACCACTGTATTACAGCTACAGTTAAAGAAATTTTTGTTTTCAAATTGCATATCAACTTGACGACATAGCTCTTCGAACAACCTGCCCACAAATTGAAGATCAACTTGCACTACTTGGTAGATTTGCACCACTTGTATTACAACTAGAGTTTTATTCCATTAAGCAATGTTTTAATCATATTTTATTCAAGTTTAAAACATATAAATAGGCCAACATCCTACAACAAGGAATTATTGCATTCACACACCTTTGCGAATCTATGAATGTCATTTTCACAAACTTTATGAATTCAATTTTATAGTGCACGATAAATTCTCTCTTATAAATTCACCATATTTCTTCTCTCTTTTAACATTTTTATCCAACAAGCCTGCAAGGAGCCGCATAGGTGTTGCATTGAAGCTTAGAGGGGTTTTCCTTGAAAGTCGAGGGGGCATATAGTAGCCACAACAGATAAATCACTATATATAGAGAGAGAGGAATTTCTGTTGGGATTGGATTGTTTTGTCGGTAGTACCAAAATTGCAATTCTCAAAAGTCAAATTAATTCCAATATTTTGCTATTACAGACACATTTGCATGAGCTTCATAATATTTCCAACTTTTTTTCCCTCTCCATGCAACATTTTAAGGGCGACTTCTACCCTTCACTGGGTAAGGTTGGGTGAATGATTCACCCGGTTCATCTAAATCATTCAATTAAAGACTATCTATACACCTAATTATTAATGATAGAGATTTAAGTGGATTATTGATACACCATATATTGGTGGTGTATTCTAAAAAAAAAAAACTAATCTCTTCCTCTTTCTTGCCCTCTACCCCCACGTCACTGCCACCATCACCTCCTCCACCACTATCGTCGGCGGGCGACCCACCACCACTATCACTCTTTTTCCCCTCATCTACCTGTCCCTTCTAAAGTGACGTTGTGAACCCGAAAAAAAAAAAATGGGGCACAATACCAAAATAGACATACTAATTAGAAACCCTAGTATTGTGAAATCAGGTTTTTTTTTTGGCATAAGAGGAGACAAGATGAGGATGAAATATTTAAAATTGGGGTATGAAATAATTTGGGAGGGATCTTTTGATTTGGGTGAATTTTAGTTCTGCTTCGTGGTTTTTTGGTTTGTGCAATCAGTATCAAGTTAGAGTATTTGGGCATTCAAAGTTTTGATGTGGTGTGGCCTTGCCTCTGCGATTTGTGTCTAAGTTGCAGTCATCTTTTTTTGGTTGCGGTTTGCTTTCGTGGATTTGAGGCGTGGCGTTTGCTTTGGAGCTTTAAATTCTAGGTGTTGCTCGTTTCATTTACGTGTGGGTGGTGGAGCAAAGAATCCATGGGTATTGTTGTGAGAAAGCAGGTTGCAGGAGCGGTGGCGGCTTTGAGGTAGTGGTGTTGTAATGGTGAGCAACATGGTGCGGTGGTTTGATGGGTAGTTTGGCGGTAAGTAACCAGAGGGGAGTGGTGGAGACAGGGAGGAAGGAGGAAGAAGGAAGAATTTGGTTATACAAGGGAGTTCTTAAAGTGTATCACCGTCTTTATTCTACCAATGACCTATTTGGATTTTAGCCATTCAAAATTAGGTGCATACATGGTCTAAAATTGTATGGTTCTAATGAGGCTGGTGAATCATTCACCAAAATTTATAAGGTGGAGGATAGAAGCTACCCATTTCAAGTGTTTTTTTTATACTTCAAATCAAAGTGTTTTGTTTTATATGTTTTTTATTTTTTGTCAATACGGTTTTGCAAAGTCCAAACCAAGCTTTAGTCACAATACTCGTTGGGCCAAGCTTCCTAAGCCTCACAACCAAAATTACCAAACATCGAATAGAATTTTGGCCCAAGCTTCCACAGTATGACAACCAAAATTACCAAACAATAAGGCCCATAAAACGTTCCGAATTTACTATTTTAACCCCACTTGAACTAGCAAAACCCTAAACTCCCTCCCCTTTTATAAATAGTGCCTCCATCTCGTTCTGAGTTTGTTATTCACACACACTATAACTGCCTCTGCCTCTGCCTCTGCCTCTGCCTCTGCCTCGTCTCTTCTTAGGGTTTTGATTCTCATCTGTTGGTTTTGTTTTCTTTTCTAAATTTCTTATTTTTATCGTGAGATTGCATTTCTCGAGCAGTTCGAGTTTCTTAGGATTGAGAATTGGCGTTATCTTCTCTTCTGTTATGTTTATTTGTGTTTTTTTTCAATTTATTTTTTGGAACCGTGCACAATAAGCCGATGCTCTGGATTGAAGAAATGAAGGCGGCATGGTTGTGTGCACGGAAATTGAAATTAGGGTCAACATGTCTGCTCTCTCTGATCGCCTTGATTTGATTTGAGGGCCTGGTTGCGACCTACATTTTTTCCCCCCGTAAATTAGATTTTACTTTTTTTTAATAAAAAAATAATGCTAAAAACCTAATAGAAAAAAAAAATCAAAATACCTTGCTGCTCTTCAAAATCGTCTGCAATCAATGTGAACGTACGGCGCTGATCAGTTTTAATCTTTTTATTTTTATTTTATTTTTTAAAAAATTATTTTTGAAATATTAAAATGCCACATAGAAATTTTTGTGGCACAGCTATGCAGCACTTAATATGCCATGTCTGTGTGACTGTTACATGTGTTGGATGGAGACTTATTGAGGAGGATTGATTTACAGAATGTTTGACAATGATAAGGGCTAAGTTGAAGAATTAAAAATTTTAAGAATGAATTTGACTGACAGAGATAAATGTGATGATTTATTCTATTTTTTCCTGCAATACTCTTCTTTCATATAATTAAAAACCAATCTAAATTAATTTTTTATTATAATAAAATGTTATTAAAACCCATTATTTTTATTTTGTTTTTAAAATTATTTCAAATATTTAAATATTTAATATTACCTCATTTGTCTAAATTTTATACTGTATAAACACTTTTTTGGGTTAATTATGTTTTTATTTCTTGTAAAATTTAAAAGTTTAGTTTTAATTCCTGTATAAAAGTTTTAGTCCCCGCGAAATTTAAAAGTTTGATTATGCGATGTTGCTAGATATGGGTTTAGGCTGTGCAGCATGGGTCAAGAGGACTGGGGGTTGTTTTTGAATTTTTTTTAAAATTTTAATTAAAAACAGGTCGAATCATGGGTTGAGTTTTTAAGGCGTCCAACTCCAGGGACTAAAATCAAACTTTTAAATTTTACAGGAAAAAAAACATAATTAACCCTAATTTTTTTATATTTTTGTTACAATTTCTTTAATATACTGTTTATAACTAAATCAACATTGTTTTTAATTTTTATTAATAAAATAAAATTTTTAAATAATATTTTATTAATATCTATAAAATTAACACCACTACGTATCTTATTTTTTTTTCACATCTAGTGTTTATATAATTAACAAATTATCAAACAGACACATTAATTTATATTATTTATCAATCTTTTTTTATCGCAATATATTTATTTGATATAACAATGAATTTGTCAATCATAATAAATGATAATACCATAAATTTATTTGATAATATTTTAAGGATTTAATTAGAATACAATGCAAATGATTTTTATGTTATCATATAATCATATACTAACAAATTAATAAACATGGCTAATTATCACACTCACTTTACACTCACTTCTTAAAATTAAAATTAAAATTAAAATCATATTTTATTTATATAAACACTAGAAGTTGCAAAATATAGTGCGCGATTTCTTGTTAATATTTTAGTTATTGTAGACAGTAGAAATTATCAAGATAATGTATACGATTGAATTTTATTGTACGTATTGTTATTTTAAAAATTCTCACTTCCGTATATTTAGATATATAATCATTGTATGATTTTAAAAAGGGTCTTAGTTTGATACCTTATCAAATTTAAGGGTATCGATACTCTATAGTTATATGTGATTAAAAATTAGACTCTAATTATTATTATTTTAAATATAAAAATAAATTATGACCATTGAAATATAAAGAAATATTGATACTTTTATAAAAATTAAAGCACTAAAAGAAGAACCTTAAAAAAATTAATATTTATGTGTGAATAATTCTAGTTTCAGTGACCATAAAATCGAAAAGTGAAATAATTATTTAACATCTTAATTAATTGAATTCAATTTTTGGTTCAACTAACAATATTAGAAATAAAAGAGTGACAATGGTCACTACCAAATATGAAATGTGCTTCTTAATAAGAGGAGGCGTATTATTTTAATTTATTGTACATAAGATAATGTGTTAACTCACATTATATTTATCATTATATGAAATATTAACAGGATCTACACTAAATTAAATCTCATCTAATGATAAATAAATAATAAGTTAGTATGACACCAAGTAGAATGAATAATATTTCACTAAAAAGAAAGAGAAAAGAATATGGAATCCCCATAAACTTTGACCCTTTTGCAAATATTAATGGTATAAATCTTAATTTGAATTGTGATTGTGATTATATTAAGTAAAATTACATACTAGTGATGCAATGGTGTAACTAGTAAATCAATCATCAATGAAAACTGAACTATTCAAGAATGCCAGCAACAACCATCAATCTGCAGAATTTCTTACACGTGTAATTTTAGTCAATTGTTTAAAGTTCTACTTGAAGTAAACATCTACAAACAAAAATCTCCCAATTTTATTATTCAATATTAATTAAAGTTCTTTCTTGAAAAACGATCTGAGTTAGCCCCTATACTACCTTTTAATTTAGGGAAGCTTAGTTTTCACAAATTTATTTTTACATCGTATTAAAATTAAAAAAAAATGATTTGGTGCGTGTTTTAGTTATCACATTCTCAGTTGAGCAGAAAAAATTAGTTTTGAAATATAGTTTATTCAGTTATATTTTAAGCATGTTCACGTTTTAGCATGTTCAGAGGTTTCCACAACGGAACTAGTCCCTTGTGCGCCGGTCTTGACTTTTGGGTCGTGAAACTTACATAGTTATTGATGAAGTTTGAAGGAATTCTAAAGACGTTGCTAACTGACATATGAATCAAAAGGCATGCTTAAATCAATAAAATGACATAACTGGAGGCAAAACAGTGCAACTGGGCACTAATAGTTAATGCTACAACACCCTGATAGTGTTGTGGCGCTGATGCCGCAAAACTCTATGCTGGCCCACACCATTGCGCCCCAGGGTGCAATTGCGCTAGCAGGCACAACGCCATGGCACCCTAGTAGTGCCAATGTGATGCCGTCGTTGCTAGTAACCCTAAATGACGTCAGAAAGATAAAAAGAATGACTAGGGGACTTACCACTCGTGAAGAACACTCAAAGAATCGCCTTTGTGCTTCCACACTCCTTAAAGACAAAACTTAAATTTCGCAAGAGTCCACACTATTAGCGACCCTCACTAGTACTTGTGGAAAAATAATAAAATTAATTGTTTTTCAATGTATGCCATGACTCATAAGGTAATAATCTATTTATAGGGAGAGACTAACACCTCCCCACTCATAAACAGGCGATGTAGGACTTTAAAGTCAGCTCTGAGTGTTATTGCTCTCACACAATACAACTGCACTGGGCACCTAGCGCCATTGTGCTACGTAAGCGCAATTGCACTAGCGTGGGAGGAACCTAGCACCATGGCACCCTCCTAGTGCCATTGCGTTATTGTTGGGATTAAAAGTCAACCTTTTTTACTACGAGGATCCACTATGAATTACTTTAAGCACTCTATCTTACATTTTAAGGTCATTGAACGTACAAGTCATCACACATTCACTTCAGACGGGAGGGTACCAGTAGAGAAAAAAATTCTTATAGCACTGCAAACATCCGACGCCACCGTGCCCCAATGTTTTTGATATAATATTCCATTGAGACCATCTTACCGTGGTGCTTTTAACCCACCCAAGCTAAAGACAACCTTCTTAATCACCTTATCCGAGATTGAGCTGCAAAGAATAACATTTGTCTCTTCACTAACACATATCGAAATCATAGACACACATTCTTGGATGCCATGTATGGGGGTTGATATGTAAACTTCCTTAAAGTGGTCCATGATAGCTCTAGTAACCTCATCTTGCCCTTCTACCCATTCACCTTCAGTATTTTTAATGTCGTTAATCCTATTTTTGTCTCTCCTTTGAATCATAGATGCATGCAAGAAACTTAAATTGCAGCCACCCTATTTAAGCCGCTTAATCCTTGATTTTTGGCCCCAGAATTTCTTTTATTGTTCCCAAAGTTGCCAAATCTCCTTTCAAATTGTCATCACTCTTTCCATGCCAAAATCTGCTCCCTTTTTATTCATTTAAAATGCTAGTTTTGACTTCAACTTTGTGATTTCTCTAACTGCATTCTTAAAAATAGTTTTGTTCCATGCCGAGAGCTTAGTATGAGTTTGCCTTGTTTAAAAAGAGTTGCTAAGTATCCTCTGCAGTTTGTCCATCATCCCTAACCTTCTTGAATGACCTCGACACATTGTTCATGGTCTTTCCAAGAGGCTTCAAAGAAGATTATCTAAACCTCATAGTTCTTAATTAAAGAAGATTATCTTAAATGGCCCTTATCTATTGGGCCCCAGTTGACCTGCCTTGGTTTTGGCCCCATATAACCTTGTAAGCCCACTAAAAAGAGGCAAACAAAAGGAAAAAAACAAAACAAAAAAAGAAGAGGCAACAAAAACCAAGCATATAGCTATGACTATATGACTGAAGGCTATCTATCTCCTGTTCAATATTTCTACTATTGATTTCAATCAAGCTCGCTCGCTCGCTCGCTCGTTCATCATCAATATCATTATCATTATCACTATCACACTCCTCACTCCTTTCTTCTTCTTCTTTGTGTTTCTGCGCTACGAAGAAAGATAAAACCGAAAACGATGTCGTATGTGCCTCCTCACCTTAGGAACTCGACCGCAACCACCACCGTCACCGCCGCCGCCACCAGAACCTCATCCGTAACCCTAGACAACCACCACACTAAGCTCGCATTTCCTTCCTCTAACGCACACTCTCACTCTAACAACAACAACTACAACGATTCTCTCTCCTATGCCTCTCGCCGGAGCTCCGCCGCTCCGGAGCCCGTCTTCCCTCATTGGCAACCCTCCGAGCGCGTTTCCCGCATGAACCCCGACCAGGTTCATTATTCTTCTTTCTAATTTCGTTTCCAGAATTTTTTTTTTTTGATTTTTAATCGTTTTGCTGAAATATTTTGGTTTCGAGGTTTATTTTTTGGGGGAATGTTATGTGTGTTTGTTTTAATCCATGTGCTTAGGGTTTTTGGAGCTAATTTAATTTTTTTACTTAATTATTTTTGTGGTTGGGTGGTGCTAATGTGGTGCATTTCTTTTCATGAGAGTGTTGGACGGTGCATCTTGTAGGTTTGCCGTGTGTTTGGATTAACTTATTTTGGGTGTAAATTATACCAAATAGTTTATAGTTTATAATGAAGAGTTTCTTGAGACGGCCTTTGAAGTGACTTTTAAAAAATGTACTTTGTTTTACTTAAATTCTTATAATATAACATTTTTAAGAGTTTTATCTTTATTTGTAAGGAACTTTTACTACAAACCACTTATAGTGCCACTTTTTTTTTTAGAAGTGGAGCATTGACAACTTTTTTTTAAAAAGTGGTATTTTGGCTTGTTTTCTTCAATTGTTTTTTTAAAATTGTATTTTAACACTTGTTTTTCTTTTAAAAAAAGTATTTTTAGTTTGTTTTTCATGCCTTTGATGCAAGGAAAGCTGTGTTTGGACTGATTTTGAATTGGCGTGTATCAAAGGTAAAGGGGGGAATTTGCTATTCAGTTCAGGAAGTTGACTATGAGGGTTTTTGGTTTAATTGGAATTGGGGTAATGGTTCTATGCAATGTACTGATAGCAAATGTAAACCTGTGAAGCTTTGCAACAATGACTATCGGAGGAGTGATGGCTTTTTAATCTGCTAAGATGTGGAAGACTGTTTGGATTTAAAATTGTTGTGCAGAATTTTGGATTTTTGTTAAGTTAGACAAAAGGGTAAGGGTGACTTTTGGGCTTAAGAGGGGGCTATAGGTTGCTCATTCCACTTCGGATTCAAAGTGAGTTTCGATTATGTTGTGAATGCAGTGTAGGTTGCTTCAACTCCATGGTTTATCTAGGTCTGTGGTAGATTTTTTTTTTTAACATATTGAACCCTGGTTTCCTTCATTTCCTTTTCAGTTGTTCCCAGTGATCTCTCTACTCTCTCTCTCTCTCTCTGCCGTCTTGGCCATCTCAATTAATCAATGTTTTAAAAATGGAAGGGGCAAGAGCTCTAGGTCATTGTTCAATTGGTTTGTCATGAAAAAGATGCTTCAACCAGGGCTGAATAGAATAACATAGTAAAGAATGATTGGACTGTAATCATGGCCAGTTCATGGTATGACTAATTGAACTGGCTAATTCAGTCCAGTTTTGAAAACATTGTCTTTAATGGAGTTATCATTATTTCAATTCATTTTTTTTTTAATCCTTCAAAGCACTCTCTTAATAACCACATAAGCAATTATTGGGTGCTTATTCTAGTGCTTGTTATATGCAGATTGTAGAGGTCCGCCTACGACTTAATCTTGATGTTACTGTTGCCTCTGACTCTCCTGCTGCACCTGCACCAATAGAATCATTTACTGATATGGTATTTAGTTTTGTGTATCATATTATTTGTGCTTAGTAGTTATCAACAACTGTTTCAAATGTGTGTAAAATTGCGAACTCCTTTATTTCAGTGTTTGCATCCGAGTATCATGAAGGATATTGCACATCATGAATACACCAGGCCAACTTCTATCCAGGCACAAGCCATGCCAATTGCTCTCAGTGGAAGGGATCTATTGGGTTGTGCTGAAACTGGTAGTGGGAAAACTGCTGCTTTCACAATTCCTATGATACAGGTCTGAACTTATTACATCTGGCTTGTTTGACTGAATTTTGTAATGTTTTCCTAAACCATCCAATTCCGTCATCCTTTTCTTTGAGATTTATTTTTTCTCTTTCCTATTTATAGCATTGCTTGGCTCAATCTCCTATTCGGCGCGGTGATGGTCCTCTGGCATTAGTTTTGGCCCCAACTAGGGAACTTGCTCAACAAATAGAAAAAGAGGTGATATATGTAATTTTATGTGGGTTCTGTGGGGAAACGTTCTTGTTTATTCTCCAATTCCAGTTGATAGTTTTCCTTTAAGCCATAAATATTTTTAGGACTGTCTGCAAATGCTTTTCATAAACCTTGATTCACAAGGTTCTTGAGACATGAAGTATTTACTTTTTTGTTACCTTTGAATTGTTTTATGCTTACAAAAATAATTTGCTTCACTAGTATAAGAATCTCTATATACTATGAAGTATCTCTCATCTGTTGTTTAAATTTGTTGATTGGAAATTCCTCTTATTATGCCTGCAACTATCTCTCATGTATCTAATATGTTCAACCTTATTGTGAATTACCAATTTTGTTGTCATTCTGTTAAGTATCTTTTTGTGTTTTCTCTTCTGGCAGGTTAAAGCTTTTAGCAGATCTCTTGAGTCATTGAAAACTGCCATAGTTGTGGGTGGAACTAACATTGAAAAGCAGGTAATTAGATGTTGGCATAATTTTTTCTGGTCCATTGCCCCCATTTTGTTAAAGTTTTGTCAACAAGAAAATGCCGGTTATCATTTGTCTCCGTGGCATTGAAATATTCTGTTTAATGTATCATAAAAGTCCTTGCGTCTTAAATATATAAAGCATATTGTAAATCTTGAAGGTAATGTTTTTATCCAAAAACAAATCTTGAAGGTAATTCTTGTTTGTCTTGGACACGAGTTAAAGCTGTATTTCCACACAACTAGGTATCCTGATAGGGTGATAAATGAGCTTTGTGTAAGGCTAGTTTCGAAACAGATGCCCAGCACTGTCTAATAGTATTTTAACTAATATAAGTTTTAGATGCGAGGATGCTGGAAAATATTTTACATTTTTTATTTATAAATCTATTAGTTTTGGAAAGCTTTACTTTATTGATGATCTTTTCTTTTGTTAGTTCTTTTTACAAAGAGCGTATCTTGTTCTCCTATATATATGTCTTCTTCCTCTCTTTAGCTTAATGAAATTAACTACTGTTTTATCATATGCGTGTGTGTGTATATATATATATTTATTTGTATATGTATGTGTGTGTATACACATGCACACATTAGCTCTAGTGAAAGATAGCCTGATTTTGTGTATGCTTTCTTTCTGATTTTATGACAGAGGTCTGAGCTAAGAGCAGGGGTTGAAATAGTGGTTGCCACCCCTGGAAGATTTATTGATCACTTACAACAAGGCAATACTTCCCTTTCTAGAATTTCTTTTGTTGTGCTAGATGAAGCAGATAGGATGCTTGATATGGGTTTTGAGCCACAAATAAGAGAGGTTAGTGGTGTTGGAGTTCTTCTTCTGTATATGAGTCTCTCTTTATTTTCATGAAGATTTCATTCTGAAAGTATTTTTTCTTGTTTTCTTCGCAATTTTCCAAATTAAGTTGTTCCCATGTTATTTACCCTTCACTTCAGCTGTTACGATTTTTAAACTTGGAACTCAAGCCAATGATGCTAAAAAAGATGTTTTTGATATGAATGGGAGTCCAATTTCTTTTAGTTAGAAGCAGGAGGTCTCTTTAGATAAGAAAGCAATATGTGGTTAACATTTCTAATGCATATATTCAGTTATAATACTTATGCCCCTGGTTGGATGGAGAAAATATACATTTACTAATATTACCTGCAGATAATGAGAAATCTTCCGGAGAAGCATCAAACACTGCTGTTTAGTGCAACTATGCCTGTGGAGATTGAAACATTAGCGAAGGTCAGCTTCTCTTCCATCTCGAAATCCGAGAGTTTTTTTTCCCCTCTGAAATGGTCATCTTCTCCTTTGATCCATGCTAAAATAATGCAGTAGACCAGTACTGATATGTATTTTGAAGTGATTTTCAGTGTGCTAATGCTAAGAGAAAATTTTTTTTTCCTCCTTCATTGAGGTATTTGCTTTTCATAAAAATAATTTTATAAGCAGTTTGTAAACTTTTACTTGCACCTTCCTACTTGCTGCTTGATCATAAAATATAATAGCATATTGAATTGTTATATGCATCATAATTTAAGTGTCATTGTTTTTTTTCCTGGATAATTTTATCTTTTAACCTACTTATTTTCTTCTTTACAATTAAATAATACCACCACAATGTCCCTTTGAAGATTTATTCTTTTTAATCAATACATTTCATTGTAAGTTCAGTTGTTGAAAGAATTTTCTCGAAGTTCACCAATCTTCTGTTAATTCAGGAGTACTTAACTAGCCCTGTGGAAGTGAAGGTTGGAAAAGTGAGTAGCCCAACAACAAATGTTTCACAAACTCTTGTGCAGGTTTCTGAAAATGAGAAGGTAAATTTACGAAGCTAGCAAAATAAACTATACTTTTGTTAAGAGTTGGAGTAATAATTACCATTTCTCTTTCCAGTTTCCAAGAGTATTGGCTATCACTAATTCTCCATTTTTTAAAAATCTTTCTTGATTTCCATTTTCTGGAGGGAGTATATTCTGCTGAATTGGAGCTGGATGCAAGTTCTTAAATAGACATGAGACATACATGTGTGAATGGAAGTAAAGGAATGGAAGGAGAAAGAATGGGGCTAGAGAAAAAAAATTGATATAGATAAGGGTGAAGAAAAATGAGGATAGCAGATAAAAGTGATACTTTATTTTTAAATTATTTGGTTTATTTACATTTTTTACCCTATATTTTCCTAATTATACACGGTCCCTCAATTTTTATTTCTAGTTTTTTCTCTATATCTTTTGGTTTCTGTTCTAAAGTCTTATCGTGTGCTGTAGATTGATCGACTTCTAGATTTGCTTGTAGAGGAGGCATCACAGGCTGAAAAGTGTGGCCATCCATTTCCATTAACAATTGTGTTTGTTGAAAGAAAGGTATGCTGTGTTCTGTGTACATGCTATGTATCTATCATATCTACACTGTATTGTCACCTGTGTGCTTATATGAAAAAATCATACAGTTAGATTCTTGAATATTTATGGTTAGGTTTGCAGAGTTAGATTGCATGCATGACATCCTTATTTGTTCTTGTTCTTTATTTAGCTTTATCATTTTGTACATGGTTGTCAAATTAGGAGTCGAATTGTGAATTGTAAGATTCATGATCAATAATTAGAAATAGCATGCAAGTATTTTTGTGTAAAGAAACATAAAGACTACGTATATTACCCTAAACCCTAAACCCTAAACCCTAAACCTTTTAAAGTCAAATAGCTCACTATGTAACTAATAAAATGAGTGAGCAAGTGCCTGTGTGATATCCCTATTTCAACAGGACGGAAATTAAGCAATAGAATAATTAATAATGGTACATTTAGTAACACCTCTTTAGTTCATTTCATTTAACAATTTAAGCTTATATGGCTCTTAAATTTCTCCAATGAAAATGGGTGAAGAAAAGTTCAAAAAACGAAGTAATGGATCGTGGAATCATATCACCATCACACTAAATCGTACACGTATCATAAGATTTACACTCATTTATGATTCACTACATTGTACAAATTGCTAGCATGCAGAATCATATCGAATCGTGCAATTTGAATCGTGAATGGTAAGATTCTGATAACTATAATTTGTACTGCAACCTAGCCCAATGTTTTTTCTCTTCTTACATTTGATAATACTAACTGCAGAATTGAATCAAGCTCAATCTAGATTTGGTTGCCTCTCTTCTTAACAGGGAATAAAAACATTATTTTGACTTGTGTGCCAAACTAGTTACTTGTGATTGAATCGGTTGTTTGCTATATAATGAGAGTTTGGGTGGATTAGGTTCAAATTGGAGACCATATGTACTTTGATAGGGGGTTCAAAGTGAAGTTATTCCTATTTTGGCATAAATTAGTAATATTTAATCGGCGTCTTTTAAGATTTGTTATTTCTATCTTTCTTCTTGATAATTCTTTTGGTGTGCATGTAGACAAGGTGCGATGAAATTGCTGAAGCACTGGTAGCTCAAGGATTATCTGCAGTTTCTCTTCATGGTGGCCGCAGTCAGAGTGAAAGAGAGGCTGCCCTGCATGACTTTCGGAGCAGCTCCACCAACATCTTGGTAATCTCTCCTTCATTTGTAGGGCATAATAATCAAACTTTATGTGTGTATCATTTTTTTTGGTCCGTTTTCTTCTTTCTAAATCTGTACTGGTCTTGACTCATTGCAACTAATGCTATTGGATGGATATTTCGTAGCCATGCAAATATTGTTGAGAAATATAGTGAAGGCTGCTGTGGCTTTTTAATCACAGTGAAGCCAACCTTAGCTTGTTGTGTTCCCTTTGTTTCCTACATGTCAAATAGGATAAAGAAGAAATTGTATGGGCGGAAATGATTATTTTTATAAAATGTTAATTTTCTCTATAAGAAGTTCTTCAATTTATTACCATTCTCAGTGCCATGCACTGCACTACACTGCACTGTCATCCCATGTCAGCTTAATATTTGGACCTTTGATACTGATATTCTACATTTCTCTTTCCTTCTGTTAATTCTAGTACTCTACTTCAAATTTCGAATTCCTCACAAATTTTGCTTATTAAAGTTTGGGATATTTTATCCACTAACCATACTTATTGTTGATACCATATCATGCAGGTTGCAACTGATGTTGCATCTCGTGGGTTGGATGTCACAGGAGTGTCACATGTCATCAATCTTGATCTTCCAAAGGTATTAAGCTCCAAGCAAGAATTAATTGATGAGTGATGACTGAATTTTATCTATAATCCACTAGGAAAATGTTATCTGGAAACGTGGCCCCGGGGGGGTGGGTGGTTTCCAAAATTAGTGGATTGCCATTCTGCCACCGCTATTTTGGCTACTTATGCCTGGTACTTTTCGGTCAAATTTAATTTCCTTGAGAAATGCATACCTGAAGCTTCAGTTTTGGCTGCCTCAATTATAGACCATGGAAGATTATGTACACCGGATTGGAAGGACAGGGCGTGCAGGATCGACAGGCCTGGCCACTTCATTTTACACTGATCGTGACAAGGTGCTTGATCTCTTCCTTTTCTTAAAAATAAAGTACTGGACCGTGATTTTTATTGATCTTAACATTAATTTAATTCTGCTCTTTAGTTTCTTGTGGCAAATATAAGGAAAGCAATTGCCGATGCTGAATCTGGGAATGCTGTGGCATTTGCAACTGGAAAGGTAATAATTTTGTGCTGTTAGTAAAATACTAGGACTTAGTATATTTACCACTCAAAACGAGGGGTAAAAAAATTACTGGATGTTTTAATTCATTTTTCAATATAATTTTACATGAGTCTCCTCACCCATGAATTTTGTAACCGATATTTTTAGTGTTTCAGGAGTCTTAGTTTTATTGTGCTGGGATTGTAATTGAACTATAGTTCTGTGCTTCATGGCTGACTATCTGCTATTGGCTTGTAGGTTGCTAGAAGGAAGGAGAAGGAAGCAGCAGCTGCACATAAAGAGAACAATGCTTTATCCAAACACTTGGGGCTGGGAGCTAATTCAATTAACATAGAAGATAAATACAAATTTATGATTACTGCCTCAGACATTAAAAAAGAAGGTGCAGCAGATAGTGCTTGGGATGATTAGCAAAGTGTCCGGTGCCTCCTGTATTAGATTCATGGCAAATGCCAAAGCCCAAGGTTGGTGATATAGCATTTTTTTTCCCTTGTTAGCTTTTCAAATCCTATCTTTTTTTGGTTGTGAAAGCAACCTCCCTGCTTGCAAGGCTAAGACTCTGTACATCAACTCTTTCCAGACCCCATCAAGTGAGAGTCTTATGCACTGACCCATCCCGTTTTTGGTCTCTACTTTTTAATTTTGGAGGGGGGTGGGGTTTGTTCAATCTTATGATGATTATATATTTATCGATGCTTTGCTTGCCATAACTCTTTCCCTCATTCCCATTCCATTTGCTTTTCTTGTGCATTTTTTGTAGAAGTTCTTGGAAGTCTACTTTTTAGCCTAATTTTGGGCTTGTTTGGATTGACTTTAAGAAAAAACTTATTCTAGTTATAATTTTTAAGTATAGTTTATTTTAAGAATTTTATTTTACATTTACAAGGTGTTTTTACTAAAAACACATCTTCATCCACTTGTTTTAGAAGTGAACATTCAAAACTTAAAAAAAAAAAAAGGTGGTATTTTACCTTGTTTTAGAAAAAGCATTTTTTTTTATTAAAAAAAAGTTGTATTTTAACACTTGTTATTTTTTAAAAGTGAGTTTTTAAAAGCCAATCTAAACAGACCCTTATTGTCCTCTCATCTCATATGTACACTAGATTAATGAGATGAATTTACATTTTGACAAGTGTACCTATAAAATGATAGGATGATTAAGGCTAAAAAGTAAGACTCCTAAATATTTCTCTGATTTATTTGTATGTTTTGTGGTGCTTGTGCATGATTGATATGTCCCGTTCACTTGAACTGAGTGCATCTGTAGGTTTGTTGCTTCTAAGATGCTGGAGATTCGGCAAGTTTCTGCTTACGTATGCAAGTCTACTCACTTTTTTTTCACACAACTTTGTAGGTAGCACACTTGTAACACGGTAGCTTGCTAGACGCTTTGTAATTAGCGTACTGCGCATCCATCTCATGTAATCCTAGGAATGCCAAGTTTTCTCTAGTTTGTGTTGCGTCAGTTAGAAATCTGTTTTGGAAGGTACTTTTCACCGTCATCAAATGTACATCCAGCTTTGTGTATTCCACTCCCGTGTTCAGCATTTTTTACTACCTTACGTTAGCATTTACAAAACCCACGAAAATGTAGTTAGTACTTACCCTTTTTTTGGATTTTCTTGTCTTTGGTCGAATTCAAGACCTTTCGTATTTTACTATTCCTTCTTTTCTCTGGTGAATCTTTGCATGCGTGACTATGGGCTCTTAAGAATTAAGTGCAACTCCAACGCCATTATATCATAAAAATGTCATAATCACTATGATAATAACATGCTATCATTAATTTTTGCTGAGTTTATGTGCTATATTTTCATTTTGAGTTAGTTCATTATGGGTAAAAGCATAAATAAAAGTTAAACTTGTTATTTGCGTTTAATTTGTTCGTTATGAACAAAACTTGTGCAATGTTTATTTTTTTATTCACATAATTCTGACCGCCTTTTACTGAAGGGATGAAAGTCGAAACACCTTAACCAATCTAAAGTTGATAGGAAGTTTATACTCTAGCGCAGAGGAAAAGCAGAAGTCACGCAATTATATATTCATTGCAACAGAAAACCAACTTTAACTCAGCGTGAATGTTGCACAATGCACCAATCATTTGTATCAAACAAAATGGGGACTCAAATATCTCCATTTCTGTTTTTGGACAACAAATGTATCCAATTTATTGGTCCACAAACCTAGCCGAGTTAGCTTTTCAGTCTCTTCTATTTATAGACCCTCCCATATGCCACTTTAACGCGTGTATAGTGTAAACGTATGTCTACCTTCTCATGAGTCATGACCTTGGGAGACATGCATTATATTAGACCCCCACTTAGTATAAGAAAGGCATTTCATACAGAAAACAAAGATAACCAATAAAAAAATTACAAGGGGAAGAAGAAAAATACTTGGAGTGTAAGAAACTTCTGCAGAATAATGTGTTGTATAATTAACTTTTGGATGAATGAGTGAACTTTATCACTTCATTTCATCCAATAAACCCACAAAGAGAAAGATTATACTAGAAGATTTACAAGATCACATGCATCATGCAATCAATCATGCAGATACATCATCAATCAATTAAATTAGCTAGGAAGCCAAAACTAAAGCCTGCCTAAGCACATTGTAACCATTCCTGTAGTGCTCAAGTGAGAAGCATAGCTGCCTTATGGCCTCACGCTTCTCTTCAGCTCCTTCCAAGATCTCATCTCTTTGCCTTTCATTCTCTTCCTCCAGCTTCTTAGCACTTAGCTTCAACTCCTCCACTTGTTTATGTGCCTCTTCCACCCCTTCAACAAGCTGCACATGTTCAATGTGCAAGAGGTTCAAGTAAATCTGAAGGCTTTCAATCTTGTTATCCTTGGAATTTGCCTCTTCCTTGAGTGAACCAACTTCGGCATTGAGGTTATCTCTCTCTAATTTCAAAGCATCAAGGCTTGCATTGAGATCGTCTATGTTGTTCTTCCTCTCCTCAATGTCCTCCTTTAACAACTCAATCTCACCCTTGAGTGTCTCTTCCATCTCTGATTTTCCGGATTGAGTTCTTCTGATTTCTTCTTCCAAATGAGCTTTTGCCTCCAACAACCTTGAGATTTCGGACTTCAACTGCGCTTTCTCTGAGAAGATTGCCTGTTCTGCATTGGACACGGCATTGTTCAAATGCTTTATCTCATTGTCTCTGTCTGCAAGGCTAGTTCTCAGCATCACAAGCCTTTTTTGGAGTTTTGTGTTGTCTCTTTTCTCAGAGTTGAATCTTGTCTTCCAAGAAACAACGTCCTTTAATGCCAAGTGAAGTTGATCCTGCAACTGCTGAATGCTTTCACCTGATTTATTGGCCTCAAATCTCAATGAAGAATTTTGCATTTCTAAAGACTCAAGCTTCTCTCTTGTTACCCTTATCTCCTCCTCAAGAAGTGACTCAATATTGCTCTCCTTTTCTGAAGCCTTTTGTGGTTCTTCACTTGATGATGATGATGATGATTCAACACCACCCTTCAAATTCACCAATTCCAAGGATCTATACTTATCAACCTCAGCCTTCAGCTTTGAAATTTCCTCTTGAGAAATCCTCAACTTGTCGCTCACATTCCTCAACTCTTGCTCATAACCACTAATCTTGGCCCTCGCATCTTCACCACCGTTATTCTCAAGATCATGCATGATCCTCCTATTCATCCCACCAGAGAAACCAGAGTAGCTATGGATGGAGGAGACATCGGATTCATCATCGGATTCGGTCAAGGTTGAGGAGCCATCTCCATCTTTATGGCTTGCATCATAGTAACCATGAGAACCGAGGAAGAAATCGAACCCTGCAGCCCTGTGGGTAGAGAGGCGGCGCCCGGTCTTCCGAGGAGAAGAGGAATGCCAAGCAGAAGGTGGATCAGAGACGTTGTTATCTGATATCAGCAATTGGTCGTAGCGCTCAGCAAGGGTCCTAATACAATCAAGGGTCCCAATTAGATAGTTAGTTAGGAGTAATAAATAGTCGAAAACCGATCAGCAATTGAATTGCATAATGTATTTATGTATCAGTACCTGTAGCCGCGGTAGAACTCGTCGACAAGAGAGATCAATTCAGGCCTCTTCTTGTAATACATCTCGGCCTTTTGTGCGAAGGAGTCTCCGTCTTCTTCAATCAGCTTCAGCATTTGCTTCACATTGCGCTCCATCTCGGACGTCAAGGAACGTTTTTTCAATTTCTTGGAGGACATTGTGCCTTGGTTGAGAACAACTCCACCGCCCTTCCCCCAGCTTTTATTTCAAAGTTGGGAAAGGGAATTCAATTCAAAGTATGTTGGAGGAAAACAAGGAAGAGGAGGAGACAACAAACAGGTTAATGTCTTTTAAACCATTCCTTGTTTAGAACGTGGAACAATAAATGGTTACATGGTAACCTTGTAGGAGCAACACGTCATCAGAGCGTCAATAAGAAACTTTTTGGTTTGGATTTTTTTTTTTCTTTTTTTCTTTCCTTGTTTTGTATTCACATTTATTCTTTTTATTTGAGCCAATCATGTTCTTGCTGGAAGGGTATTCATATATATGTTGCAATGTTAATGTTAATGGAGTTGAAAAATAAAAAGACAACTCGTCATGTACCATTAAAAATATTTTGAAAATGTCACTTTTTAATAGATTATTACTAAAATATTAAATTTTTTCTCAAGGTTTTTTTTTAATTAAAAAAAAAGTGCCTCCAAAAAGATAGTACTCTATAAAGTTTTCTATATCATACTATTTTAGAGATAATGCTAAAGTTAGTGCCTCCGTCTCGTTCAGATTTTAGTGTAATTATTTTTAAAATAATTAATTTTAGAGTACTAATTAATTAAAATTAAAAGAATTAATGTGTGTTTAGAAATGATACTTCAAAAGGTAAATTAAAAAACTGTTTTTGTTTAAATGGGATAAAAATAAATTATTTTAAAAATTAATTAAAAAATGTGTAAGATTGATAAGTAACTGTTGGAGAGAGTAAAATGAAAAATAAATATAAATAATATGGAATAAATACAAAAAATATTCTCATTGCATTGAATTTGTATTCACTTGTTGTCACTGCATTTAATGTTCGTTTTCTCTTTCCTCTCCCCCACTCTTCCTCATGCTTTTCTTCTTCATTTTTCTTCTTCTGTATTTGTTTTTCTCGTCTTCGCCACTTTCCATTAATTTTTCTCCTTTGTTTTTCATGAAAATGGTTCTAATAATATCATCGTCGCTTAGGAGGTCATTCATAAAATGAAGAATTCTAAAAGGTAACTAAGAGCTTATGGCGAGAAATTGGCGAGAAGGGTAACCTTAATAGCTTTCAATGAAAAAATGGTACGAAAGAAAGGATAATTATTGGAAACAATTGCCGAGGGACAAGTTGGTGAAACAGATGGGCAGAAATACCAAATACTTCCACTCATTGGTGAATGTAAGTAAGAGGAGGAAGCTAATCTCTCAATTAAAAGTGGGGTGCAGATTGCTATGAAGGCCGACAGAAATCAAGAAGGAGATTAGGGACTTCTACAAGGGATTGTATAGTGCTGTTGAGGATTTTGAATTCTTTCAGTGGCAGAAGCTGCGGGGTTGGAAGTAATCCCAACACTCGAAGTTATTTCCAAGATCTTGAGGGGTAGACTTGAGCCAGTGATGCCGAGTCTTGTGGGTGAGGCGCAGAGTGAGTTTGTCTTTGGTAGGAAGATTTTGAATGGAGCGTTGATCACTTGTGGAGATGTGCAATGGCTGCGGAAGAATAAAAAATAGGTGGTTATCCTAAAACTCAATTTCCACGAGGCCTATGATATGGTTACGTGGAAATTTGCGGATTTGGTTCTTAGAAGGATGGGTTTTGGCGGCAAATGGAGAAAGTGGTAATAGGGGAACTTAACAACATGCAACTTGTTAAATTTGTTAAGTTAGTTAAAATTCTGTTAGTGGCAGTTAGTTTGTTAGTGTATTTAGCATGTGCACAACATGGCATTGCTTGCTATGCAAGCCATCTATGCTGTATATATATCTAAGCTTGTAATGCCAAGCTCAAGTTAATGAAATGATTCAGTTTTCTACCCTCCTCCACATTCAGTTTTCTATCAAATGGATATAATTATTCATTTCACCGGCATTCATGTCAATTCTCAATAGTGGCGTTCCCTCTAAACCGTTCAAAATGGAAAGGGGGCTGCGTTAAGGGTACCCCATATCTCCGTTTTTGTTTGTTCTCATGTTGGAGGTGCTAAACAAATTAATCAACTTGGTCGTATCCAATAGGTTGATTGAAATTGGGAAAGGATAGGGAGAATTTAACTCACCTACAATTCACGGATGACACAATAATTTTTGCTCCATGGCCGATGAATCTGTGAAGAATTATATGAAGTTGCTCGACTGCTTCTGCACTACTTCTGGCCTTAGCGTCAACTACAACAAGTCAGTCATAATTCCAAGCGGTTGAGACAATGATTGGGTGGACCGAACAAGATTTTCGGGGTGTGAAGTTGCTGCACTAGCATTTAAATATGTTGGTATTCCTATTGGTCCAATAGGAATACCATTGGTGCTAATCTGAGAAGGGTGAGTACATGGTCTTCGGTAATTGAAAAAATTGAGGAAAGATTGAGCATGTGGACGTCCAACTCTTACTAAAGCCGATAAGCTTGTATTGATTAAATCTGTTATAAATAGTCTACCTCTATACTTCTTGAGTCTACTTAGGTTGCCAAAGCAAGTTCTCGAGAAGATAATTAGAGTCTCCAGAGTAGATTCTTTTGGGGAAAGCTTAACGGTGATCATGGCATGGCTCTGGTAAAATGGTCTCAAATCCAATTACCTAAGAAACAAGGCGGATTAAGTTTTGGGGACCTTGTCATTAGGAACTCTGCGCTTCTATTTAAGTGGTGGTGGAGATCGCTAAAGAAGCGTGTCCGCTATGGAAGGTGGTAATCTCATGCAATCATATCCAAATTATAGGGCACTCAGGTGCACACTGTATTAGGCCTGGTGGTTGCCCTTGGCAAGACATATATGGCATCAACTTAAGGGATGCAAAAAGTGGGATTAGAATGGTTGTTGGAAACAGTGCAAAAACCATATTCTAGGAGGATCTTTGGGTTGCGGACAAGATATTAATTGAGCGATTTCCAAGACTGTACATGGTGTCCACCCTTAAGGAATTGTGTGTTGGTGATTACGGGTTTTGGGATGAGTTGGAATGGGTTTGGACGCTTCAATGGAGAAGAAACCTACTTCAATGGGAATCTGTCATTCTTAATGAGCTGCTTGATGGCCTCTTGGAAGCTAAGCTGAATGCTGCCATTGAAGATAGAATCGTGTGGAGCTACGACAACCAAGGCATTTTCTCCGCAAAATCCTTTGTAGATGCAGTGGAGCGCTCTCAGAATTCATCGAGGGAAGTGAACAATTTCAGTTTCTCCAGCCAGGCGTGGAAAGGTTTGATTCCCCCTAAAGTTGAATTAATAACATGGTTTGTCATAGTAGATAGGCTAAATACTAGGGATAGACTAATGCGATTGAATATTTTGAATGCTCATGACGCTGTGTGTGTACTTTGTGGTGTTGAGGAGGAAAACATAAGCCATCAATTTTTTAAATGTATATATGCATCAACTATTTGGTTTGAATGGCTGAATCAATGGGGGGATAATATGGGCAGGGCATGGAAATGCAAAGGATTTTTTCGAATCTTGGTTGAATACTAGACTCAGGAGAGATGAGAAAAAAAGTGGATTATTGCTTATTTTACAACTATTTGGGTGGTTTGGAACACTAGGAATAGGGAAACAATTGCGATTGCAAGGTATTGGTCTAAACATTGGTTTGAGAAATGTAAATTAGGAGGTGACTTGCGTGTCGGTTGGGGGTGCCGGTAGTACCAAGTTTCATTTTTCCTTGATGGTCATGCCAAAGGGGAAGAAGGGTGTGTTGGGATTGGCACCTCAATTAACCACAATTTTGGTTTTGTGACAATTCAAGGTTTCTTTAGTTCTTTTTCCGGGTCAGGTGAGCTTGGCTTGGAGGCTAATGGGACCCTGTGTGTGTAATATATTGGTTGTAAATTAGATGAGCCTTATGACCACATTTAGTTGGGGAACATGGTACTGTCAAGAAGTAGATGCAGATGAGGAATTATGGGATAGTGTACAAGTCTCTATGGTGATGATATAGGAAGGTTAGGGACTATGCTTGGAATTGTCTTCTGGTTTTGCAAGTCTGTAATGATAAGTATGTGATGCATTTGGACTCAACCTATGAGAGGCGTTGGAGAAGAATTAACTGAAGTGAAGGACCTGACAATCACAGATAAATAATCGTGTTAGTGTGGCAGGGTGTTTACCTCTCAGAAGCCAATTTTGTTATTGCGTGTAGAAGCTAATTATGTTGTTTATCTGTCAGAGATTTATTAGTTGTTTTTGAGCTCCTTGTGTGTAGACAATTATATTGTGGTCATGGTATCATGATACTTGATGTAGTTGTGTTTACCTTAATTTGCGAGGGTTGATATCTCTTTTTTCTAAAAAAAAAAAAAAAAAGTAACGATTCTTTTAGGGTTTTATTAAGGCCTTCCCGACCTTACCGTGTTTAGTGGTGGCTTAGAGTCCATTGTAAAAATCTTTGCCTATTTTCTTCTCGATGGAATAAAATCTGAGCAAAACTTCTTTTAAACAATGCTTATGGTAATAAAAATTGATCTCAAACAACCTTACAATAGATTTGGTTGGAATTTTATTATTGATTCTTTACTTTGAAATGCTTGGAAGTAGATAGTCACTTGATTCAATTTGGTTTGATGTTGCATTTCTTTATCCTCTTTGAATGTTCTTTGGGATGGCAAATGCACTGGGGGCTTTCATCAAAATAAGACACAATGACCTACAATCACCTTATCTTTTGTTATTTGCATATAACCGACCAATCTAATTCGAGGTACTGTGATTATCTTTCTTCACTCATACTTTTTCTTTTCCAAGTCTCAAACCCGAGGCATCACCCGACCAACCTTGTGTTGGTTCACTTCTCTTATTATTAATAATAACCTAAATAAGCTAAAATAAAAATTACGACAGTAAATTAAAGTCAAACACAATTTAACTACCTAATACCTTGCAATATTAAGTAAAATATTCACAGCGGTTACACGAGCTTTAACCAATGCAAATTGCCGTTCATGGAATAAGCATAAGAGTGAAAATAGGAGCCTCCAAATACACTCAATCAAAGAATGGAACAACGATTCTCAGCAACACCAATCTTCTTACGCAGTTCTCCATGTGCCATCTCAACATGCTGTTGAATGGCCCTGCCTGCCGTCTCAATGTGTCCTGGAATAGCCCGCCCGGCCGCCTCGAGGTGTTCCGGAATCGATCTGAGTGCCTTCTCGACGTGCTCCGGAAGGACGTGAATCTCGCCTCGCTTGCGCAGTTCTTCGCGTGCTTTCTCGAGATGCTCCTTGAGTTTTCGAATTTCTTCGTCTGCTCTAATTTGAGCCGCCATGGCATTCTCTTCTGCCTTGAGTCTCTCGGCTAGCTGTTCTGCCAATTGTTGCTCAAGCCTTGTAGTCGCTTCTTTCAGCTTCGATTCAACCTACAAAAATACAATAACATTGCATTGTGTGCGAGTTTAGCTAAATGTGCATACCTCTTACTTTTTCACTTTAAAGGGATTCTCAATTTACAAGATCCAATTTTTTTTTGAAGTAGTTGGAAAGTACAATCCAAATAAGCTCAAAACAAGAGTGGAGCCCATTTGAGAAACAAAAGTTCTTACAGCACCAGCACCACCAATCCACACCAAACTTAAATTATCATGCTAGGCCACAACAACAAAGATGACGCCTTAGTGTCCTGTCAAGGACCAGTCAAGAATCATGTTTGCATTCAAATTATTAACATTTAAATCTCTTCTAATAAGCTTATTTATGGTTTTTCTAGGTCTCCCTCTACCTATAACTACTAAGGTACCCGCCATCTGATCTACTCTCCTTATTGAAGCTTCTCCAAGTCTTCTCCTCACATGTCTAAACCATCTAAGGCAACATTCTACCAACTTTTTGACCATAGATGCTACTCCAACTTTCTTTCTAATGCATTATTCCTAATCCTATTTTGTCTAGTGTGTCCACTCATCTAACGTAACATCCTTATTTTTGCAACATTGAGTTTGTTTTCTTGTTGGTTTTTTTACTGCCCAACACTCCGTTCCATATAATATCGCCGGTTCCCAACGAAAGAAGCACCGCAAAATTAAATCATCAACTCCACTGATCAGGTTCATTTTCAATGCAACGTCACAGTAGAATGTAGATAGATGTCCTGCTATGAAAAACACTTCAGCCAGCGAAACAACAGTAAACAAGAACATAAAATAACCCTGCAGTCTATAGTATTCTTTTGTCACTAGCTTAAACACTTGAAGAACCATATTTAAAGTGTTGCGGGCTGCGGCATCCAATCCAAGCCCCCAATCCAAGTTCAGTGAGGATATAATACTCTGCATAACAACCGAGTTCCTCCTTCCAAAGCCAATTGGCATCATTTTCTATTTCTTCCGTTGTTGATAGAAATAAGGGCTCATACAGACATACTGCAAAAGTAAAAGGCCATCCATTCATCATCATAGACCAATCGGCAACCTTTCAGAGGTTTGAACCTCCACCAAACCACCAATCCTGCTCCGATTTCCGAATGCTCGGACCTCCAATATAACCCAAAAGAAAAAAGCAATAATGATACTCAAGTTCAACACCTCATGTCTTTTATCCTTTGTCCCCAGTCTCTTCATGTCAAAACAACATGGATTGCTTACTAGCACGAAAAATGCACTATATATAGCTACTTTTGAAATTTCCATAGCATCAAAGAGAGTGTCACCAAGCTTAATTTTCAGCAAAATTAGATGAAAATCATGTGATATGAAATGATAAGCATCAGAATAACTTGTGATTGAAGTACCATGTCAGTAATTCGCTTTAACTGCTCATCATATGTTTGCTGCATTTGCGTTCTAAACTCAGATCTCTCTCCTTCTGTACACCCTTCCCAGGAATCAACTTCTCTTTGCTGGTTACGCAACTTCATTTCTCCGTCCTGTTGTCAAGTAATGAATTTAGTGATATCATATACACCATCTGCTCAAAATTTTAAAAACAACATTGCTTCAATTTGCAAAAGGTTCACCTTGAGTTCTTTAAATAACTCATCTGTATAAGGTCGTCCAGAATTCTGTGATACAACCTTGTTTACAAGAGAGAGAAGTTGTTGGCCTTGTCCAAGCTTCTTTCTTTCATCCCTAGTCTTATTATCAAAAAGCACGCAACGATTCTCACAGAGAGCAAGAATTTCCTACAGCAATGTTAAACCTTGATTGAAATTCAACAACATTCTTAATTATCCATTTAGGATTTCTCAAATAGGACAGATTTTTATTCCAAAATATTCAAGAAATACAAGAGTGTTATACTATTGAAAGCAGCAAAAAGATGGGCAAGAAAACAATTTAACAGGAAAACTAGGGAAGGCGTCTCATAGTCATAGCCATGAACCAACACAGTTATCTCATAAAACTGATTTCATATCACCATATCTATATAATAGCATTCCAGCTAAATAAATTCTCAGTTACAACAAATGATTAACAACCCAATTAAAGTTATCTGTGTAATGCACAAAAAGAGAACACCATATCAAGAAAATAAGGGAAGAGGTGTGTAATCCATGATAGCCATGCCTATAACTTTAACCAGAGCACAAAAGAAAACCAATATAAACTGAAGATGCTGCAACTAATCATTCTATTATAAGAAAATATCTTTCTATAAAAAAGAAATCAAGTGGATGCGGATGCAAACAAGAACAACCACCAAGTCTTGGCCAACTAGATAGGTGACGTCTGTTTCATGGATAATTTGATTCCAATGAGCTCTATCAAAAGGAAAATTACAAGTACCATTCAGAGCAAGGTATATTAAATGGTGGCTCCTAAATATATCTTAGATCCAACAAACTTGCAATGAAAGATGACAGTAAACTACATAATAAGGTTCCAAATTATACAGCATTCAATGGGGTAAGTGCAGCAATCTGAAGAATAATGTTTGTGCTGCTCAGCTATCCAAAATTCTGAACTTAGTTTTTTAGTTTAACATAAATAAGAAACCTCGTCAGAGATGAAATAAACAAGTACAAGAATGGAATATAACAACTCCTCCCTAAGAAACCAAGACAAGTTAATCAACCAAACAAAGTTTACCATTCTCTCAGCATATCTGCATTTTAAATAAATCCCTTAAAGGCCGAAGACTTGCGTCACTTATTTTATATTATTTTTCAGGAATGTTAAGTGCCATATTTTTAATGTTCAACACTATAAAGTTGTATTTGTATGTACTAACAGTGGAACGCATAAATGAATCATTGAATCTATGACATATTCGACCTTAAACATTACTACATGTTCAAGGATTTGGAAATGCAAGATTTAGCATATAACCAAAAACAAGGCCACATTATCAATCTCACAGCATAGTTCAATCAATGAAGAGAGTAGTCCGTCCAATCAAGGGGTAAAACGGAGTAGCAATAAATCCAAGTTATAAAGTGATAAGAGACTAAGAAACCTTTAGGGGTTTTGGACACTCGCAACCCAAATAATCTTCCAGTGTCTCGTCGTTATCCTCAAGCTCATCCCCTCCGGTGAAGACCACAATCATGTAGTCCACAATTTTGCTTCCAAACAAAGTCTGCAAGGTACGTAAAGCTGCCTCTTCTTCTTGAGTGAAACGTGTCCTAACAGAGAACACGACAAGGACAGCATGAATCCCATCCTTGGCCATATCAACACATTTGACTATTTCTCTCCCGGCGAACTCAGATTCGGCCGAAAAATCAAATAGCCCTGCAGAACTTGCCAGGTTAGACTGAGATACGATAAGATTTTCAACTAGCGGAAGAAGGAATAACCATGCAATCACACTTGTTTAGCACAAAGTGAAACACACGGAGTTATGTAACGGCAAGTTTCAAAGCCTTACCAGGAGTGTCAATAACATTGACAATTTGTCCATCACTTGTGACAGTACTCTGCAACTCACAAGTGCTTGTAACGCCTGCGGAGCTTGCCCTTGACTTGAATGCCTTCCTTCCCACAATGCTATTACCTGTGGCACTCTTGCCATTCCCAGTACGCCCAACTAGGACCACTGTCCTAACGGCATCCGAGGACCAAGTAAGCTCCCACTCATCATCAATAGAATCAATAGAACTTCCACCCATCGTATAAGTACAGGCTACTACTGCAAAGACAAAGATGTATTGAAATCAACCGGTAACAACACTTCAATAGTGATGCCATTTAATATATTGAAATATTCACAAAAACAAATCTGACAAGTTTCCAAATATCAGGCAGGTCACAAAAGCTGCGCTAATTATTGGGCCACTAAAAAATCAATCATGTTCTATTGCAAGTCATCTTTAACAAACTCATATAGGGCACTGCTACGAAAATTAAAAACAATAAAGCGATTAAATCATTATATAAATGAAATTTTTTATAATGTCAGGCTGAAGCATCTAAAGAGACACAAGATCTGAAGGGAGTTTGCTTCATTTAAAAGTAAACCAAAAAGTTCAATAGCAAAATTTAATATTTTTTGTGCAAGGGCTAATTTGTATTTAGAGGTAACATTCTTGTTTGTTGTCATCCTTAACAAAAAGGACAACAAGGAGTACCCATGAGTACTCAACAAGTACCGGCACCGGCACCGTGAACATAACGGCCCTGGCAGCCAGAGTACCTGTCCTTCATCATAAAAGGCTAAAATTTGTCACGACAAAGTTAGTAACAGCAAAAAATAGACGCCGTGTATACTACAATAAGTATATATACATGTTTAGGAAGGGGAAAAAAAAAAAAACAAAAGGAATACATCCATAATTCATTAAACCCAGAAAACAGGATATAAGGTATTAAACATGCATAAATGGTTGATTGTTCAAATAATAATAATAATAATAATAAGATAATGTCACATAACACTTTGAATTTAACCAATTGAACAATTCAAACAGATATAAGAATTTGTGATTGCATACGAAATTTGGAAGAACAAAACAAAACAAAAAGGGTGTTACTGAAAAATACAAATACGAAGGAGGAAGAGACAACGAATCTTTGCAAATCGCAACTTTCAATCACGACGAAAACATTTATAATCGAGAGAGGCGCATGCAAAGCTTAGAATAATTTTATTTTTCTTTCTTTCTTTCTAACCTTTGAGTGCCTTCTTTGTTTTCACGATTGCGTGTGAAAAGGAATCAGAAAAAAAAAAAAAAAAAAAANAACACAAAACCCCAACCTTTGAGATTAATTAGGGTATCGTATGTATATATATTATTAGGATTTAACTTCTTTCTTTTAGTTATTCAAAAAGAAAAAGAAGATAAAAGTTTGAATACATCAAACAAAATTTAAAAGGAATGATCGTTCGTGTTCTTGGGGTCGTTTTGAAAACCAGCAATTGGAGAGCTATATTCGGTTTGATATGATAATTTTTCTGTTTAATATATTATAAGTGTTTTTAAAAAAGTTTAGCTCAAAAGTAGTTTTCTTTCATCATAAAATATTATTATTTGAAATTTAGATTAATATCTAAAATATTTTAAATTTAAATAAATTAAAAAATTAATCCAAGTTTCTTCTTTTTAATAGAGAGTGGGGTCTAAGCCAAAAAAAGAAAAAAGAAACAGAACAAACTAACTACCCCTAGAACAAGAAACTTGTCGCAAATCATCCAAGTTATAGTTTTGGTTAGCTTTTTTGGCTAACAATTTATCCGGGTCATAAGTAAAAGAGTAATAACCAATCTTATTACTTAGAGTTTGTTAAACCTTTTATATTATTGGTATTTACTGTTTTGTAACTAACTTATAAACTTATTATTTTAACAAATAAGTTCATTTTATATTTAATTTCTATGTTATTTCACGTTATACAAAATATCTAAAAACTTAAATCTTTTAATAATTTGTATTTTTTTATACATAAAAAAGAAAACACAAAAGCTATCTCTTAAAGAAGACAATGCCCATAAAGTATGCATGCAATAAATCATGTAGCACTTGAGGTGTATTCTTGACAATCACCAAACGTTCAGATATAATAGAGCCTCCCTTAGCAAGGAAATTTGCGCACGCATTAGCTTTCTGAAGGACATGGGTAATATGAAGCTATTATTCCTTTGCGATCCATTCACAAATAAAGAATGATCGGGAGACCTAATTTATGACCTACTTATCAACTTACTCACTTCTATGAATGAATGACATTTGACGTTTTAGAAACAAAATAAGAAGAAAAGTGTCAAATGTCATTTATAAAAGTAGGTAGATTGATGAAATAGGTATCCCAAGAATTATTCTTCGCGAATATCAGCAATCATGATGTAAAATATGTCACAACCCAACTAGAGTTGTGACTAGTGAATAGGGAACCACGACCCTTAGCAAACTTCATACATAGAAATTTTAGGAAAAAAAGGACGGAGTTTCCTTGCATAAGTGCCTGTATATCCCACAAAGGCACACTCCACTTGGAACCAAACCCAAAAATCCAGACAATCCATTTCACCATTCCAAATCTTTAACGAAAATATACATCTAAACTACATATCAAAAATTAATTTTTGTTTACCGAATTAAAAAACCAATCACATCCAAAATGAACTAGCTACAGAAGCATGAATCGGTCAGATCCTGCCAGTGAAATAATTGGAGCATTTTAAACCAAAATTCAAATATTCAATAACAAAATGGCCCAAAACAATTGTGCTCACCAACAAAAATCCTCAACGACCTAGAAGGCAAGAGGAAAAGAACATGGACTAACACCTAGAAGGGAAGGAGAGTATGAGTGAGCATATAATGGACTATCCTCTCATTAACAGGTAATCAACTAACCTGCAGCCTGTAACACCCTAGCTAGCTAGCCTACGCTTAAGTCGTATGCTTATTGACTAAGTTATTATCTACTTTGTTGGGGAAAATACTTAGTCCCATTTTATACATTAAAATATTGTTACCCAAAGTATGGACCAAATTAAAACTTTCTTTGTACGTTACATAGAGTAAGATAGGAGCCTTGTCGCGTTAGAGCATACATTGCGAGCTGAACATAGCATGCTTAACTAATCGAATATGGATATATTCAACACATGTCAAGATGCAAACATTGGTCCTTCATATATTCATAAACAAGTACATAGATTATGTTCTCAGTAGTAAGTACAAATATCACATAACAGTGCATATACACATATACAATCTACTAGCTAATAATCTAATCCTCCGATGTCCTGCCTTGGGATGCCTCCTCCTCATACAGCTCCTTTCCTGGTTCTTCGTCAAATCCTGGAGTCATGGATGAGTGGGGTGAGAACATAGCGCTTTCAGTGGGAAACCTTAGGGATTAAGGGACTTCTTTTTCTCATTCACGCTCTAGGCCGCTCAGGGATTTCTAGGTGTTACAGTTATACCATGTCCTTAATAATTATTAAAATTCATGCTAAGCCTGAGCAGATGTGACTGGGGAAACCTATTCTTCATTAACTACGTCATCTGTTCTCTACCTTACTCCCTAGGTCACATATGATAACATAATTCACATAATAAACTTCAGTGTGCGTCCACTTATAATCGTGCCCATTTTAATTATAAGCTTCTTCGCACATCCACTTATGTACAGTTGTATGTCACTTAGAGCACATACTCAAGCTCAACCCCCTCCCCCCCCCATAACGGTGGCCTAACCGCCACAAGCTTCATTTTGTCTTAGTATCGTGAGGACCAGGCAGCGCTTAACCTGAATGGCTTAATTCCCACGAAATATCATCGCTCACGATAGGAGAATCCATCCTTATGCTAGGGATGGCGAGGGGATCCTACCCCGTCCTTATGCTAGAGACGAGATAATCCCAGGGTTCAGCTTGCCTTTTCTGCTGGCTCCCCGCACAGCTAGGAAAAGATTGGTTTCCTTATTATCCTTCATTTCTTTTAGTGACGTCACGCCTTAGGGTTCCTTTTTCTTTTCCGTTCCTTTCCTTTCATTAATCCATTTCATATATCTTTCCTGACACATAATCATATAAGTCATACATCAATACATTCCATTCCAGTCAATAGTTCCTGTATACCCTAGATATGAATCATTATTTCCTAGCAATTAACATACTTAGTAAAATTAGCAGATCCATGGACAACTGCAAGCGGTGTAAAAGTTGTGTTTAAGACAAGTTTCAGGTTCAGAAAATGACAAATTCGAGATAGAGAGTCTGAACTTTAGTTAGGCCGCTCAGCGCCCAGCTTAGGTCGCTCAGTGCCACGACCGCCCAGCGAGTCGCTTAGCGCGCCGCCCAGCGAGCCGCTCAGCGCTACCTGACTAATTTCAGCCCTCAGTTCCTGCAATTTTCCATGTTCTGCAAGGTTTCTCAAAATCGATCTTTGAAGCATTTCTTCCATCAATCATTATCCATTTCTGACAACAAAAACATACTTCCATGTTCCTAAAATTATTTTCATCATAAATCTCATGTTTTCTATCAATTACTTCATAAATCACATAAAGCATGTAAAACTCACATATTCACATAGCTTCCATGGAAATTCATCAAAGATGACATATAGCAAGAAACCTAGCATATTCTAGCATAACATAGCACATGAATATCATCAAGCATCTTAGACCACGTAGACAGTAGTTATGTCAGATTTACCCACTTTTCCCGGTCTTGGTGTTTCCTGCGGGTGTCTAACTTGCTATGATGCCTCCTAACTCCTCTTGGGCTGAGTCTCTTCAAGCTTTCTCTAGGGATTTTGAGGGCTTTTTGTAGGTTAAGGTTAGAGAATTTTTGAAAAATCTGGATTGGGTGTGGTGTAGAAAGTCTCTGGGTTCTAGGTTTGATAGAATAATGGTTGATTGTGAAATTGGACAGAGCTTTGGCAAGGTTTTCTATTTTTTCCACCAATTTTCGGATTTAGAGGGGTATTTATAGCCTTGGGGCTGAATTTCACTTTTCCAAAATGCTCTTTGACCAATTTACCAAAATACCCCTTGCTTATGTCATGGATGACATCATAGGTGGTGCTAACCACCATGAGTCATCATTGACTATGTTGACCGGCCACTTTGCCCATTTTTGGCCATGTATGGCCTTTGTGTCTTGGCCACTTGTGTGGCCGAGAATTAAAGGTCTCCGGCAGATCAATTTTGATCCGGTTTTATCATTTTCGATCCCGTTACTTTGCGTACGGCTGTTCTAAAAATATTCCAATCACATCCTTGTGATCCCCAAATTTTTCCAAGGAAGGCTCTAGGTTCATTTAAGGTGTTTAGGAATTCTTGTCTGTAGCCATACTTTTTATGGATACTTTAGACGTGCAGTTGCAATCAGACGGCCGAAAGGGTTTGTTCTAGTGTCTGCAGAATTTTGAGAAACGTACAGAAATATTCCTACAGACAAATTTTAAATCCTAAGGTTCAACTGTAAATGAAAATATCTAAACAATTTAGCTAGCGAAATTTCGCAAAGGAGAAAGCAGGATGTTACACAACCTATTTTGTAATTTTTGACACTAGAGTGGTGAATTATGGCTAAGCCTAGTGTTTCACTGTAAGAGTTTTCATTTGAATTGATAGCCGAATCAGAAACAACAATTCCCCCACAAAATTGTGACCAATAGCAAGCAGTTTAAGTACATTCCCAAAATTTTCTAATTGTATTCCAATTTGTACCCTATTAACCTTAGAATATGGGTTTGTGTAAAAGACCTTAACCAATTGGGGATAAATGACATCATCATAGCAAAAAAATCCCAATAAATTCAAATCTTCCATTATTTGGGGAATATGACTATTTATACCTTCAAATGTGGACATGTCAAGAAATTCAGGCTCCATGATTTCCCTTGGCTCAAAGTGGGTCCAAAATTTGTGACATTGTTCTTCACTTGTGAACCAATTCGGAAGATTATCCAAAGATGGTTGAGCATTCTTGGACCTTGCTCTCCTTGTGGGTTGTCTAGAAGGATTTTGATTTGCAACACGATGGCACATTTTGATCAGTTATATTTGTGGGGAATTGAAAAATATGAAGTTTAGTGTTTGCGGGGAGTGATTTGGTGAAAAAATGAGTGAGAAAAGAGATTTTTGGTGTGGAGGGTTTGTGTTTTTTTGTTTTTGGCGGAGGAGGAGGAAGAGAGAAAAGTGAGGAAAAGTGGTGTTTTTAATATGTCTGAGTCAGGTCATTCGAATGACTATGGTTTGGTCATTTGAATGACTCGTGTGTTTAACCAACCCAAGAGCCAAAATTGTTTGGTCATTCAAATGAATGGTTTTAGTCATTTGAATGACTTGCTCATTTCATCAACCAAGAGCATATATTTTTGGTCATTCGTATGACTCTTTAGTGTCAATTGTCATTTGAATGATTCTTGATGGGTCATTTGAATGACTCATTTTTAGAGCTCTCTGTCTTCAATTTTTCTTCATTCATTCGATTGACTCCATGGGGTCATTCGATTGCCCCTACATTCTGGACAGTTTTTGGTTTCCATTTTGCTACTAACACTTTTCTTGATCTATTTTGCTTCTTGGGTCTTCAATTTTGTCAAAAGAGAATGATTTATTATGGATGGAGTACTTACAAAACAAATTTAGGAGACTCACCAACACCCAATTCAATAGTTTGATTTCGAGAAATAAAATTTAGCAATAAGGCATAAATATGCAAAGTTTAAATATCGCAAGCATCAATAATACCAAGTTCATTTCTAATTTTGAAAAAGCTTTCTCTAGGAAAAGGTTTAGTAAAAATATCTAGCAATTGATTGGAAGTTTTAACAAACTAAAGCGAAACATCACCTTTTTGGACATGATCACGGATGAAATGATGTTTTATCTCAATATGCTTTGTCCTTGAGTGTTGGATTGAATTCTTGGTGAGATTGATAGCACTAGTACTATCACAACAGATGGGAATATTATCAAGTTCAATACCATAATCCACGAGTTGTTATTTCATCTAAAGGATTTGAGCACAACAACTACAGATGACAACATACTCCGCTTCGGCGGTGGATAAATCCACACTTGCTTCTTACTATGCCAAGAAACTAAAGAGCATCCAAGTAAGTGGCAAGTCCCTCTATTGCTTTTCCTATCCATTTTACAATTGGAAAAATCGGAATCCAAGTAAGTAATAAGGTGACATATGGCTCCTTTGGTGTACCATAAACCAACATTTATAGTGCTAATGAGATATTTTGTTATCCTTTTGATGACACTTAAATGTGACTCCTTAGGACAAGCTTGATATCTAGGACACATGCATACACTATAAATAATATATGGTCTACTAGCTGTAAGATAAAGTAGAGATCCGATCATACCTCGATATTTTGTAATTTCTACCGGCTTACCCGTTTCATCCTTGTCTAGGTAGCATGAGATGCTCATTGGAGTAGCCATAGCCTTTGCATTGTCCATGTCAAATTTATTTAACAATTCCTTGCAATATTTGGCTTGAATAACAAATGTTCCTTCCTTTGTTTGTTTGATTTGGAATCTAAGGAAGAAGTTGAGCTCTCCCATCATTGACATCTCAAATTCATTTTGCATATGAATTGAATATTCCTTACAAAGAGACTCATTAGTGACACCAAATATAATGTCATCAACATAAATTTGTACTAAGAGAATATCATGTCTATTGTGTCTAATGAAAAGAGTAGTGTCAACTTTACCTCTTACAACCCTTTATCCAAGAAAAATCTGCTTAATCTCTCATACTAAGCTCTTGGAGCTTGCTTAAGGCCATAAAGAGCCTTTTTCATCTTAAAACATGGTTAGGTAAATCATGACTTTCAAAGCCAGGGTGTTGATCAACATATAACTCTTCTTAAATAGAGCCATTTAGAAAAGCACTCTTGACATCCATTTGATATAATTTAAAATCCATGATGCAAAAATAAGCAAGTAACATTCTAATGGCTTCAAATCTAGCTAGTGAAGCATATGTTTCTTAATAATCAATCCCTTCTTCTTGATAATACCCTTTAGCTACCAATCTAGCTCTATTTCTAATAATTACACCATTTTCATCAAGTTTGTTTCTAAAAACCCATTTAGTCCCTATAATGGTATGATCTTTAGGCCTTGAGACTAATTCCCAAACTTGATTTCTTTCAAATTGATTCAATTATTCTTACATAGCTAGAATCCAATATTCATGAATAACCGTCATCCGTCATGACCGAGTCGTCATAACTAATCTTTTAAGTATTTGGTAAAAGACTTAGAATTTTTTCTAAGTTCTACATAATATTAAGGTCATGTGAACCTTATATTCCATTAGTCTCCCGCTCTAGGACTAATTGCCCTTAGCACTGTCATGACCCACCCACAGTGTTGAGCTCAATTTGTCACCGGAAAAAACAAACTTTTAGTATAACATATGGTTTTTGGCCTAGCAAATCTGATCCATCATTATTCATATACAAAGAAGGTACTAGCCATGTTTATTTTTTGGCTTACGTAGATGATTTATTAGTCACGGGAAATCAAGAGCAATTTGTGCAGTCCTTTATTGAAGCCTTGTCCAACCGGTTCTCACTCAAGAATTTAGGGGCACCCCGTTACTTCCTTGGAGTAGAGCTAATACTGGTTTCTTTCTCTCCCAACACAAGTATATTCGTGACCTATTGGAGAAGTTTGATATGCATGGGGATGGGGTCAAAGCCTTCACCTATGCCGGCCACTTCAACTTCATGATGGTTCTGTTCCGCCGTATCATTGGAGAGCTTCAATATCTCAACATGACTAGGCCAAACCTCTCTTATGCCATCATCAAACTATCTCAATTCATGGCATAAGCCCACTGCTCTTCATCTACAACATCTCAAGCATTTGGCTACTGTGAATCATGGTCTTAGTCTCCACAAGTCCACCACTTTCGACTTGGTGACATATATGTTATTCGTGTTGTTGCTACTACTGCATTCGAAGTTATGTGGCTTACCATTTTGTTCGTGAATTAATAGGTTCAAGCTGCCACGTTAGAAGTTGCTCATGTCTCAACGAAAGACCAAATTGCAGACTTGCTCACCAAAACATTGCCTCATGCGAAATTTTATAATCTAAGGATCAAGATGAAAGTTGCAGATACAATTTGAATCACTCAATGTGTTTATTATCTTATCTCATGTATGTTATTCTGTTAGGATTGTATAGTATGAGATATCCCTTCATTTGTAATTCAAATTCCTAGTTGTTAGGCTCCTATGTGACAAACTCCATTATATGTGCACCCTCTAGTATGAAGCAATACACAACAATTATCATTCTCAATTATATCTCTTATACCGAGTGTTATTCCCTCTCGGTGGGTGATTTGGTTTTTTATGCTTATTGATGGTCGGCTGAGGTATCTTTGCTTATGAATAAAAACACCCTACTTAACGAGGAAAAAAAAAATAAGGCATGTACCTACCTTCTTCTATCAAAATTATAAATAATGTTATTTGCACGTTAAACGTCAAAATTAGATATAAAATGATAATGTAAGATCAGTAAAGGTGATACAATCTTAAACTTTTAACTAGTAATTTTGAATTTGAGTCTTGAAAATAAAATAAAAAAGAACAATCTCTAGCAGGACATTTCCTACCCCTTCATATAGACTTGCCCAGAGGCCATGGTTCAATCTGGAGCAGGAAAAAAAAAATAGACATGTGATGAGTGAAACCAACGTTTTGTGTGTCCAATTTTAATGGGCAAATATCGTTACTCCAAAATTATAAATTTTCAAACTTATCCTTCTATCGAATTAGCCAAGGACGATGCAATCATTGTATTCAACCTCTTAATTTCCGACAAAATCCTCTTCACTCAATTGTTTCATGTTGTCCTTGTTGCTGCACATCCACTTTGTTGTGTTCAAAATAAAACACCGAAGACATCCTTGTTTGTATCAAATGCTTTATTCCATATTATAAGCATATGCCCGAGAAAACAGCCTTTTCTTTCACCTAGTTTGGATCTCACCTATCTTGTAACGTTTCTATATAAAGACACCTTTCCAAGAACACAGGTTCTGCAATGCCAAAACTCTATTACAAATAATCTAACAAATTAGTGTCCACATATTTTGATTAAGCAATGGAAAATGGGAACAACAACTTCCTTCTTTGGTTTTCTCTAGGAACATGTTTCATGCTCCTATTTAGCCCCACCAATGCTGAGAGTTAGTCTTTCTTATCTCATCTCCTCTTTGAGTCTAATTGTAATGCGTTCATGTCTAAAGTTTTTTTTCTCTTTCATCCAATTAAATTTTGTCACATAAATAAAAACAATGGACTCTCTCTCCCACCACTTAAAAAGTCATGTATATGAAATAATTTGATTGAACGACGGTGTAAAAAACTTTAATACATAACAATTAAACTACTCTTCTTTTTAAGCTTATCCAGATAAATGAAATTTTTTTGTGATCCTAAAATATTATACTAGATGTACTTTAAATTACACAATAATCGACATATCAACATTTATCTTTACAGGATCTATCATTTATTATTGAAATATTATTCATCATGCGGTTTGAAGTGAGTAGTTGATGAAAACTGATTTAGAGAAAATAAAAATCAATAATCTTGTGTTTTTTTTTCCTTGCAGACAAAACTGAACCCAGGCTTAATGCAAATTTGAGCCCCTTTGAGAGTTGGAGGAGCGCTTACTTCTGTCTTCAGAATGTAATAAGCTACATATGCCTCTTCTTTGTGAATTATAGAATTAGTTTTAGTCACAATCAAAATTTGAATGGTTGAAAACTAGTCTTATTGATTGATTGATAAAACCTAGTGCTTATTTCAACTTTCAATAGATGTGTTATGTAACATATTATGTTGTAGAAATCATGGACTTGTGCAAGCAATTACAAACTGGAACTGAGTGGTACGCTGGTGGTGAAACAAAATGAGATGTTTGACTTCTGTAATGGCGGATGCTATCAACACACCTTAGACGTGTTGCAGTGTATCCATGATGTCAAGAGACATGGCTTCAAGTTTCAGAACAAAGCACCTATCTGGTATGTTAGGGATGCCCTTGTCAAGGGATGCAGTGAGCTCAAAGGTAACAATAACAACAACAACATAACATCAAAAAAAATTTAGTAAATCCTTAAATTGGTTCGTGCGACATTAATTTGATACTCAGAAGATCTGTATCATCAATTTGATTCTCAAGAAATGATTTTCATTTTATATTAGTCTAAACGTTAACATTCATATAAAAAAAAAACTACTAATTAATGTCTGATGTGTCACATTATGTGATGATGTGTCACGTTATTTATTAAGATGAAATTTATATTGATATTTAAAAGAGTTGTTAGATATCAATTTGGTTATTGAAATTTGAGGATTTCAGTTGGAAATCATGCTTCAATTCATAATTGAGAATTTCAGTTATCTTAATCATGAATTCGATGAAAGAAGTTTGCACCCATTATTACCACATCTACTAATCATGCAACTAGAACTCTCAATTATTGATACCCTTAATGCCCAGTTGATATCTGGAAAACTTGGGTACTAAAAACATTTATGGATAGAAATTGTTAATGGTTTTAATTGGACAATTGCTAACTGATTTTGTTTACCCTTGATGTTGGCAAATTATGCAGCTTTGAATGTAACTTACAGCGACCCCAACAGAGCCACAAGTTTGTATGGGAGATTGTACATGCCAATTGTTTCAACGCTGACAACATTGGCCTTCATTGCCACCTTCAATATGTAATGTTTTTTTTTTTTTCCTTCTTTTCTTTTCCATTATATGAATAGATCACAGGCTGGGATGGTAGAAGCTCTTGAGCACAAAAATAAGCTTTCACATGGAACATTGAATATCAAGAGTCTTGATGAATTGTTATTCTATACATATTCGTACAAATAAATAAGAAGCTTTTTGCCCCTATAATAGGGGATATAACTTTTGCAACATAGATATTTTCCTTTTGGCGTATAGTTTGATAGAATGAAAGGAACTATATTTGTGCTCGTTTCATCCTTCCAAGTTTCAATTTCATGGAAAAATGCGAAGGAAAGCTTTCCTATAATCCTCAATGACCAACGCATTTTTAAAGTATGAGAAGCATGTTTAACTTTTTATGTTTAACTTTTAAGTGGGAACGCCTCTAACGATTCTAGGCTCTAACCATTTTAGAGTTATAGAAATAAGAAATTTTTACTCCCAATAATTGTTAAAATCATTTATTGATGTTCTCAACTAAAAACATTTCAAACATGCACTAAATCTTGTTATACTAGATGGGACCAGTTACTTTGAAACAAACATTGTAATATCATGTAATAAATTTTTAACTAATGACATTTAAATATAAAGATTTTCTTTGATATCCCATAAAATTCAAGGATACCGAAATACTAAAATAAATCTCTTTAAATCCTTGACCAAAAATCGGTGGATAAAGTAATCGAGTTAAAAATCCAATTTAAATTTTTAAACATGCAAAACGAAGACAAATTTTTTTCTCATCATTTACAATATGAGAACGAGACTAAAATTCTTCATTTTTTTAGTATTTATGACCAAAATATCCTACATTTTTAGTAATTACAAACTTCGAAAAAACTTTTAATTCCTAAGAAACTCCTTTGTCGTCCAATATTTTAGATGGAGACCAAAAATGAGGTTTACTAAATATATTCATTTTTGTAGTGGTGCAAATTGATCAAGTTCAGGGTGACCTACTTTCATTAGGAAAGGTTTTGTCAAAAACTATTTTCAATAACTTGGACTTTTTTGCTTTATTAATAAACTAACTAAAAAGTATGCAACATATGTCCACCATACTTAAATGTTTTAAAAGACTAAATGCTCATTTTAGAAGTTTAAATGTATTGACAAGAATGAAAAATTAGCTGCCCTTGTACCTCCAAACTTCAAATATCATTGATTGCGATTAAAAGAAACACATTTTTTCACTTTCTATTTGCCGTAAATGAGTGGTGGAGGCACAAAAAACTAAAAACTAGTTATATATCATTCTCGAAAGATCATGATGAAACTCCTAAATCATGTTTCTGCCAAAACACAACAGAAAATTAGCCGAAAACTTACTAAAGCACCATCATAATTGGCTTTAAAAAAAAATTGGGACAAGGTTACATTTCCCCAGCCAGTCGACATTACATAGATAAAAATTTAAAACAACCAAATCATGCACCGGCGGTCCTACGGCCAACGCGAGCAACAAAACCAGCCTTGATTGGAGCAACTGATCTTCCTGATCCACACTGCAAGATACAAACCAGAATTATACTATTTCCAATAGTACAGTGCATACTGTCTCAAAAATAATTTAGCAAAACATTTTATTCGGCATCAGATACACACAAGAGTTCAGTCATTTGATGTCATTTCTAAACCTAAAATAACAAACAATTAAAGACACCAAAGGAATAGAAAAGGAAAACCAATTTAGCACTTGTTTGCTTAAAAAAGTTTGATAGGTGCAAAAGCACTAAAAACAAAGATAAATTTCTCCTCTTCTGTTTACTGAAATCTCTATGAAATTATCTAGTTTCAAAAATTATATTTACCTCCTGTGTGTATCTTTTACTTGTAAAGGAAAGTTGCAAGCAAGCATATGTATCTAAAACTACAAGGTATTCATCTGATAAAAATACAAACTAGTGAAAGTAACATTTTTCAAACTAGTAGGAAAAATAGTGTATTTGATTTCATCAAACCCCAAAAGAAGACGATCTAACTAACTGTGCAAAACAAAATGCTTCATAAACACTAGTAGTAGGGGGGCAGGCACGGCTAAAATCATGTAGATTGTTCCCTGAATAAATAATTTTTCTGGAAAGTTAGTTTTTGAAAATAGGTGGTTATTGTTAGAAAAATAGGTAGTTTTTACAAATGGTAACTGCATGTTTAAAGAGCAGTTAAAGAGGGTATAATGGGCAGATTTAAAATATGACCAAGTGACAGTTTTTTTGGCTCAGCGGCTTTATAATAGGAAAGAGATGATTGATAGAAACAACCATATATAATAGACCATAATTTGAACAAACTAATTAAAAAAACCAAATCACCAAAGACCACCTTGGCAAAATAATTGACCATGGATTGAATGAAAAAATCGCCATAGCAGTAAGGCAGAGACCTTCCACTTTGAGAGATGAGATGATAAAAAGTGTAGGCTTACAGGCTATAGAGAGAGAGACGAACTGATGGCACATGGAACATTTACCTTTTCACAACGGAGAAAGAACAGACGGTTCTCCTTAGAAAGTATTGTGTCAGGACTTTTGCATCCGAGGCAAATGACATATTCATCTGAAAAAGAAACAGAATGTAAGTTACCTTTATCCCAAAAGCCAGAAATTCAGAGGCACAAGGAGGCATCAAACAGGAATTATTTGAATAAAAACCAATACCAGAAAGTAGGAATAATAATATAATGCAACACCATGTATTAGAACAAATACTTACTGACATATCGTCGCAGAATTCCTTCAAAGTTCTTCGGTGCAAATCTTCCCTTCACAACCAATCTCTGCTGTCCATCTAAAGAGCCACTCGTACCCAGTTCAGCAAGCAAGAAAGCCATGACATGGTCTGGCTGTCGATGCATCCTATATGACGGGTAGCAATAATGCATTAACAAAAGGAGAAGACAGAAGACAGAAAAAATAGTTTTTGATGAAACTCAGAAAATATGCCTAGAAGTATTAAGATATATTCAGCAGGAGAATAAAACACCAACATACGTTTTGCATAGATCCATAAAATTCACAAAAACAGTTTTCTTTGTGCCCTCACGAAGAACTTGGGGAGGCCTCATAACGGTCCTCCGCCGGTCTCCAGCAAGTTCTGGATTATTCTCACGTAGAATGTTAAACACCCTGCCAAGAAGCTGAACAAAAAACATAGAACACCAGATAATATTACATTATGACAGACAAAATCAGAAGACATTGCAAAAATTATCAACCAAGCAGAAGCAGAAACCAGAGAAAAGCAAAAATACTGTAGAAAATGTTTCGTGGAGCTATAGTTGGGAGACCACACACGACATTTTATGTAAGATCATACAAAAAAGACACGCCTTGATCCAACAAGGACAAAGCACCCTTAGATGCAGAATCTATGAAATCAGAAGTAGTGCTGAGGCACAAGTAAATCATTAATTGACATGCGCTTACAGGTTTAAAATTCTGAAGCACATAAAGGATTCTAAAAAAACCCACTTGAAGACCCCATGGCCTAATCACAGCATGTAAAACTAATGCGATTACATAAAAGGGAGATCCAAGAGAACCACAATCCTAGTGTTCAAAATCACAGATGAAAAGTGAACCAGTTCAGAAACGTTTCTGGAACTAGGTGATGAAGATAAGAGCATTAAAAAGTAATTTTAACAATGTCATGGGAGAGGTCAACAATAGCAGAAATCAAGTAAAATATCATATACCTCCTCGTATTCATAATCACGCTCACTCCCTTCCCAAGGATAACGAGGCTGCAAGTCAATATTTTCCCCTTCATCTTCTTCAGCATGATCTAAGCAAAGAAGTTATCAAATTTTCAGCATGCAACTAAATTCCCATAAGACTTGTTTGTAGAACAAATATGCAGTCCTTAAAAGGTCATACATAAATCTTTCATGCATACAACTGACTACTTACCATCCAAATCTTCAACTGCATCTCCACTCTCATCATTTAAGTTGCTCATTTCAACCTACAATCAAAAGCAAACATCAGACGCAAAATTTCTTCCAACAAAAAACCTAGCAAAATCAAAAGTTTAAGCTATGGACAAAAGAAAAATTGCTCATGAATATAATCACGTAAAAAATAAATATGACTTACAGGCTTCTTCTTCTTCTTTTTTAAACCAGCAAATGAACTCTCAGCCCCCTCAGACACTGCAAGTGAAAAGCTAACTAGAATCAGCAACACAACCACAGTGACAGATATCTCAGACAATAAACATGTTTTTTAAAAAATTAAAATGAAATAATTATTCCAATTAAGATACCTGACAGGTTTTCTGTCTTCTCGGCCAACTTGTCCACTGAATCGTCAGCAGGATCTACAATTGTAATTTTCTTTTTCTTCTTCTTCTTAGTGGGATCAAATGGCGCAATCTGCCATGAAGAATTTTAGGCATTAGAAGGTAGTATAGTATAGCTCCAACAAACCGAAGTACCAATTGACCAAGATGCTTGGGATCTTGGAAACACCTTGCATTAAATGCCAGAATCAAGCACAGCATTTAACAGAATATAACTCGAAATCTAGGTTTATATAGGCCCCATACCCAATAAAAGTGATCAAAGTGAAACATATATACACAAAAACATTGCATACGTAGAACAAACCGCACACAATTATTTATGTGTGTGTATATACATATATAGTACAAAACAATGAGGCGACCGCAAGCTTACTTCTGGAACCTCCTCCTTCAGATCATTTGGCGTTTCATCAACCATGATTACTGAAACCCAAATAAAACATAATTAGTAAATCATAATTAAGGCAAATATCAACAAACTAAATCGATAACCAGAATTAAGATAACACAGTAAAAGAAACCCTAGTAGCCAAACCCATAAACACTCCTGTTCTTCCAAGCACAATTCTCAAGTGTTCTTGATCAATAACAAAATACTAATATATTAATGTATNTTAATAATAATAATAATAATAACAACAACAACAACAACAATAGAGAGAGAGATTAAAGTTAAAACCCTAAAAGAACCCCACTCTTCGATTGACGATAAACAAATCAAGATTGCACAAACCACATAACCATACGCATTAACACGAAACAAACATCAAATCACGTAACTCGAAAACGGGAAAGATTCGAGGGATATTAAATACAAAATAAAAAAAAATTTAAAAAAATCATCGAAAATATAGGGGAAGAAAGTGGAAACGGATTGAATGCGATTTTGAGCAATCAAAGATAATTACGATAATGACAAAAAGAGAGAGAAAGGAATCAAAACCTGCGTGAGAGAGAGCGCTAATGTGTGTAAGGGCAGAAGGGTGAGTAAGTGCTTGTGTAGTGTGTGTTGTGTTATCTGTGTGTGTCTCTGCTCTTGGAATCAACAAAAGAAAAATAAAAAAAGGAAGGAAAAAAAACAAAAAAAAACCCCTTCAATTTCTTTCTCCCACCAAAACGGTGCGTTGCGCCACGGTATGTTGCTTTATCCAAACAACGATGTATTGGGCCTTTGGATAAACTGGTAAGTGAATAAGCTCTATTTACAGCCCATTTGTTGATTGAATTGTTTAATAAATTTGGGCCCAATGGTATAGGCTGTTGCGGAAAGTTTAGGTTTATGGATATCCAAGTCCCAACCTAATCCTTTTTCCTCTTCTGGTAGTCTAAACCTAATCTAAATCGTAAACATGTTTGACATATATTATCACAAAGAAATGTTATTTATATACTCCAAATTTTTAGAACAAAAATGTTATGCGTACATCATTTTTGCTGCCACTAGTTATACACTACATTCAATGTACATTTTTGTTATTTAATGTGCCACAAATCCAGTTTAATTTAGTTCTGTATTTAAAAAAGTTTGTGCATTGATATAAAAAAATTTGTGTGCGTAGTTGCTTATGTGTATGCCATATGTGCGCTTAAAATGTCTTTATGATCAAAAAATATAGTATACATGTAGCATTACTGACACCCAACACTAACACTCACAAAAGTGTGAGGCCTTCTATTTTTTTTGTTTTCAACTTTTCTCACCATGGTGGACCAACCCATGGTCACCACCCACCAACACCACCACTAACACTATCCCTGTTGTCACCATCATTACCACCATTTTTGCCATCACTATCATCATCATCATCGTTGCTGCCACCACTACTCCTTCTACCATCACCGCAACCGTCCACCACCCCTATTGCCACCGCCATTAATCTCCACCACCACAACTTGCTATCGTAACAACCACCCCCGTCCACTACCACCCACGCTGCCACCAAAACCTCCCTCTACCATCATCACCATCTTTCTTGAAGTTGCAACCACCACCATCACTACCACCTTTGTTGTTGCAACTGATACCATCTTTATATTATGATTATTATTTAACAAGTATTGTTTTAAAAGGCATATATTATCTGATAATATTTTGATATATCAAATAAGGTAGTGTAAATTGAAAGTTTAATAACATGTGCATTTCAAACATGACAATCTTTTTCATTAATAATCTTGTTAGACAATGTGTCAAACGTACTTTAAAGACTTAATTGTTTTAGATTGTTATCAATTTTGGCCGTTGAGTACCAACATCCCCCAAATCAATAGAAGTTGTAATATGGACACAAGTCTATCACTTCATTTTTGGGCACACTCAATAAAAATGGGTCTCGTCAATTTTATTCAAAAAACATTTACTCAATTGCGAGTTCCATCAACTTTATTGTGAGTATGTCCAATATTAAAATAGTAGACTTGTGCTCATATAAAAAAAATTTCTCCCATTAGTGATCTCATATTCCAGTCGTTAGTAATAATACTTGTTGTCATGGCCGAAATATGTTATCATCAAAAGCAAATGGTCATTATTAATGCAGAGGTGAAGATTGCGGCTGTGCTAATTTTGAAAATACCCAGTGGGGTTTGCTAGTCACCCATTAGCATCACATTTTCAAGTGAATCACAATTATCTCCATGTGAATGTAAACAGAACATATATGTGTGCTACATTATGCCTAGTCCATCAATATGTTCCTCACTTTTATGTGCATATAAGAACAAATATGTTCCCTCTTTTTGGTCCCCCCTCATTGCCTATGATAGCATTTGGTAAATGTCCTAAGATAAAAAAAAATACGAAGATGTAAAGATAGTAGAGACACATCTCTGCGTCTCTCCATTTTAAATATATAGAAATTAGTTTAAAAATGATCCACAGATATGTCTCATAACATTCCTCATTTTTTATGTACATAAATTAAGTAAAAAAATTATCTTAAAATAAAGACAATTTTAAATTTATGTTTTTGTCTCCTTTTGATTCAAAACATATTTATGTTCTTATTGTCTTTATATTTTTTGTCTCGAAATACTTACCAACCCTTAATATTACAGTGAAATATAAGTTCAGTATAGCTATTGATAAGGTTTTTTTTTATTGACCTATTTAGTCGAAAATTTGTGTGCGAAACATTAAGTAAAAGTATACTTGTAGAGTTTTGTTTTAACTTTAAGCGATAGTGAGGGGTGGATTCTCCCTCAAGGTAATGTTAAAATATCATTCCATCGGTATATTATTTATTTGGAGTTAGAACGCAATTTTATTTGAATTTTTACTAACACAGTAACACTTAATATTTATCAATTTGTTAGGTTTCCCGTCAACGGAAAGTATAATAAAGCACAGAAACATATCGCCAAAGTTGTAATTATGCCGTGTGCCCATATATGATTTGTGCTGATTTGCTTCCTCATGGCTACTAATGATTCATGAAATACTAATAGTTTGGGGAAGACATTCTTTATTTTCCGACTCCTTCCTCCAACGACGAATCTTAAAAATTTGGTTAAGGAGGCAAAATTATATACACATAATAAATAATATTACATAATTGCATTTAGGCACCAAAAAATATATTAATAAAAAATATATTTTAAAAACGTTCAATGACTTTTTTTCGTTATTATTGTCATCAAATATCTTTATTCTTATGTATGTTTTGAAACAATTATTCCTCCCATTCATCTCATACAAATATAAAGTTGATTTTTTATGATATTTATAACAGAAAAGTTCTTTTAACTAGGTCTGTTTGGATTGACTTCTTTTAAAAAAGTACTTTTTTGACATAAATTCTTATATTATAATTTTTTAAAAGAGTTTTATTTTACATTTGTAAAGTACTTTAACTTCAAATTACTTCCATTACATTTTTTAAGAAGTGAAATATTCTAATTTTTTAAAAGAAAAGTGGTATTTTATCTTTTTTTAAAAAAATCTTTTTTTAAATCATATTTTAACACTTCTTAGTTTTAAAAAAAAGTATTTTTTATTAGAAGCTAATTCGAATAAGTTCACAATTGCCATGGGCAACTTCAAAAAAATATCAATAGATAAACAATATATTTTCTAGTTTTAACCAACATTTGAGCAAGACCACTAATCTCATTAACATTTGAGAATTGGTCATCAAAACACATATTTAAGATAAAATTCTCCAATTGAATGTTCATTATTCTTCAAAGTATAAATTATTGAAACATAATATTTATATAATATATTGAGTGCATCAAAATTATAAAAATAAGTTTATATCTTTCAATGTTTTTTTTTTTAACGTGAGTGATAATGTTGATCAAATAACGGGACAAACTTAATCATTTAATGGAGGGTAAATTCTCTATATAATATATGCACATATTTTAATAAAAATATTTGCAAAAGTGAGTGGGGGCATATGCCCCCTCCTCAATAAGTCCATGGGGATACGAGGTTCCAAGTAAATCTTCATTTGTATTTTTTATGTTTGACTGGTTGAATAAGTGATTTATTTCCAAAAAAAATTTTAAAGTAGTCTCAAATTTAAGTCTGGTAGATTAAATTCAGATCGAGCTAGATTAATTTGAGTATGTGGACTTAAAATATTGGTTGTTTAGATTAAAAAGAAAATAAGGAGAAAAATAGAGTTGAAAAAATTATTTGTCTTAATTAAATGGGTTAGTATTGACACCATGATAAAATTATTCTTAACATGTTTAAATCCTGAAATAATCTCTTTGCTTGTGGGATAAAATTGTGTACATTTATGTTTCCTAAGTAGGACTATCAAATAGATCAGTCTGGCCTGTTTAGACCCAGTCTGACTAACTCGCGGCCTAAACAGGCTTTTACTATTGGCGGATTAGTTTTTATATGTTTGGTCCGACTATTTATGTGGATAAACGGGTTAGTCTGCGGGTTATGCTTATGTTAACACTAAACGAGCAAATTTGGCTTGCGGGATAAACGGGCAGGGCCTAAGCAGAATTTTGCTATTCGCGGACCGAATTTTATACATTTGATCCATCCATTTAACTGAATAAATGGACTGGGCTCGCTGGCCAGACTCATTTTGACAACTCTATTCCTAAGTTTTATTAGGCATAAGACTCATGCAATCGGCTGCTCTTAAATTGTAATTTACAAGATTAGAAGTCTTAATTAGATAAATATTTAGGATCATTATTCATGAGAGGAAAGCTATAAGAACTAATAATTATCCGAGTGTATAATAAGCTGGAGAAAAGAGCAGTGGTCACTGGGATGGTTAATGACTTATTATTAGTGGACAAGTTGAAAATTTGATTGGTGGTTAACAAAAGCAGCCAATGAAAATCTTTTTGCAAGTAGTAGTAATCTTTGATTGCCAATGAAGATCTTTTTGTAAGTAGTAGTAATCTTTGATTTGCTCATTTTCTTTGTCTTGTAGTGTGGAATGTATATCCAATAAGTGAACCAAGGAAAAAAAACAAAAGTGCCCAATGAAGCCAATGACACAATCTTTCCCTTTCAAGCATTTTCTTATCTGAAACTGCAGGCAGGGCAAACGCCACAAATTAAAATGAATATGCATGGGGACTTTGAGAATTGAGAAACATAGTGTCAACTTTGATAATGTTAAATTTTTGGGGGGGTACAAATTGTAATGTAGTACTATGTAGTTTCCTTTATTTGTCACGTTTTTGGATTACATCACACTATTTTATTATTTGTTGGAATTTAAAATTAAATGTTGATTAGAGAAAAAAGTAGAAGGCGGCTGTCTTTATGTATAAGGTGGGTGTGGGTTTGTCACATTATTTTGGGATCTTTCTCAGCTTCGTATCGGTTTGGTCACCAACCATAGGATTCACCAAATCAACAATTTCATGCCCTTTCATTTTTAACATCTTTTATCAAATAATTTCTGGATCTTTTTTTCTTTCTAATTTTACCATAGATTGATTCAAAAGATTTTCCTTCAATAATCAGAAACTTGATGCGTATATCTGGAATAGGTAAAGTTATTTTTTTCCCATAAGTTTTTTTTCCATTGATTTGGTTACATATGTTTCAAATTGTATCAAATTAGATTTTTTTTTTAGCATATTTGGTGCTAAAATGACGTTGACAAACTAAACTAATAATAATTTAAAAATGTAGAGGACTAACCGATACCAAAAAAAGTTAAGAGACATAATTGATAAATCAAATAAGAGTATTAAGCGATAAATTAGATAAATGTACTAAAATATAATTTAGCCTCTAGTACATATAACATCTCTTAAAATCTATGAAGAAAGTCTTAATCTTAGCTTAGTGACATTTAAAAAATAATAATTGAAAATTGTTTCTCCCGTTAAATAAAAATTATTGTTATTATTATTATGTTTATTGTGATTACAGTTATCCTACAAAGTTGTGTAATGTTCACAAGTAAAATAGAGAAGAGAACAAGGTTATCTAAATAAGGTGTGAAGCAGAGCTCGTCAAAATTACAAAAGCTTATCTCTAAGGTAGTGCTAGGAGCAAGGAATTCACAATTCCAAGTTATCGCTAAGATGACTGCGGGGTGTATCAGCAAGTTCACTCTAATGCATAAGGTAAATATTCAAAGTGAGAACTTTAGGTTAAAAGAGAATAAAACAACCACATGTTCGAGAGAACTAACATCTCTATTCATATCGGTTACCTTATTGAGATTAGGGTTAGTAGAGGAGTTTGGGCTTGACCTAAGACGATGTTCTTAAGCTGGCAAGTCCTTCTAGTAGACCTCTAGGACAAATTAGGTCACCTCTCGAGACACTTATTCGAAAATTTGTGAGGCACATGTTCGGAGATCAACTGTGGAGGTTGGGTTCAGGCCTTGGAGTTGAGAACTTAGATCTCAGGTCCATCCCTCATATGTTACGTCTTAGTTAAGAAGTATGTAGTTGAGATCCGCAATGGGCTTTCCGTTGGGTTCTTATTAGGTAAGGCCATAACAGGTAGACATCTAAGATTGTTAAAGAGTATGCTTTAAAGAAGTCAACAAACTAAGAATAATTATTTAATTTATCATATGCTAGGCATAATAAGGTTGAGAACGGTAACGCTAAAACGACAAATTGGAGAAGGATTAAAATAAATGACCAAAGTCCATTAAATTATAAGTAAGTGTACACAAGTGTTGAAATGATTTTATATGTATAGATTTATAAATATGAATATACTAATAATTAATATTTTAAGGAAAAAAGATATGTAAATTGTTTTCTTCTTATGATTTTTACGTGTCCAATTTCACTAAAATTAAAATTGGATTCATATTAGATATTAACTAATTGACTTCGTCTTCAACAACACATGATAATTTCGTTACAAGACCAAGAAAGTGAAAGGCGACTTCTAGGGAAGCAGTACCCCTATGCAAGATATTTGTTCCATATCTATGATGTTAAGATGGTTGACAAAAAATTTATTGTATTAAATTCGACTAATATGTATCGCCAAGAAAGAAAAGAAGATCTCACTTTCCAAATCCAATTTGTTTCCATGTTTATGTTATGTGGAACCCAAGAAAGCTTAGTTTCCCCTCTCCCCCTTTGAAATTTTCCAATCAAAATCAGCCGCCGGCAACCACTTTTGTTGGTTGTGCGGTGGTGGAGGGAGGGGCCCTAAGCCATTTGAAAGGCCATTACCCATTATGTTTTATTTATTTATTTACTATTATTATTTATTACCCATTTGAAAGACCATGCATGAACTAGCATGGTGAGCCCCACCATTATTATTGTGAACTTGTTTTCAACCACAAGCAGCCACCCTCTTTGTGGGCTATAGGGTCCACATATCTATTTTGGTGAAAAATAACTCGGTGCTCATGAAGTAACATATATGAGAAATTCTTACTTACCCTTTAATCGTGATGTTCAACATCTTCGGTGTACCGAGGGTACTCTGGATCCTGGAGCTTCTCTGCTGCTTCTGGGTTGCCGGGGCAGGTATCTGTAAGGACTCCGACGCTCAAGTCAGTAAAAGTTTAAGAGGGTAGTAAAGTCTGCGGTGTAAGGTTCTAAGCATACCTGGTGTGTCGGTTATGTTTAAATACCTGGACGACATCCGTGATTTTCGCTGTTCCGAGGATGTTTCCATCAATTCCGCCTTCAGAGATCACGACGCCTTTTTCGAGCATATTTTGGGACGAGAATTTCGGTGGCCATTGAGAAACTGCTCGAGTCGGGCCGGGTTAATCCGCAGACTCTCCGAGTGACACTTATGAGCGGGTTTCAGGTCGGGTCGGATCCCGGACCCTCAGTTATGGTCTTAGCGGATGGGCATTCATGGCCCAATCCATAACATTTGGGATCATATATGGAAGAACATTTTAACCTCTAGTGGTTGAGTCTTCCTTAAGTGAAGACTAAACTATTATTTATTGTGTAACTCATAGCATATCAATGTTTTATAATTGCATACAAATTTCTCTAACATGTGTAGGGTTGTGTTCTATTTAGAATAAAGTGATATTTAAGATTAAAATGAAATCGCAAGCGAACGGTAGATTTTATTTTCAATTGAAGTTAAAATATTACTTATTATTGGGTTGAACACAATTCACCCCGCTACTTTATAAGCACTGAGTAATTTATCTATTTTGATCCATGTGCGGTGGTCAATAAAACAAACTTTACTAACTCTTAAGAGAAAACGTTTCTGGTGAGAAGGTAAAAACAGTCTCATTCAATGAGCAACCAAATTGTCCACCATACACCCACTTTTTTCATCATTGATCTATAACCAATTTAAATCCAATGATCACAAGACATGGTACTAAGTTAAGGTAAAAACACATGTAATTGGAACATTCTTGCTCCAAATTAATCAGTTTGACTTATTTAAATGTGCTAAGTTAATTTACAACTTTGCCCTAATCCTTAAATCAAAATTTTCTGCCTTCCCATACCCTTTGAGTTGTAACTATCATAACCCTTCAACCTTCCCCCCCTCTCTCATAGATTCAACAAAAAGAAATAAAAAATGTTTTATTCAAATCACATTGACTAACTCACAAGCACAAAGAGTCATTTATCAAAGGTAGCAACTTGCAAAGCAACATGGTTCCAAAAAAAAATTAAGAAGAATTGAGAGTGAGAGGATGAGAGAGAGGGGGTGTGTGTTCCCTCAAAGATGCACTTTCCAGTTTTTAGCGACTATGCACCTTCCCTATACCATCGTGATTATGCTCCGATCGGAGATGACCTTTCCACCATTGCCACCTTGCTACAAGGAAGTGTGACCTAAAGTTTGTCGAAAAGAAAGCGAGCACTGCTGCGAGGACGAAGACTCCAACATCGCTACCAACAACCCATCATGGAGATCCAGATCATGGGAAACCACCACAACACGACACAAATCTATAGCGGCAATGACATACGATGGCGTGACAATGATCTCTACTGTTGGTTCTACTCTTTCCTGTCAGGTGCCCCGGATACCTACTTCCTCCTTGTCTTTTCCGACCGCTAATTCGAAAGTGCCACTAACACTAAGTTCACATTTTTTCTGAGTTTTTTTTTCTTCCATATTTCTTCTTTGTTTGTTAGGCTCAAAAATTGAGAAAGTTATGATTTTTTTATGATTTATGTGGTTGTTGTATTTGGGTAAGGTTGTTGTAAGTTTGGAATAATTAATTGATGTGGTTGTTAGAAGTGTTTGAGAAGAGGAAAAAGAGAGAGTGGTGGTGGCTGCCAGTAGAGTTGGAAGTGGTGGCGCCATAGTGGTACTGGGGTAAGGCGCAATAGGAGTTTGTAGGAAGAACATAGGTTAGTAGTATTGTTGTTTCTGGGTTTCAAGTGGTGGCTGACACTAATTTTAATGTATGGTTTGATTTGAAAATTTGATTTAACATAAGAGATAAAATAGTCTTTTTAAGATTTAGTGAATAGTAACCTAAAAAACCATAATGTGCACTACCCAGTTATTTAAGGTACACATTGAATGAGAAAGTTTTTAACTTCTCATTTAAAACATTTCCCTCTCAAGAAGTTAATAAAACAAAACTTACTCTCATCACCCCTCAAGAGTCAAGACCAAAACAAGAAGGAAATTTTATTTTTAGGATTGAATTTCTTTGGTATTTTCATCATCATCAACTAATTTAATGGTTAATCCTACAACTTAGTGGCTGATCACTCATATCAATTGTCACGCCCCAACTTAGGACATGACTGCACGTAAGGCTACTATCCCTACGGAAGCTCTGATGTGGCATACTAACGTTCATGTATGATAAAATAATAACATATTTTATAAATATAAATAAGTAACTAGTCTTATAAATAAACTTTAACAAAATCTCTAAATTACATTCGTCTGGGAATAAATACTAATGTACTAATGCATGTATGCAGAAATGAGAATCCTGCCTAGTGATCTGGAGCATATATAAAAATATATAAACCTTGGTTGATCCCACTGCAAAACAAAGCTTACCACAAACGCTAGACCTCATTGTAATGGACGAGGGAGACGTTCTCACTTTCCTCTACTATATCTAAAAAACAACATGACAGAGGAGTGAGTTGTCAACTCAGACTCAGTGGCGGGTGCCTCAGTACCACTCACATAACAAGTACTGCATGTAATACATTGTGTGTGTGTGTATATATATAACTGAATAATAAATAAGGTACATGAAAGTAAAGCTAGAATATAACTACTGAAAGTAAATTTGTTTCTGCCTGCAACGTGTGCTCGCATCCGTGCGGAGGGGCGAGAGGAGAGATGCCTCTCAATCCTCGTAAGATAAATCCTCGCGATTTTGGGTACGTTAGAATCCGGATACTGGATCTCTAAGGGTACACATATCTTGAAGTTGCATAATACTGAATCTTTACTGTAGGGAGGCTGACCCTATATAATATTGAATATAACTACGGCTATAACGACCTCGTATAATATTGAATATAATTTGTGGGGACGCTGGCCCCATACACTACTGACTACATATACTGAACTGAGTCCTCTACCCTAAGGTATTCTGTTTATGAAGTATTTTAGGTGAGCTAGACTGATTATCGAAGTTATTAAATACTAAGCCTACTGTTTATGGAAGGTAACATCCTAGCCACTTTATGTTTTAGTCTTGTTACTCGTCCAGAACTAAGGACTGAGGTCCCATGCTTAGGGAGGTTCCCAGGAAAGAGAGATGTGTCATAATGAATAACTTACGTACCAAGTCTTTCCTAGCCAGAACTTTCCCTTAGCTAGGACCCTCCCTTAATCGGAGTCTTTATTAGGGTCTGTTATTTAAGCCTAACCAAATAATTCTAAATATATCATCATGTATCATATAACATTCACATAGGTCTCTGTCCTAGCATGTCATCTACTAAACATGTTAAATGAACAGATACTGATAATCATCATCATAATAATAATAATAAACATAACTGACTCGATTAACAGACCACTAATGTGGCACGTCGTCAACTCACCGAGACCTCCACTCACCTGAAAAATCTTGAGACTAGGAAGCACTGACACTGGAAGCTCCAAGCGCCATACGTTAGCACCTAGAAAGGCCAACAAGCACCACGCTATTAGAAACTAATTAAAACATAATTGAAGGGCATCACAATAGCGAGCTGACATCTCTACAGCGATCCAACATCGCAATGGCGGTCATGGACCGCCACAGTACTACCACTACCAAAGAAGCGACGCTAGGGCCTATTACCCTAGGTCATTGACACATACCAAAACGTCGTTAATTTCAGTGCGCGATCAAATAATAATTTATAAAACTAAATTAACCCCAAAAACGTAGTAAAGGGGGCTAACCAAGGTCGTCTCTCAAGGAAGCAATTAGAACCAATTAAAAGTTACACTAAATTGGGGATTGAATTGATTGCGTTTAAAATAAAAGAAAATTAAAACAAATAAATGAACAATGATAAAAGACAATATCCTGCATACGGCTTTTCTAGATCAAGGATTAATTGTCATTTGTTCCAATTAATTATTCATAGGAGGGGATGTTGTTTATTAGTTGAAATTTCCAACTAATGCGCAATTCACTTAAGAGACTACAATCGTCAATCCCCTAAGCATTTATTAATATAGGAATTAAAACTAAGATCTCAGCACTTAAAACCCATATCAATTGTGTCCCAATTGTACAACCTAATTAAATCTAATTAGTTCCCCAAAAAGTTTCCAAATCCTAAATCAATAAATCCTACAATCGTCAAGATCTATCAACCTAGAATTAACCCTAACCAATAACATGCAATCGCTATATTATTAATCACAGGCGGAACAAATCATGAATAAACATTAAGCACAAGACCTCGAATTAATCCTGATCTGGAGTTACCGCATGCAAGATATTAAGAAACTACTCCTCCATGGATAGAGGATAAAAACTCACAATAAATAAAAATAATAAGAGAGTAGAAAATAATGGCAAATTGAAATAACAAAACCTGAAAATAATAACGGAAGGAACTCGCAAATAATTGGGAGCTTGCGTTGTCAATGCGAGTGCTCCAACAATCCTTGAATAACTAAGCACTACTAACATAAACCTAAAGTGCATAAAATAAAAGGAAAAGTGCAGAAAATAAAAGTTGAGGCTGAGTATGAAGTTCTTTTTTCACTTGTTGAGAGAGGATATATATTTGTAGAGGTTGGCACAAAGTGGGTGTAAATCCCGCACTTTCAGCACAGCAGTCAATAAAATCGCGATAACTTCGGCTACAGATATCGGATTGAGGTGATTCAAATTTCCAATTAAAGCTAAGAGATAGATCTAAAACTTTGTAGTTGAGGTCAAATCGAGATTCAATTTCTATCCTGGTACAAAATCCGTGGCAAAGTCCGCGTTAAAAAATCCTTAGCAAATCTTTGACCAAATCTTTTTGAATTTGAATTCAATCTTGCATTTATTGGTCCAAATCTCCTCTTCAAATCTCTTCTTTAAAATTTATATCTTATCAACTCTCCTTCAAATCTTCAATGATCCTCTTTACAATTTATTTTCTGCAATAAAAATAAAAAACTAAAAAAGAACAAAAGAAATCTACACATTAAATTCTAAGATAAAAAATAGTGCTTTAAATTGCGTTTTTCTAAATTTCTCACAAAATAGGATAATGTGCAAAAACATATTAATTAAGCATTAAAACCACGCATTTTTAGTATGCAATGTTCAATTATAGAATAATAACATAGGGTATAAAATCCACCTATCAATTATCCCTAAAAGGATTGTCTACCTACCCTAGGTGAAGATGTTGCGTCTTCACAAAAATAGAGAGAGAAGATGAGTAGAAACTCTGCGCTTGAGGAAAGAATCTAAAGCTCAATGCGAGTTGTAGAGTTGTGAGGGGAGCTTTGTATACACACAGAGGGATAGACACTCTCTGGCCCAAAAGGCTATGGCTAGGGTTTTTGATGCAGCCTCCGTGTTGCTACAACATCTCGTTACTTTTGTGTCACTATAGTGCTGTAGAAGCACTGCATCGCGCCTCTGAAAGTTTGGGTCTTCACATTCTTCTCCCCCTTAAAAAAATTTGGTCCCCAAAGTTAACTAGCTTATTGTACCTTGGAACGTGGTAGAAGGATCGAAGATGTAGGAGTATAACTACTTCATCGCATCTTTGCCTCCCAATTTGCTTCCTCTCTGGAGTGATTTCTCTAAATGACCTTTATTGAGGTCACCTTCTTTGAGAGAAACTTCTTGACTTGTCTATCTACTATGGCCACCGATTCTTCTTTGTAGGACATGCTGTGATCTATCCTAATGTCTTACTATGTTACAACATTATTATCATCACGGGCATACCGTCTGAGCATCGATACATGAAACACTGGTGAATTGTTACCAAACTAGATGGTAATGCTAACTCGTAGGCTACTAAACCAACTCTTTTGGTAATCTTGAGTGGGCATATGTACCGAGGGTTCAACTTCCTTTGTTTGCCAAAATGAACCACACCCTTCATCAAGGACACCTTCAGGAAGACCTTCTCCCCAACTTTAAACTCCAAACTACGTCGATGTTGATTTTCCTGAGACTTCTGTTGAGACTATGTTGTTCCTTAATAAGTTTGATCTTATCTGTGGTATCTTGGATAATGTCGGGAGCTATAAGTTTTGCCTCGCTTACTTCAAACTAACCAATGGGAGATCTGCAACGTCTCCCATAAATGCTTCGAATGGGGCCATCTAGATGCTTGCTTGGTAACTGTTGTTATACGCAAACTCTACTAGAGGTAGATGTTTCACCCAAGATCCTCCTAAATCAAGGACGCATGACCTAAGCATGTCCTCAAGCGTCTAAATAGTCCTCTCAGACTAGCCGTTTGTCTAAGGATGGAAGACAATGCTCATCTCTAAATCTGTACCCAAGGTTTTCTGAAATGCCCTTCAAAACCTGGCAGCAAACTGTGCACCCATATTCGATATGATGCAAAGGGGGACCCTATAAAGTCGCTCTATCTCTTGGATGTAGATCCTTGCATAATCTATGGCTTTGCCGGTGGTCTTGACTAGCACAAAGTGTGCTGACTTGGTCATCTTGTCGACTATTACCCAGTGGGTGTTCACGGTAATCCTACTACGAAGTCCATGGTGATTCATCTCCTTTTGGTCGCCAGTGCTCAGCCTTGGCTTGCTGGCATACAAGGCACCTAGCCACAAAACTTCTCACATCTCTCTTCATGCTTTTCCACCACAAGAGTTCCTTTAGGTCTTGATACATCTTCGTCAATCCTAGTTAGAATGAGTAAGCTATATTGTGAGCTTCTTCCATAACTTTATTTCTTTGCTCGCCGACGTTGGGGACACACAACTGCACCCTTACTCGTAGCACCCATTCCGAATTCACAAAGACTTCCGATATTATGTTGCTCTCGACCCTTGCAATGCTCTCCCTTATCATAAGATCTTCTGTCTGCCACCTTTTGATCTCTTCTAACAGGGACGTGGTCTGAACTTTGAGGTTGGCAAAGAGAACCCCTGATACACTTATGCTAAACCTAAGCCTATCTATTGTCAACTTGTGGATATCTTCCACTAATTATCATCATACTGGAGTGATATGAGCCAAACTAACTTCGAATTTCCTACTTAGAGTATCGGCCACCATGTTGGCCTTACCCAGGTGATAATGGATGGTACACTTGTAATCCTTCAATAACTCTATCCATCGACGCTGCCTGAGGTTTAGTTTTTTCTGCTTGAAGATATATTATAAACACTTGTGGTTTGTGAAGATATCGCATGGTTCCCCAAAAAAATAGTGCCGCCATATCTTCAAAGCGAAGATCACTGCTACTATCTCTAAGTCATGGGTAGGGTAGTTCTATTTGTGTTTTTTGACTTACCTGGATGCGTAGGCGATAACCCGACTGTGCTGCATAATCATGCACCCAAGGCTAGCCCTTGAAGCATCATAGAAGATGAAAAACCCAACCACTCTTGAGGGTAACATGAGCATGGGTGCTGAGGTTAAGTTGTCCTTCAACTTCTAAAAATTACCCCTTAAATTTTATCGACCATAGAAACTTGACACCTTTCTGTGTGAGCTTTGTTAATGGAGCTGCTATCTTGGAGAAGTCTTTCACACAAGACAGTGGCGATACCCTACTAAACCTAGAAAAATGCAGATCTCTAATGATGTTGTTGGCCTTGGCCACTACTGTACCACTTCCACTTTCTTCGGGTGCTCTTCTTATGGTCTGTATCATTATTCTTAGGTGCTCTTCATGTTATTTTGTACTCTTGGAATATACTAGAATGTCATCGATAAACACAATAACAAAGTGCTCCAAGAATAGCTTGAAAAGTTTATTCATCGAGTCCATAAAGGTCGCAGGTGCGTTGGTCAAACCGAAGGACATTACCAGGAACTTGTAGTGTCCATACCGAGTTTGAAAAGTTATTTTAGAGATATCTTCCTTTTTGATCTTGAGCTAATGATACCCCGACCGGATCTTAGAGAAGCATAATGCCCCTTGCAATTGATCAAAGAGACTGTCGATACACGGTAGAGGGTAATGGTTCTTCATTGTGACTTTATTTAACTGATGGCAATCTATGCACATCCTCATAGTATCGTCCTTCGTATTAACCAAAAGCACCGGGGCACCCCACGAAGAGGTAATTGGGCTTAAGAAGCCTTTGTCTAGCAACTCTTGTAACTACTTCTCTAACTCTCGCATCTCGGCAGGAGCCATTCTGTGATGGGGTATGGAGATGGGTCGGACCCCTGGTTCTAGCTCTATGCTGAAATCTACTTCTCTTTTGGGAGGGTAGCCCAGGAGGTCGATGTGGAAGATGTCTGAGAACTCGCATACTATTGGGATTTGTGTGGGATTCAGCCCCTCTTGTTCTGGTCTCCTTACTAATACTGGTTAACTACCACAACCCCGATTTAACAGCCATAGGGCATCCATGGATGACACCAACCTATCCATGGATATACAACTGTTGCCTTGGAATACTAGTATTGGATCTTCAAAGCGCTCGAAACGGATGATCTTAGCATGGCAGTCCACCGTAGCATGACATGATGCCAACCAGTCCATCCCTAAGATAACGTTGAATTCTGACATATCCAAGATCATCATATCTGCTACCGAATCCATATGCATAACCCTAATATCACAAAAGCGATAAATTGAGCACACTGTAAAGGGTTTGCCTGATGGTACTTTAACTTGAGATGGTCTCCCAAGATTGGAAGGTGATATCTTAAGATAGATAGCAAAGAACGAGGATATATAGGAGTGCATAGACCCCAAATCAAATAAAGCAAGTGCATCATATGAACATACTAAAATGATACCTGTTAGGACTACATTTGAGGCTTGAGCATCCTGGCGAGCCAGAGCATATAGGTGGGGTACTCCTCCGCTATTGGCGCCTTGACCACCGGGATTTTTGCCTCCATGTGCTCCAGATAACTAAGGAAACCTATGGCTTTGATACCACTTTGTCACGCCCTAACTTAGGACGTGACTGCACGGCGGGCTATTATCTCTACAAAAGCTTTGACGTGGCATATTAACGTTCATGCATGATAAAATAATAAATTATTTTATAAAGATAATAAACTTTAATAAAATCTTTAAATTAAATCTATCTTGGAATATATATATATATATGTATATATGTATATATATATGTATATATGTATGTATGTATGGAAACGGGAGTCCTACATAGTGATCTGAAGCATATCTAAAAATATATAAATGTTGGTAGACCCCACTACAAAGCAGAGCTTACCACAGACGCTAGACCTTGTTGCTACTGGAAGAGGGGGACGTTCTCACTTTCCTCTACTATATCTGAAAAACAACATGACAGAGGAGTGAGTTGTCAACTCAGTGGTGGGTACCTCAGTAGCCCTCACATAATAAGTACTACATGTAATACAATGTGTGTGTGTGTGTGTATATATATAGTTGAACAATAAATAAGGTACATGAAAGTAAAGTTGGAATGTAACTGCTGAAAGTAAATCTTTTTCTACCTGCAACGTGTGTCCGCCTCTGTGTGGAGGGGCGCAAGGAGAGATGCCTCTCGATTCTAAATTCAAGGGAGTGTGAGCTCAACCTTGCTTCGTCAAGATAAATCCTCGCAGTTCTAGGTATGTTGGAACCTGGATACTGGATCTCTAAGGGTATACATATCTGAACAATGGGGACGCTGACCCCATATAGTACTGAGTATATCTATGGGGATACTAACCTCGTATAATACTAAATATAATTTGTGGGGACGCTGACCCCATACACTTCTGATATATATACTAAACTACGTCCTCTACCCTAAGGTATTCTATTTATGAAGTATTTTAGGTGAGCTAGATTTATTACTGAAATTATTAGATACTAAGCCTACTATTTATGGAAGGTACCATCTTAGCCAGTTTATGTTTTAGTCTTGTTACTCGTTCAGAACCAAGGACTGCAGTCCCGTGCCTAGGGAGGTTCCCAAGAAAGAGAGGTGAATCACAACGGATAACTTAAGAACCAAGTCTTTTCTAGCCAGAACTTTCTCCTAGCTAGGGTCATTCCTTAACCAGTCTTTATTAGGGTCTATTATGTAAGCCTAACCAAACAATTTTAAATATATCATCATGTATCATATAACATCACATAGCTCTCTATCATAGCATCTCATCTACTAAGCATGTTAAATGAACAAATACTAATAATCATAGTAATAATAGTAACCATAACTAACTCGATTGACGGACCACTAATGTGGCACACCTTCAACGCACTGGGATCTCCATCAACTGGAAAAGCTTGAAATTGGAGAGCACTGGCACTGGAAGCTCCGAGCGGCGTAGTGTTGGCACCTGAAAATGCCAACAAGCACCACACCATCATAAACTAATAAAAACATAATTGAAGGGCATTGCAGTAGCGAACTGACATCGCTACAATATTCCGCCATTGCCATGGCGGTCGTGGACCGCCACAACGCTACCACTACCAAAGTAGCAACACTAGGACCTACTATCTTAGGCTATCCCTAAAAGGATTGACCACCTACCTTGGGTAAAGACGTTGCGTCTTCACAAAACGAGAGAGAGAAAATGAACAAAATATCCATGTTAGAGGGAGGAATCTAAAGCTATGAGCGAGTTGTAGAGCTGTGAAGGGAGCTATATATATAGGCGAAGACAAGCCCTCTCTAGCCCAAAAGGCTATGACTAGGGTTTATAATGCAGCCTCTGTGTCGTTGCAGCGCCTCGTTACTTCCACGTCTCTCATACCGCGTCACTGCAACACGCCTCTAAAAGTTTGGGTCTTTACAACGATAAATACAAGAAACCGTGTTTGACTTTCAAAAGAGAAAAATGTCCAACCTGTCTCTTGCCTTCGTAAAAAAATTTACATAAATAAAGTTTTACTCAAATTTTAATCTTACATAATTCGAAGGTTGATTTCATGTAATTAATGCTTGCCTACATAACGCTTCTTGTAATGTTATTTTTGTGTGTTACATTGAAGGCGTAATGTGTAGGTAGGAAATGAATAAAATATGACATAATGAATGATCAAATCTCTAACATCAATATCGCATTCAAGAATCACAAATAAAGTTTGTGAGAAATGAATAATGGAGAGTTTCACTTTTTATCTTTATTTATCATCCTATTCTTTTTTGTTTAATGTTGATTCTATTCATTCTATACACACATTTGTTAAAATATAAATTTATTATGTAAGTTTTAATTTTACAATTGTATGTATAAAATGAATAATAAATAAATAAAACAAAATAATAGAACTCTCAAGTATTCTTTATGAAATTATTTTATTAATCATATTCTATTTTTTGACTAAGGCATTTATTTTCGGCAAAATTTACTCTTAACAATTTGCAATTGAAGGTTCTTTTTTAAAAAAGTAATCAATATTAACTAAATATCTTAGTTTTTTTACTACTATTTTTAGATGAAACTTTTCCATCAAGCTTACTAAAAAAATTTCATTAGACCCCACAAAATATTTTTTAATTTATATTTTAACATTCTCTCGCATCTAAAATAAACATCATTTAAAATTAATAAAAGATTAAAAATTTTAACTAAAATTTGAAATTAACTCACTAACATAATTTTTTCAAATTCCTGTTTTAGGAATTTCCTAACTAAAAAATACTATTTAATAAATGAGTCTTATTATATGTACACTTTAAATACTGTCATCTCACCAAAGCGATTTATATGTAGGGCTGCGATGCCCACGTTCTACACTATCCACCTTCCTCTCTCACATCGTGTGCACCCACCCTAACGTTGTGCACAAACATTTTGAACTGTTGTGCACAAACTTTTTAAACTTTTGTGCACAAACATTTTGAATTGTTTAAAATGACTATGCTCCATAATAAAAAAGTTTGTGCATGTTAGTTAAAAGTGTTTGTGTAATATGTTTAAAATTAATTTGTGCACGTACTTGTGAATGTTTGTGCAAAATAATTAAAAAAATTTCGCACAACTTTTAAAAAATGAATTGATAAACAATAGTTAAAATTGTTTGTGTAGGGTAATTTAAAATGTCCGTGCATTATAGTTAAAATGTTTGTTCACGGTAACTGTGAATGAATGAGTACACATGGGATAACCATATAAAATCATTGGTTAATAATACGTTGATAGGCTGTGAGGTGTATACCAATCATTTTTTTATTTGATATTAAAATCTATTATAAATTCATGTACAAACGCATATTAAAATAAATCTGTGTAATACATAAATACTATACTAGTAATGATAATTACAACAAAGTACCAAACTAAAGCAGAAATTTAGCGGAAAAAAATATTTTTTTTTAAAAGTATGTTATTAAAAAAAATACTCCTCTTTCAAAATTTTCTTTAAAGTTTTTTATTTATTTTGAAACCATAGATATCTCCTTATTAAAAGAAATCATGTTCATAATTTTCTTAAAAGATTAAACAGTAACTGAGCCGATACATATGTCATAAGCATATTCAAAAAATTAAGTGTGTATATCTTAATCTAAAATAAACAGTGGACACACTATCTGAAACATGCACATATCAAATCTTTGTCGGAATAATAATAATTAACAATAATATTAGCCAACAAATCAAGTATGGTACCCTCCAAGTACCCATAGAATCCAACAAGACGAATCTTAATAATACTAGCAACTTCTAAAACACAAAGGAAATCTTCAATGCGTATCCGCCCTTTGCCCTTTACCAAACAAAGCATGCAGCACTAGTGTATCAATAAATAATGCACCATATCTAAACCAACCTCAAAAATAGGAAAATAAGATAATCATCTAACTTTAGACCACAAAATTCTTAATCAAACTATATTTAATTTAATCGACATATATATGAAACCACAATAAAGTCCTCTCTCTTAATATTTTCCATCACTCCCTCACTCAATTGGATTCCAACCTTTTTCTCCTTCTATTCACTTACTCATTTTCCTTTACATAATAATAATAATCAAATTAATTACAAATTAACTTAGGACAAAAATATCTTCTTTCTTCTGGTGCTCTAACGCTCTTCCAAGCTACACAAAAATACTTAAAAACCCACGGAATTCCCCTAACCAAATCACAACGCGACAAAACTTTATAGGCGAACAGCAGATCTCTCACTTCTCAAAAAGACGAAAATGCCCCTTCCCTCTATTCTGGCCACGTCAAGAACTCGTCCGGGTCAAACTCGCCGAACTCTTCCTTCAACCGCTGCTGACTCAGCAGCACCGAGTTAACGTCCGTCAAACTTAACGGCACGTCAATGTCGAACCCGAACGCGTCCACCGCGCCGTAACGGAGACCCTCGAACACCGTCGACGCTCCGCCACACTCGTCGTCAGGCAAGACCGAAGTCGGAGACGCAAAACCGTCGCCGGAAACCGCCGTAACGAAACTTTCGCACGAAACCGACGACAAACCGTCGCCGGAAACCGCGGAAACCTCCTCCGGCGTTTCTGTAGCTCCGTGAGGGAAGTTGGTGGCGGCGCCGGGGCCCTTGAGCTTCACCGCGGCGGCGTCGTAGACGGCGGCTGCTTCCTCCGCCGTGTCGAAGGTCCCCAGCCAGACACGTTTCCGGCGGGTCGGGTCACGGATCTCGGCCGTCCACCGCCCCCACGGCCTCTGCCGTACGCCCCTGAACATTCCTCGGCATCGCTCGGCGGAAGAGGAAACGAACCGTCTCCCAGGTCTCTTGTATCGGGTCGGATCCTTACCAGATCCAGCCGTCGGAGAACGCGCGGTGGTCATGTTGTGGGTGATGATTTCCCTTTTTACCCTGGGTGAGTTCTTCCCTTCTTCTTCGCCATCGGAAGAGTCTGAATCAGTGGCATCGTGATCCGTGAGTATGATTCGGAGCAGCTTCTTCTTGGCTGGCTGGCGGTGCTTCCTGGCGGTTCTGCATCGTGGGTCCCCCTCGAAAACGGACCTTGCTGCTGCGAGACTCTGAAGCTTCAATGTCGATTGTACGGACATGAGAGAAAAAATTGGGGGGTTTTTCTTCTATGGAAGATCGTGGAAGAGATTTGGCGGGAAAGAAGAGAGTGAGGAGGAAGAGAGTAAAAGAGCGAAGGAGGGAGAAAGGGAGAGAAGGTGAGAGAGTAGGAAGAGGGGATGCGCAAATATTTATGGGTGGAACACGGGGTATGCCCCCATTGGAGGATTCAACCAAATATTTTTCCCGTGACAGAGGTTATTATGCCCTGCTACTACATTAAATTTGACTATATCGTGATCCCTTCTTTTTCTTTTTCTTTTGAGATGATATTTTTTTTTACAAAAATATTACATGTACACCTAATTTTATACACTCATATATATACCGTTAATAACACATAAATTTCATTATTTTTAATAATGTATATTTTTTTGTATACGTGTAACATGACTCTTTTTTTTAATAGTATTTAGATTTTTTAAAATGAGAAGTCTTCTCACTCCTCACTGCTGCTCTTGAAGTACTGAGATCATTAATTCAATTTGGTATGATCATTTAGTAATGTCTCGTTTTGGGAGCAAGGGTACATTGAAGGGAGTAGAGAGAGAAAAAGAGGAGGGAAATGAGTCATCAACTCTTGTGGTGGGTAATGTATGCGCTATGTGTCGTGCGTAGGTACGTGTCTGTGTGTGTGTCGCTGTCGGCAGCAGAAGAAGAAAATAAAATCCGTAGCTTATTTCACCCTTGACGTGTTCCTTCCTCTCCTGTCCGCCTCGTTATTCCTCAACCATCTCCAACATCCAATCACACAAAAAATATCAACATTTTCCAATTGAAGAGCAAGTGGATTGCATGACTTGATTTGATTTATGTTTTCTTCAATCATGGTCTTGAATTTTAATTTTTATCTAACAAATAAAATAAAAGTTAAGACTGCACACTTTCTATCTTATATAATAAGTTGATGACAAACACATAAATTGACTGAAATTAGTTTAACTTACTTATTGGCAAACACAAGATTGATAAGGTTGTGGACAAATTCGTCCATTTATTGGAAAATTTTGGATTCAAGATTGAGATTTGAAGAGACAATTATAATATTTTAAATTAAATTAGTTAATTCCATTAATAATAATTGCAATGAATTAAAAAAATGGTTCAACAAACGCATAGATCAATATAGGTCTTAGGTTGGTTATTTAGCTGCAATAAAAATTCAGAAGGGAAACTTTATTGCCACAGGATCCTACCTAACTCAAATAAAATTATTACTTGGAAGATATTTACGGTCTAAATAAAAAAGTTGACCTTATTTAAACTAAAATAATTAGAGCGTACTAAATTCTAATTTATTTATTTTTTTGCAAAATACTCTAACAAAAGAAGGAGTTTGTTCCATTTTCTAGCAAAAAAATGTTTGTCACGTTGAATTTTTTATGGAAAAATTTTAGTGAGTGTATTTTGTGCGTATCAAACATTGTCGAATCTTAGTAAGATGTGAGTGCCGTCTTTGAATATATTTTTTTAGAACTAATTTTTGTCAATAGAATGATAAATACAACTTAACAAAAAAAAATCAATATTTGTAAAATGGCTTCTTCATTTTCAAGTCCGTCCTAAATGCCGTCCATTCAAGCTTTGTAGCTTTTAATGTTTCTCAAAGTAATTCAAAGCATGCTCTATGCTTTGTCTAATAGACTATTAGAAATTGAAATTGAGCATGCTTATGCTAGTATATATCGAGGAGACCAAAAGAATAGTATGCAGGCTGAGGTCCAAAAAGAACGGTGCCAACCTTCCGCGCTGGTTGACTAGTTTCCTAACAATGGCTATTCCTACCACAAATAACCTTGAAAATTGGGAAAGTTGACTCAAACAGTATCTTTGTAAAAGGAGTCAAATAGTCACCAAGAATCTCGAAGAAAGAAAGAAAGAAAAAACAAAGATAACAAAAAAAAGAAAAAGAGAAAAAAGAAGGAGGAACAAGTGTCTAGTGGGTGAAGACACTATTGGGGATTGTCGAACCCATGATGACAACCCATATGCATGTAATCCCTTTTACAGTACAATTCTCTGAGGAGTTTGTCTACTGCGGAGGACACTGCTCTGCTGGATACCTTATTTAACAGTATCAGAACATCAATCACACTCGGATTTGATTTCAACAACCCAAGACAGAAAGTGATGAAACCCTTTTTTTTTCTTTAGTTTGCTAGAAGTAAAAACTTGCCAAATTTATATAAAATGTTTAAAACTATGAAACATTAACATAAAACATGACATTGATACGATTCGATATAGAGCATTACATTAAAAATTTAAAATACGTAGATAAGTTAATGTGGATATGAATTTAATTTTAATATATTTTAAGTGTAAAACTCTTTTTATACCATTATCTAATTAAATATAATTTCATCACTAAATTTATTTAACTCATTATAATTACCTTAAAAATTATAATATAAAATATTTTAGAGTAAAATATATTCTTTTACCTTAAGAGATACCTTTATTACACAACCCTCCCCTATATTTTTTAAAATCTACATTTTACTCCAAAACACTTTGAATTTATAAAAATACCCATTATACAAAATACTTTAATAATTAATGTCAATTTTTTTTAAAAAAAACTTATTATTACTTTTTCAATCATTATTTATAATAATTAAAATTATTTTATTTTTATAAATTGTTGAGATTTAAATGCTAATATATATCACAAAATATTTGTTATATATTATTTAATATTTATTTATTGATTTAAAAATATAAAAATAACAAAACATTAAAAAATTTATTTTAATTTTTATGTAAAATAAAAAATTATTTTTTATAAATTAATACATCACATTTATAGCCTCAAAATATTGAAATAAAAATTAAAAAGCACGCAATTTTTTAATATTTAAAAATAATTAAAAAAATTATTGTTTTTTTTAATAATTTATTATCTTAATATAATAATAGTTAAAATTAAAAATATTAATATACACATGCATAACGTTATTATATTTTTATTAAGTACATGTTGTTTTTATTTGTAAAAAAGTATAAATGTATAACTATTTTTTTTGTGTTTTTATTGGTTTAATATGTATAAGTGTATAACTATTAACTAAGGGCATTTTGGTTAAAATAATAAATTTTCTAAACATAAAATAAAAGAAAACATAAAAATGGATTAAAGTGTATTATATGAAATCTTTAAGGGGAGGGGAGTGTGTCTTTTGAAATTAAAGGGGAGGGTTGTGTAATAAAGATATCTACGAGGAGAGAGGAGTGTATTTTAAATAAAGATTTATGTCAAAAAAATAAGGAAAAGATGAAATATCAGTGCTATAAAAGTTTAAAGCAATGTACAAATAGAAATATTTAATAGCATATTTGATTTCCTATTTAAAAGCTCATAAATTATAATTTGAAAGCTTTTGCCCACATCGTAAGTTAAGAGTTTTTAACAAGAAAGCAAACAAGCTATAAAATTGCATATTAAAACATAGATGCAAATATGATCCTTAATACGTAGTAAATATTGTAGGACTTTAACCTACCCCTTTTTTCAAAATGGCTTGAATCATCACTAGTGCTCAAGTGAATCTACCACGAATTTATAAAGGAAGTTTTCATGTGGGTATTGACAAAAGGACTCATAAATTTAGGAAGATCACAATAGATTTGGTAAGAGTTCTTTATTAATCAATCAAAGATCATCATATTTTGAAAAGTAGAAAGGGACTATAAAAACATTGTGGGGAAATTGCTCAAAAAGATTATTAGTTAGGTTTTGGCTTGAGGAAGAAGTAAAGGCAAAAAAATGAGCATGCTAGCTAGTCAAACACGTGATTTGTTTTTATCTATGTTGTGGGGATATATGTATGAGGTAGCAGAGGAGTGACCCCTTGCTTGTCAACCCAGCAATATGAGTCCTCACTCTTCTAATTAGTCACTTTTTCCCAACTTTCTTCCTCAGCCACTATTATTACTATTTTTTTATTCAATACAAGTTTTATATCTTCCTCGGCCACTATTATTACTATTATTAGTATTTTTTAAAAAATAAATTTAGGTCAAGGAGAATGCTAAGTCATTTTAAGATCTAAAAATTTCTTCAAAGTAATCAGTAAGAATTTATAAAAATATTTATCGATCATCTACTAATAGGAAAACATAAAAATCAAACTTAAGTCATGAAGGATAACCAATTAATTGATCAAATGAGTTAACTTTCGCTAACAATTATGTACTATTATTATAATGAGAATGAATCATTTCATATGTTTATAAAAGTTTCACATGATTTAACATGCCTTTAAGTTTACAAAAATGAAAAAGGTGCTGTCAAGTATATGTGCAAATAAATAAATAAATAATAGTGAAAACCAACATACACTCACGAAAGGGTTATTTATTCATGTTTTAGTTAACTAATGACTTCTATTCTAGCTGGTTGTTATGACCTCACCTTAAACGTGGCTTTTTCCTACTGCACTGCTATCGTGCTTTCCAGCCAGCATGTTACAAAGGAAACATATTAAATTCTGAAGTCAACCCAATTCCTCCACCGTGGACCGTGGTAAAGGGTCTTACTATTTCATCCATCTCTTGCCTAAAAAAAAAAATACAAATATTTTTTGGTAGCAAAGCGGAAAAAGAAAAGAAAAAAAAATATGAAAGATCATAATAAGAAGGAAACATGTGAAAATCATTCTCCTTCAGTTTTTCTATTATGACTTCTTGATCAAAATGCTACCATCTACTCCTCAAAATACAAAGATTATAAGAGAGTGTAAATTAAACCTTCCCAATGGCTTGTCGTTTTTTGTATTTTGGTGCTCTGTTGGATTTCTTTTATCTTGTTTGGGTTTGTTAATGCATGTTACTTATAGGGAAAAAAAAAACCTTACCAATGGCATGCGTTCCTAGTGTTTTACCAGTTCTCTGATTCTTAGGAAGAATGATACTTGACGTGTCTTTGTAACTAAGTCATTGGGGTTCTTAGAGTAAAAGGTTTTTTTTTTAATTGAATTGAAAGATTTTTTAGTTTTGAAATTCTAAAAACATTTTTTTTTATACCATAAGATTTCTTTTTACAAGAATTTTTTTTACTAGAGACAATCTTATGCGAGTAGAGTAAGACATTTGAAATGACAAAGCCACAGATATTCTCCCAATAAAGACAATTATATTTGAGTCAGGTAAGATTTCTTAAATGACAAAGATCTCCTATCCAAACTTTAACGTGACTACATACTAAAAGTTTGAGGATTTCTATTTAAGTTAAAAACAGCTTTTTATCAACTGATCTACGTAATACAAGCTCTTAGTTCCTTAAATAATGTCTGATCAATGGTTGAAAAAAAGCACGTAACCTCATAAAAGTCAAAAGTCAACCGTGGAGACAATGGGAAAAAGGTTAAAAAAAAAAAACGATAATTAAGAGGAAAGTTAAAGATTTTCTTTGTGAATAAGACAACTGTTACTGGAGAATGTAGAGAAAGTTCTCATTGTATTTTTTCCAATTTGTTGGTCTGAGAAAGTTCTCAAAGTTGAAGTTTCTCTAACATCAATGACCTGTCATTTTTGCATATCGTTTTCCGAGTAACTCATGCTCTAAAGGTTCCTGTCATTTATTGAGAAACGCACAAAACGAGCCCAATAAATTGACTCGAATCAAGATCAATGAGCTTTCACATTCCAAAGGACAATTCTATTTCCTCACGATAAATGGCCTAATACTCGAACCCGATCCTTCCGCCACTATGATCACAGCTCCATCTTTTCTCAACCCAATCCTTTTTCAACGGTTATTATCACACACCAAGTACCCAAACTTATATGATGCTAATTTAATTGCAGCGAAAAAAAACTAGGGACATACATCTTCACATGTAAGCAGGCAGCCACACCCACCATGATAAACCACAAATACACACATGCCACACCAACGGTAATTGATATAAGTTTAATTTGTACGCAGTAACGGTGAAAAACAATTTTACTCTTAAAAATCAAGCAACATAACATTTTAACCAATAAAAATGAAGAAAACTGTGATGTAACTACCGGACATGACATGATGTGTTCATAGTTATTAAACAGCTGCCACTTCATCTGGGTTAGAACTGGATATAATTAAATAAATATATTAAAACTCAGATAAACACAATAAATTAACCCAAATATTTAGTAATTTAACACAATAGCACATATGCATATATGGTAGGTTGGCAAGTATTTGTAGCTCTTCTTCGTAGTCATTTAAATATAGTTTGTGATAAAATTGAAAATGTATGGATTTATTTTTAGTAACACGCATAGTAGATAATACATATTTTAATTAGATTATGTTAGCACAATAATGTATGTAGCCACACGTAAAAACAAATGTATGCTTGTACGTAAAATGAAATTTTTTGAACTTGCCATGCGAACCCAGAATCGGCCGAATTTTCGCCAAATCTTGCCAGGTCAGGCCGATTTGTAGCCGGCTAGTTGCTTGCCTAATCTTGGAGGCCAACTGGCGCAATCCCATGGCCAGATCACTGGGTTCCAGGTCAAGTCGACCGAGTTTAATATCTATATGTTCTTTAATTTTTATTGGTTGACAGTTGATCCATACAAATTAAACTGATGTTATCAAAATTCCCCTACTTTATGTACCCCAAAATATTTCGCACTACTTGATTCTAATTGAAGAATGAAAAAAGATGAGACGGTATAGAACAAAAACTCAAATCATAAAGCATTTTAAGGGCATATAACTATGGTTCAAGTGTGATCATAACAACCAAACTTGATATGTTGGAGATTGCTGGCTTTGTAGCCCAAATCCACCACCAATTCAGAATCACTGATTGCTAGGCCCATCTTTGTGAAGAATCATATACAGGATTTCAAGACCGTTCTACTCAATGAACTCATGGTTTACACTATTATTATTATTATTATTTGTCCCCAAACCAAGAAAAGATCAAGCAAAAATTCCAAGAATAAATCAAAGAAAATGTCTTCTTCCCCCAAATGAACCAATATAATTTTCTTAAAAAAAATCCGAATCAGTGGTTCAATGTATACCAAATTTAGGAGAAAAATAATGTTTTATTATGTGAGATGTGTGTTTATGGGCTATTTATGAAGGTATAAAATTAGTATTAAAATCTCTTTAATAATTTTAATTTATTTTTTTAGCAAAATGTCACCCAAAAAAATTAAAATTAAGACGATTGTTTAAAATTAATTAATAAAAATTAAAATCAATAATTATAAATAATCAATAATTAATTTTACAAATTTTTAAATCAATCAATATTAAAAACAAAATCAATTAATACTAAAATCTCGTCAATCTTTTTTAACTAATTTTTTAAAACAAAATATTACCAAAAAAAATAAATAAGACGATTATTTAAAATCAATAATTCACAATTTTTAACGTTTAAAAACACACTTTAACGTTTTTACCGAACTTCATTTTTAAGCGTAATCTCAATACCCGTTTTTGATAACCATGCCTATATAATTCAAGGATATAGAATGTTTCGCTCAGCTTGAATAAGCAGGTCAACGAAGGGGAAGTCTTGCATGACATTACATTACAATTTCCATCACCAGTGTCTTACAAAGAAATATTCACAAATGATAATAACCAATTTCCTTACCATGGTTAAGTTCCAGTGACAAGATAAGATAAAGCATTCATTCAAAATATCGCTTGTTTTTTTTTTTCACATAAGTCATCATTATGAAGCGACATTAAATATTGAAGCAAATAATGGTCATGCCATGGCATGCTTGGTCATCCCATGGCATACTTCTGCGTCCAGCTGCGAGCTGTAGCTTCGTACTTGGCCCTGTCAGTCTTGTACATGTGTGCAATTTCAGGCACAAGTGGATCATCAGGGTTGGGATCAGTCAACAGTGAGCAAATTGACAAAAGGACCTGAAATATTACAAGACTGAAGTTAGCTTTCCAAGATTCAAAACAGAAGCAGCATACCTGATGTGTCTTCATTCACACAGAGCTCTTAATGAAAATGAACAGTTCCACTTAACAATTGAAATTTCTGCTGATCATATGATCAGCTTGAGCACTCATTAGATCACTATTCAGAGCTTCTCTCTTGTTAACTAATCTGCCAAACAGCTTCACAAAACTTCACCTAGATTCTCAAATCTATAAATACTGATATTTCAAATTAATAATAAAATAAGTCCACAAAAGAGTCAGATGTGAAAGTATTCATACATGATGAGACAATCAATTTGTATTCACACAGCACGCAAATTGAAAATTTTTCAGAATGAAAATGAGTCAGCATTACTTGATTACAATTTTCCTAACAATTAGCTTCCAAATGCACCACAATGATCGAATTTTTGAGGAAAAAACTCTTCTAAAGTGACTTTGTCTTGACAATGATCAAGGCTTAAGGGTATAGGTGTCCACCTTAAATCATTGAGTTAAAATCACAATACACCTAATTAAGGTACTTGATCACTTCAGAAACAGACTCTTGCTCATACCACATTGGTGGAGTATTTCCACATGCAAAAAAAACTGGCTCCTAACATGACATGATCTCACATCTAGATCTATTAACAACAAATCACAGAAAAAAAAAGGCTACATGTGGTCATTCAAAAATTACACATAGCAATGATTAGTTTAGTGCCAAAGTTAAAAACCTACAGAAAGTCATTTAATATCAAGAGAAACAAGTAAATCAAACCTTGGAAATGGTTAGCGCAGGGCTCCATTGCTCTTTGAGAATGTCAAGACATATGCTACCATTACTGTTGATGTTTGGGTGGAAAACCTTCGTCCTAAATGCAACCTGCAGCATAAGACGCTAATTTATCAACGCATCTTCACAGAAGTTCATGATATTTACACAAGTTTGACCGCTAGCTAAAAAACAGCATTCATATCTAGAGAGCAGGTAAAACTAGGTAATCCATTAATTGACTACATAAATTAATTAGATCACATCATCAATAAGAACAATAAGATTGGACGAGAGAAAAAGAGGACAAAGGAATAGATATAAAGGATCAGGAAAATATATCTCTGTAATCTCTCTAAACATAAGACAGTCAAATGGAGGGCTGTCACCGTTAACATCTAAGCGTCTAATTGATGGAAGGAGCGCCACTGAGTATCAACTACAACACACCAGGGTTATTATCAGCAGTTGCCTCAGCCACCTCAACAGACGGGGCATGTTTCAGGCATTGCACCTCAGATGGCATTAGGTGACATAGGAGTTAAAGAACTGCTTTATCTCCATCCCCAACCAAAGAAAATTACTATTAAAAAAGAAGACAATATGCAAGCAGCAAAGCATGATAAGATTACCTTTGGTGGCTTGAATGGATAATCGGGAGGAAAATGAATCGAAACTAGGAAAACGCCACCCGCATACGGGCTATCAGCAGGTCCCATGATCGTTGCTTGCCAGTGAAACATGTCCTCAGCCACAGGACCTGATATAGCACATAAAACGATACTTTCAAAGTTAGCAAAACAAGAACATCACCAGAACCAACTGCCTAAACCAGTAACTTGAAATTAATGGGTAAAACAGACTTCAATGGCAACAATTAGGAAAAGCCAGAAGCCTCACGTGATGAACCTCAACCACAAGCTCTATGGATAACTGATTAACACGGCCTTATTAATAAAATCCAACTCACTTTGCAAAGTATAACCCCAAAAATAAAAAATGCAGATTATATTATGGGTTTTGTTTTGTAACTTTTGTTTGATATTTAACAAGCCACCCTCTAACTTGAATCTAACAGGTAAAGGGGTCAATCTGACCAAGATAAAATAATAGGATGAAAATGAGAATAATAACAGATCAAAAAAAATTTCAATATGACAAAAGAGGGGTTGAAAAATCAACTATTAAGGTCCCGTTGATATGCATCAAAATTTCAAAAAAAAAAAAAAAAAAAAAAATGAAACCGAAACTTATAGTGTTCAATTTCTTCTATATGCGAAAACATATCAAGGTGTTGAGGATTCTCACCCGCGCTGCATGACGTAGGAGGGTCCTTCTGCAAATCCTTGAGCTCCTTCAAGATGCGCTTCGATGCCATGCTCAAAAAACTGCACCAACAAAAAATAACACACAAAAATCAAAATCGAAATTCGAAAACGATATAAGAAGCACGAATCTGAAAGAAGGGCGTACGATGAAGGAGAAGAAGAAGAAGCAGACCTGAAACGGAGGATTGAGAATTGAAGAGAAGGGTTAGCGTTGATTGAAGATATGATGAAGGGAGAAGAAGCATCGAAAGAGAGAGAAGGGGAAATTATAAAGGAAAGGGGGTTAGGTTTTCTAGAAGGTTCGGTTTATTCGGATTCGTGTTCCACGGTGGAGGTAGCGTAGAACCAACGTCAAATACCAAAACGCGGAAACGCTAAGTTTTCCAGGGTAGTGAAAATGTGAAAGTGTCCACACTATGGTATCACCATGACACATTATTAAAAAAAAAAAAAAAAAAGAAACTGAAAGATTAATTGTTATATGTTAACGGTATAAAATTTTTTGTACATCATTGTTCTATCAAAGCTTACCGCAAATAAAATGACGGAAAATATATGATTCACTACACAATTAAATATGATTCAATACCAAAGAGCATTTTGTCAACTTGTTAATTTTGACAAATCAAAGCTATTCATCAGCCAACACGTAGAGTTAGATAGACAAAATTTGATCCAAGGTTAGTTAAATATTAAGGCAATGGAGAAATTCTCTAAATACTTGGGACTTCCAACGGTTGGATTGATTACCAGGTTCCCCTGAAAACATCGTTGCAACTGCAAATGCTTCTTCTATGAGGATCGAACATTATTCGGGTGGATGGGGGATTGCATCGGGACAAAGAAATTCACGTTTGCCACAGCCACTTGGGATTTTTGCCCCATAGCCATAACACATATCATATATGCCAGTTTGTCAACTTTTTGTGTCAAGGCCACCATCTCGCTGGGTGAAGGTTCAGTGGTGACCTCATATACTCCCCTGATAGACCGGTTGGCCCTAACTTCATATTGTGAATTTTTTGCCATCTCACTAATTAACTGTCTGGCCTCCTTAGGTGTTTTACAGTTTTTCAAAATTCTTCCGACAGCCAAGTCAATCCATTTTCGATCCATGTAACTGAGGCCATCATAGAAGTGCTCCAAGAGTTACACTTCAGTGAACCCATGATGGGGACACATGTCGCACAATCTCTTGAACCGCTCCTAATACTCACTCAAGGTCTCATCATTCTTCTATTGGATTCTAGATATTTCCTTCTTAATGGAAAACACTCTATTGACAAGGAAGTATTTCTCAAGGAACAATCGCTTCATTCCGAGCCAACTATTAACAGCCTGATGCGGGGTGCTATAGTACCAATCATTGGCCCTTCCTTCTAGAGAGAATAGGAAAGTCTTAAGCTTCATGTTCTCTGGGGTGACGTTCTGAGGCCTCATGGTATCGCCAGTCATATTGAACTGTTTTAGATGGCGGTGTAGGTTTTTCAATAATAAGCCAGTGAACTTGGGTAGATGATGCAAGAGGCCCAACTTTATTTCAAAGTTCATGGCTGCATAAGGAAACACCACATCGGATGGCTCGTAAGAGTAATCTGGTGCCACTAACTCTCCCCAAGTTTGAGCTGAGTTATCCATATTACCTACCACAGGAATAAATGGATAAGTAACAACAATGTGTTCCCCTTGTTGTCTCCTTACTTGCCTAATATACCTTAGCGTCCTTTCGATTTCAGGGTCAAAAGTGTCTAATGTGATATTAGGCAAAGAAAAAGTCATCCTCGGGAACCAAAGAAAGTTTTTAATGAGAATTTTTTTTTGTTTTTATGTTTTTTTTTTCAAAAGAAACAGAAGAAAAAAAATAATCAACTAAGAAAAATAACTAAATAAATAAACAAAAGAAAATATAGAAAAGTAAAAGAAAATAAAATTGGTTGAATTGGTTCTTGGCAACGACGCTAAATTTGACATAGAAATTATCGCTTATCTCTTTATCAAATAAATTTAAAAGCCATGTCAACTCAATTAAATATAGTATAGGTTAAATCGGGTCGTCTCACAATGAAGCAATTAAAACCAATTCAAGTAAATTGGGGGTTGTTAAGAGTGAATTCGAGTGATGAAAATCAACAATTAATTAAAGCAGTACCCCACATACGGTTCTTCCAAGATTAACGATTAATTATCATCGGTTCCATAATTAAATGTTCATAAAAGGGGTGATGTTTATTAGTTATAGATCTCTAACTAACATGCAATTCATCTAAGAGATCACAATCGCTCTCGCTTAAGCATCAACTAGTACAAAAATTAACAACCTAGACACGGTTTCAAACACCTATACTAATTTGGTTACCCAATTGCACAACTTAATTCGACCAGATTAATTCCCCAAATTCCCCTTAGCAGCTTGGATAATTCTCATTGACTAACTTGAATCGCCAAACCTAATAATCCTAATTCAACAAACTCTACAATTGTCAATATTTATTAATTTAGAATTAACCCTAATTAATATCATGCGATCGCTATGTTACCAATTAGAGAATGGGAGAAAATTATGAATCATCATTAAGCACATGAACCTCCAATTAATCCTAATCCTAGAATTACCGCATGCAAGGCATCAAGAAACTACTCCTCCATAGGTGGAGGATAAAAACTCATAATGATAAATTAAACAAGTATAAAACAAATATGAAAAATTAAGAAGAACCTGAATTAAAATGATGGTAGAAAACGGAGTTGAACACGAAGGAACTCAAACGTGGACGTGAGAGCTCCAACAATCCTCGAACGAAAATAAACTATCTAAACACCGCTAACAAAGACCTAAGGTGCTGAAAAATAAATAAAAACGATAGAGAAATTAGTCTACGGAGGTAGAGTATGAAGTTATATCCTTCCCCCTTCACTTATGTCTATTTATAACTCCAAAGGGTAAAAAAATAGGGTTTTAGGTCTCTGGATGCGCCGCAAAGACATACAGAAAATTGGGCGCTCTAGGACCTCGATCCTTTAGCGTTGCAGTGCTCTGGACGCGCTGTAGCGAGCTTCTAAAGCTTCACTTTGTTCTTCCTTTCTTAGTCCCTTTTGCGCCACTTCTTGCACCAATACTCAATTACCTGTGATTCTAACAACTTAAACACAAGACATTAAATGCATAGGTTACTCGAGATAATAAAAAGTCATTCAAAATAGTGCCTTATATTGCAGATTTCTCAATTATGCACAAAAGAGGACGATGTTCAAAACATCACAATTAATCATCAAAACCGCACATTTTTAGGATTTAATATTCAATTATAGAATAATAACATGCGTTATAAACCCCCTTTCACCTTTACTTAGCCTATATTCACATGCCGATATACAAAAATAGGGTCTAACTTATTTTACCATCAATATACAAGTTGCTTAATTTATGTATCTAGTGGGTGCTATAAAATTCTATTTTCATCTGCACCTTTCTCTTTCTCATCTATTGGAATTCCTTATATTGTTTCATAATTTTGTAGTGTTTAATGGGTTCTTGCTACTTGTATAAGTAGTTAAGGCTAAGTATAAGAGGCTAAATTACCTTTGTAATAAATCAGGAAAATCGATTCATCCATAAAATTGTAAATTAGTAATTAAATATATTTACTATCTTACGGCCTGTTTATTTTTATATTTTTAATATCAATATGTTTTGTGTTTTTTTAAGAGTTTGCAAAAGAAATAGTAAAAAAATAAATGAAAATAGAGAATAATATTTTCCTTTTTTTTTCATAATTTTCTTCACAAAATTTGAAAAAGCAAAATACAAATTGAAAACATGGAATAAAAATATAATAAAATAGATCCTAGTTTGTGAGAGATGCATTGTGACGACCCTTAGAAAAGGAAGAAAAAAAAGGGAACACGTCTCACATGAAACGTGTAGTGTCTCGCGCAAGATGTTGTTCACAAGGGTCATCTCCCATGAGATGAATTGTTTCTTGCACGAGACACATGTTGGGTGCGCTGCAGCACCCAGGGAGTGCTGCAACGACGCGAGAATTAGTCCCACAATGGTAGTTGCAATAGAAGGGGATCTTCTCCGTTTTGTAGCTGCGCGGGAATTAGTCCCATATTAGCAGTTGCAATAGAAGGGGTCTTCTCGCCCCTTATATATAGAAGCTTCCCATGAATGTTTAGACTTGTGAATTCACTTAAGAGCTTGAGAGGTCCCACTCTTGTGAGCATTTTCGCTCTAGTTATTTTTATTTCTTTTCTCCCTCTCCTTTTTCATTCTTGGGGGAAGCAGTGCCTCCACATAGGGTGTCAGAAGCTCCCAATTTAATGCTCCTTAGCGATTGATCATTTTAAGGTAAGTGACTTAATTTCTTCAAAGTCCATTTTAGACTACGCATTTATTTTTAAAGTTATTTATTTATTTGTTTATTTATTTATTTTAAAATTATGTTATTTATGCATGTTTTATAAAATCCTAAGAGATAGAACTTAGTATTTTATTTTATGTATTTATGAAGTTAGTTATTATTAAGAGTTCTTTTATTTAATTAGTTATTAATGAAGTTATTTAATTAGTTATTTCTTTATGATTATTTATTTAGAAGCTCCTTATTTATGAAGTAGATATTTACAAAGCTATTTTAGAAAATCATGAAACTATTTTAGAACTACATCGGGCCACCTGTTTTATTGCATTAAATAAAGTCATGTTGTGTGTGTATCATTAAATACTAAGTGATATAGATAAAATATTGTTTGGTAAAATTTTTAACAAAAGATTATTGTTAAAAAAATATTCTGGTGGGAGAAGATTTCTTTTAAGGAAAAATTCTGGCTAGGGCAAGACTTGGTATTTAAGTTGTCCATTGTGACGCAACTCTTTTACCTGAGAACCTCCTTAAGTATGGGATCTTAGTCTACCTATATTTTTCCAAGATAAAATATTTAATAATATTAAGTCATGTAATGCTATCGGTATCGGTTAAAGAATCGTGCTATTATGATCATGTTATGTTATGTATTTAAACTGTTTTCATGGGAGTTATATCTAGTGTAGAACTGTAAGTTAGCGACAACCTACAATAATCATGGTATACCTTGTACGGTCGTAAAGTAAAAGAGGATTCATATAGATTTAGGGCAAGACCGTGAAGTTCGAACATGGCAGCCCGTGATGCCCGGTGTCATGTATCATGTAGATTAGGACTAACTATCAAGAACCTATGGACTCAAATAGTGTATCCCCAACTATTGTGGCCTAGGTACTTGGGTAGTGCATCAAGACTAACTATCAGAAATCTATGGTCTCGAGTAGTGTATCCCCAACTATCGTTGCCTAGATACTTAGGTAGTGCGTCAAGAATAATGCATCATAAGCAAAACCGTAATGCTCGGAACGCCTATCTAGAGAACTTCCAACTGAATTATGTTTTCAAATGCTTTGTGTACTATTTATTATTATAGAAATATTTTATGCTTGTTATATATTATATATTGAATTTGCATGTCATGTTTTCGAAGTGTCCCATGTTGCCGTGCAGATGGCCATTCACTGAGACTATTCCCAGAGTTCTCACCCCTTAACCTCCCCTCCAGTTACACGTTACGAAGCAGCGCAGCAGAACATGGAGTTTATGGTTAGCGTAGCAACATCAGAATCCAAGAGTTAGCAGCTCACCTTGAGGTGAAGCTACCTATAAGAACTATTCGTCTTATTTTATTTTGTATTCGAGTCATGTATAGAGTACTCCAATTGTACACAGACAGGATCTTCGGATTAGTAACGTATTTTATCATGTATTTTTATTTTTATTGTAAGAGATTTTATGTTTAATCAGAAAAGGAAAGTTTTATTTGTTTTTAATTAAATTAAAGCGCATGTTTTTTTTAATGCGTTCCTAGAGGCTTCCGTAAGGGAACTAGTCCCTTACGTGCCAGTAACAATTGTTGGGTCGTTACACTTTTTGTTAATTCATTCCAGATGTTACTAAATCATGAAAAGTGTTGTTATTTACATTAACAACATTTTTAGTTTTGTCATCTTAAAGTCATGACACTAAAGAGTTTTAAAAAGATTTTTTGGATACTATTTTAGCAATATTTTATACTTTTAGTAACACTTTATTAGACTTTTAACCGTATTTTATACGATGTTGTAATTTAATAATGTTGCTAAAAATTAAATATGTAGTAGTGTTCCAAGAATGTTGCAATAAATCAAATAATATTGCCAAAATTTAAATAATGTTGCTAAGGTGTTAGGAGGGTGAACCATCACACATTCTCCATTTTACCTTTTTTCTTGGGATTTTTCTTGTGTAGCCACAAAATTATCTTAGACACACTTATATAAATGGGTCTCATTTCACTATGAGTACCAACTCACACAAGTGTATCCAAGATATACTCATGTTTGTACAAAGTTCAATTTTCTCATTATTATAGAATCTTATTAGCTCATATAGAGCTAAGTCTAATATAACATATGTAGATGACTACACTGGCAAATTAGAAAGAAGTTAATCTAGATTGAAGAACTTCGAAGATGTACATGTTTCTAATGGCTTGGCTATTTGCACGAACCCGTTTACCTATGGATAAACTTGTCCAACAATGAAGGATGTGATCAAATGTTGCTTTGACAAAACTTTCATGTAATTGATTTCATCAATTATTCGAAGGCCTGCAACAAGATTGTACACATCAAACGTAAATATACTTGTTGACTAATAACATGACTTTTTGCTATTATATATACACACATGTTTGTCTGGACAATATATGCCAAACATTGAAACAAAATTGATTTATCAAATTAATATAATTTAGAAATGTCAGGAATATTCGTAGTTTTTGTTGCTCCCAAGGGCAAAATTCGTGTTTAATTATGTACTTCATTATATTTTGTACTTCTACAACTAACGAATCATTCATATGTGAGCAAAAGAAATTGGTTGATCTGACCCCATTTCTCTCCATTTGGTAAAAAGTATATCACTAAATACCTTTCTATGAACATAGACCCTAAGTAGGTTACACATACATATATATAAATGCATAATCTATGAAATGATCACCTATATGTCGACTGAACAAAAACTAACAATGATAGATTATTAAATATCAAGCTTAATTATGTACATTAATTTATAATTTCGATTTTCGAGTTTACCTTAGTCTTTTTTCTTTTTTTTTTCCTATGGTTCATATATTGAGAGTCAACAACAAAATTTGAACGCACCCTCAACCTAAAAATTTATTATCATGCATCCACCCATATTTGGGCCATGTTTAACATACTCTTTTAACATCACCCAAGAAATCCCACATAAAATAAATGTTAAAAAGTATGCTTATTTTCTTTCTTACATTGTTTTAGAGAATGTACATTTGTTTTTTACATCTATACTAGAGGGAAGAGAAATGAAAAGATTACAGAAAGATGTGGAACACATAGAAAAGTATATATATGGTGGGGTAAAAAATAATAAGGGAGTCAACTGAAAACCTCACAAATCGCATTCAGTCTGTTTGGTGTTTAAAATTGAGAATGGAATTGCATATTGGAATAAAAATAGGACCTTTTAATTATAGTTTTTATGTTTGACGTACCATATAAAATTGAAATTTTAATCCCACAAATTAATTTTATATAATTGAAAACAATTAAGTGTGTGTTTGGGTAAGCTATAAAATCGAACTTATTTTAATACAAACAAACAACAACTTAGCCATTTTCCCACTTCGTGGATCGGCTATATAGATCAAACGATGTTATAGTGCCTTATCAATGACCATGTTTTCATACAGACCATTAATCTCTAAATCTTTTCTAATAGTTTCTTCTATAATTTTTCGAGGTTTCTTTTTACCTCTAGCTAATGAGTTACCCGTTATTTGATCTACTCACCTTACTGAGACTTTTACTAGTCTTCTCCTCACATGTCTAAACCACCTAAGATGGAATTCTACCATCTTTTCTACTATAGGTGCTACCCCGACCTTCTCCCTAATGCAATTGTTCTTAATCCTATTTTGTCTAGTGTGTCTCCTCATCCAACGCAACATCCTCAATTCTGCAACATTGAGTTTATTCTCCTGTTGACTTTTTATTGCCCAACACGCAATCCCGTATAACATTATTGGTATTACAGTTGTGTGGTAAAATTTTTCCTTAAGCTTGAGTGACACTTTTCTATCACACAGAACTCGTGAGGCACTCCTGTACTTGAACCTTGTGACGTGTGGTATAAGATTGTCTCCAATTTTCACCTCTACATTTGGATTTGTACACCTCTTTCTAAATCTCCATTCCATATATTCGGTCTTACTTCTGCTTATATGAAGACCGTGTATTTCTAGCACTTGTCTCCATATATAATTCTAACTTTCCATTTAACTCTTATCTCGACTCTCCCACTGGAAAAATGTCATCTGCAAAAAGCATGCATTGAGGCATTGAATCTTGAATGTGTTTAGTAAGAGAATCCAATTTGGATCTCTTCAACAATCTCCGCAATAGGTAGATCGCTTCCATGGTAGACCTCCCAGGCATAAAGCCAAACTGATTTTCTATGATGTGAGTCTCCAGTCACAATCTTCCCTCAATTACTCTCTCCCATAATTTCATAATATAGCTCATGAGCTTCCTTATGTAGTTTGCACAATTTTGTATATCTCCTTTGTTTTTGTAAATGTGGACCAAGACACTCTTCCTCCACCTATCTGACATTTTCCTTGACCTCATGATCTAATATAAAAGCTTTATGAGCCACCATATTACCTTTTATCCAAGGAATTTCCATACCTCAATAGGTATGTTGTATGGTCCTACTGCCCTGTTATTCTCCATCCGCTTCAAAGCTTCTTTTACCTCCGCTTCTCATATTTTTACTATAAAACGTATAATTCTGAGCTCCTCTGATATTTAGTATATGTGATTATGGGAGAAACTCCTACTCTTCATTAAACAACTTCTAAAAGTAGTTCTTTTACCTAATCTTGATGTTTTGTTCTGGGACTAGGACTTTACCTTTCTCATCCTTGATGCACCTTACTTGGTCCAAGCCTCTTGCCCTTCTTTCCTTACCTTTAGCTAACTTGTAAATATCCCTTTCCCTTGCTTTAGTGTCTAAGGATTGGTATAACCCATCAAAAGCCCTAGCTCGTGCTTCGCTCATTGCCTTTTTAGTTTTTCTCCTAGTTGTCTTATATTTTTTTTTTCCACGTTTCAGCATTCTTACATAAAGACGTCTAAGTTTTAAAGCAATCATTTTTAGCATTGACTTTATCTTGTACACTTTCGTCCCACCACCAAGAACCTAAACCCTAAACTTATTTCAATAATTGCTTATTTTAATAATTCATTTTTTATATATATAATAGATTATGTGAGAATCAATTTATGTTTGAATATTTTAACTGAAAAGTGATTTTAAAATAATCTATTTTGTTTGGATTGTATGAAAAAAAATACTTTTGTATGATAAATTACTAAAAATTGCATAAAATAATTATTTATATTATATAGTATTTGATAGTTAGGGTTAATTTGATTAAAAAAACACACAAAAAAACTATTGTTTTTAATCATGAACGCATAAAACTTTTCTTTGATAATGTACAAAAGATAGCTTAAGCGTTTTCCATCCATAACAAGTATGATTTTATAAGAAAAGTTGTTGCTTAGGTTTTGTTGTTTTACCAAAGACACTAGATTTCTTCAAAACGACTGTTTACCCATGTTCCCAAACACACTAACATGGGGTTTTCCAGCTCTCACTTCATATCCAAAGAATTATATATCATTAGTTAATGTCGACTATATGATTCTATTTTCTAGCAGTCATGATATATTTATTGAAATACAATTATTTGTTCATATATAATTCCATTTGTTTAATTACCTGGAACCAAACATCTTGACATCACACGTAGGCCTCAATCCGAAATCCACATCCATCTGCTTGATCTGATGACAAGTAGACAAGAAGGGTACATTAATCATCTGCAAACTGCCCATCTTAACACCAATGTTCCCACTCATATACACATCGAACACAACCTCCTTGGCACTCATGTCCAATTTCAGTTCATCCACAGCGTACCTGTTCACCTCAGCATCCTCCACCTTCATCCTCATCGCCAAGTCCGTGTCGTTCTGAGGCCTCTGGGTAAACCCCATAACTTGGTCCTTTCCCAACATCACGTCCTCGCTGGACACAAACACGGAAAGAGGACCGTACAAGAGTATCAGATTCTCGTTCTTGTTCGAGACTCTCATGCACAAGTTTATGCTCGCCTCCATCTTGTTCTGCCGGGGATCGACCTCCAGATTTGTGATGTTGAAGGACCTCACGAGGACTCTGGGCATCCCCGATTGGAGGAAGCCCAAGTAGGAGATTCCGCCGAAGAGAAGAATCACAATTATAATGAAGACAAAGATGCACGACCATGCGCAAAATGCGAAGCCACGCCCGCGGTCGAAGGAGCTGTCCATGTGGTCCAAGGTGACGTGAGGGGCTGTCGCCGGCAGAATGGTTCTTTTCTAAATCCGGCAGGCAGTTGGTGCTCCACCGTCTAAATGAAGATTTCTTTGTGTTTGTCCCACCCTGATCAGAGGGGATCGAACAACCGCATAGCTACGTACCGCGTCCAATGTGATGAGGAGTTTTGCATCACATAGGTAAAGATAGGTCGGAAGGGTTTTGTTACCACAAATGTATAACTCTATATATGGCAAATCAAGGTTAGGTGGGTAAACATAGAGTCAAAGAGAGGTTGAATTTTTTTGACGGACATTAGTGAGTTTGACCAGTTAGCTAGTTGGTCTATGTATATGCGCAAAGAAAAAGTTTAGGCGTACATTAAAATTAGTGTCATTGTACCATCAATCTCTGTTGAAATACGTAAAAGTATTAGTATGCCTTTTTACTCAACTCACACATACTCACTAGCTTTTCTCCTCCCCACACTCATGTTCATCTCTCTAAACCCACTCTCAATATCAACCTTTGGTCCTCTCACCCACGCCAACCTCCATTGCATCCATAGCATTGACGACAAGCTCGAATCTCCGCCGCACCTCTGACGAACGAACGAAGTCGTCTTTTCGCTCAACTCGTCAACCGCTGTCGCCTGCACATACTCGCGTTGCGCCTCCACACCGCGTCGCCTCTGACTCGTGTCGCCGCCTCCCCACCCCACCGCCACCAGTTATCCGTTCAGGTCCTCTCACGCAAATCAACAACAACCATCGACTTTGTGACGCCGTTGCTTGCCGACGCCTCCACAGACTCGCCGCCGCCTCCAATAGGAAGTAGTATTCAGATTATATTAACTCAAGGAGTACTTTGGTGGCACGGAAACAAGAGGTTGGATAATTTTACCAAAGGAGTTTGAGATCCAAATAATGATATTATCTAGTTATACTTATAAGGGTTAATTATGATTTTAGTCCCTGTAAAATTTGAAAGTTTGGTTTTAGTTCCTATATAAAAGTTTTAGTCCCTGCAAAATTTAAAAGTTTGGTTTTAGTCCCTGGAGTTAGTCAAACCAGGGACTAAAACCAAATTTTTAAATTTTGCAATGACTAAAACTTTTATATAAGGACTAAAACCAAACTTTCAAATTTTACAGAGACCAAAAACATAATTAATTCTTCTTATAATCACTCAGAGCCGGCAATCGCAAATATGTTTGAATTGTATAAGTTGTGGTTGGCTTTATATTGTTTGCATGTGGCCCGTGTGTTGTATTGTGATGTTAAAATACGTGCTTAAATTATAAGCTAGTGTTTTTAATAAATTATAAAGTTAAATTCACATGTTGTCAAGTGTATTATTTGTGTCATGTTAGCATTTTCTCTCTTTTTTTTTTTTATAGGAAACCCAAATTAATACCAATTTAAAATGTCAGAATAAATTTAACAAAATTAAAAAAAATTAGCGGCCAAAGTAAATAAATATATAAAGATCAAAAAGCCTATTTTTCCAAGTTGAACAGATGTCTTATAACATACTTCAATTTTTTATATGTAAATTTAATTTTTATAAGATTCAATTCTTTTGAAATTCAGGTCAAAATAAAAATACGGGGTGCTTTGTCATTTCATAAGTCATGTGATGAGCATGTTCTCATGCTAAAACAGTCTCTTTGCTATATGACCCATGATTTTTACGTGACCTAGAAAATATTCAAACTAATAAAGTTAAATATTTTTCATTCCGAAATAAATCTCAGTCATAAGTTAAAATAATTTTTAACCTTCACAAATTCACAGGTGATTTGTAATTTCTCCAAATTTCTACCTATAAGAATGGGACACTCTTGAATATCTTATGTGCTCCCACGGCAAGAAATAGTATATACTCTAAATTATTTAATACTTAACACATAAGTAATTGCATTAAAAATATAATTAGACAATAATAACTCACAATATTTTTATATCAACGGACCATTCATATAAAAATAAATATTAAGAGTCCGTTTGGATAACACAATTTATGAATTTTTTTTTTCATCTTTTAAAAGTTAAAAGTAATATTTTTAATATTTGTCCTATTTGACTGTATAACTTATTACTTCTTAAAAAGTCATTTTCAATATTTTTTTAGAAGTTAAAATATATAATTTAAAAAAAAACTTTTTGAAACACACAAACAAATTTTTCTTTTATTCTGCATTCAAATACAAAACAACTTATTCATAAACTATTTTTTAAAAATGACTTTTGCAAAATAACTTAAATAAATTGTTTAGTCAAACTCTCCCTAAATATAACATAGCACACATTTGTTCTTACTCTCTGAGATTTGTTCTTACTCTTTTTTCTTTCTTCCTTTTTTGACTGAATTCTCTCACTATTCCAAAAATCTAGTGTGAGAGAATGGAACAACCTTCAAATTATGGCTACCTAGTCACATTCCTCCTTGTGTTCCTAACCATGATCCTTAGCGCTTCTGCCTGGGTTGGTGTGAACTGGGGAACCATATCAACCCACCAGCTCCCACCTCAAAAGGTGGTTAAGATGCTGAAGGAAAATGGGTTCCAAAGGTTGAAGCTTTTTGATGCTGATGAGCTGATCATGGAGGCTCTGTTGGGGACTGGTATAGAGGTCATGCTGGCAATACCAAACAACATGTTGGGCATGATGAGTGGAAGCACTGGGGCTGCAGATTCTTGGGTGTATGAGAATGTCACCAGATACTTGCACATTGGTGGTGGTGTGAATATCAAGTTGAGTAGTTTCCTCCAACTATATACTCCAAATTCATGTTCATAGTGTCTATTCCAAGCTGATAGAATCCTAGCTAAAGGGTGTCTAATTTATATTGTATGGCCCGCTTAATTTGTATTAGGTTGAGTACTCTTTTTTCTCTTTTGGGTTTTCTCTAATTAGATTTTTTAAGAGGTTTTAATGAAGCTTGACCCTTGTATGTCAATCAATTCGGTGGGTTTCCTGGTTCTCTTTGGCTTTTTCCTGCTTAATGAAATATTGGGGAAAAAAATAATTGAACTTTAGGAGAATAATTCTTATGATCTGAACTAACATTAGTTCTATGAGTAGTTAAATTGAGTTGAATTTAGAATAACTTGTAAATGAAAGGCAGTTAATGCACAAGGCTCTCACTTGGTAAGATTTGGAGAAGATAGATGTATACAACCTTATATCCGAGTCACAAGGCAACGACTTTAAATTTGGAAAAAAAAAAGCCACTCTCTTATAGGAATAGCTTATGGTCTCAAAAAATTGAAGATGCTACCAGTCTTTCAGTTTTTATTGGTCACACATTTTTTCATAAAAGTCTGAGGAGTTTAAATCAGGCTTCTTCCAAGGCATATTCTATCAAATGCATATGTTGGACATGCCTCTGGCTGATTTTGCTTATTGGTATGTTTTAATTTTTCCTAAACTTTGCATTATAATGCTTGCTATATATGTGCCAATTTTTGCAGGTACGTTGCAGTGGGCAATGAGCCTTTCCTCAAAGCATATAATGGCACCAACCTAAACAAAACCCTGCCAGCACTCATGAACATACAAGCATCACTCAACAATGCAGGGTTGGGGTCAAGGGTCAAAGTCACTGTTCCATTCAATGCTGACATTTACTATTCACCAGACTCGAACCCGGTACCGTCAGCTGGTGACTTCAGGCCTGAGGTGAAGGACATCACCATTGAAATAGTCCAATTCCTGTACTCAAGCAATGCACCTTTTGCTGTCAACATCTACCCTTTCCTTAGCCTATATGGAAATGACAATTTCCCCTTTGATTATGCATTCTTTGATGGTTGGAGTGACAAGCCCCTTAGGGATGGGAACTCAGTTTACACCAACGTGTTTGATGCAAATCTTGATACCCTTTTGTGGGCCCTAGACAAGGCAGGGTGGCTTGTTAACTTTTTTGTATGGATTTTGTTTTTTTAACTTACATGTGTGATTATGGTTCTATTGCAGCATTTACGATAGGCTTAATACTCAACTTTGTCTTAGACTTTACACGTGTGCTCAACTTAGTCTCTAGACAAACAAAAAAGATTTGTTAGTTTTTGAACTTGACAACTGTTAAATCTATTAGTCTGCCGACTCTGGAATTTGATATAAACTAAAGGACTCGTTAGTCTCTAAAATGGACTAACGTGTCTGACGATGTCAAGTTCAACGACTAACAAGTCATTTTTTTTTTGTCTAAGAACTAGGTTGGACACGCGTGTAAAATTAGTAGAGGAAGTTGGGTATTAACCCTTTACAAGATTATGGAATTTTTTTCTTTAACGGGGAAATACTTGATTTCATAACAAAATTTTTGAAATTGGAGTTTTTTTTCCGATTTTAAAAAAATAATCCATGCTCCAATAATATAATAATTTTACATTTCAAAATTCGTAATCTTGCAAAATTTCTCAGGCAGGGTACCCTGACATGAAGATCTTGGTTGGAGAAGTGGGTTGGCCAACCGATGGGGACAAGAATGCCAATTTCCAGAATGCAAAGAGGTTCAACCAAGGGTTGCTGAAGCATGCCCTAAGTGGCATTGGCACCCCTAAGAGGAAAGGCATGATGATTGACATGTACCTGTTCAGCCTCATTGATGAGAATGCTAAGAGTGTTGCTCCAGGGAACTTCGAGAGGCACTGGGGGATCTTTGAGTTTGATGGAAAGCCAAAGTATGAACTGGACCTAACAGGTGAAAACCAAGAAAAGGGTCTTGTCCCTGTCGAAGGTATAAGGTACTTGGAAAGGAGGTGGTGTGTTTTGGATCCACATGTTGATAACTTGGACCACATTGCTGATAGCATTGACTATGCTTGTAGTTTATCTGATTGCACTTCCTTGGGATATGGATGCAGCTGCAATGATCTAAGTCTCCACGGGAATGCATCTTATGCTTTCAATATGTATTATCAGGTGAATGACCAGAGGGATTGGGACTGTGATTTCTCTGGCTTTGCTGTCATAACACATAAGGATCCATCGGAAAAAGGGTGCCTGTTCCCTCTCATGATTGCTCATGGTTCTTCCTTCTTGTTGCATGGAGGGATTTTGGATATTCTAATGAAAGCTGCGGAGGTATGCGTTGTTGTTGTTGTTATGGCTTTTCTGTAGCCATGGGGTATTGGAATTGTGTTTGGAAACATTTCATTTTTTTCATCAATTTTAGAAGCTGGTTGTGGCCTTTGAGCATGTAAATTTCTTTATGTACTAGATTTTGGAGAACATTGTGATTCCTTCTTCATACTTTTGTGGGCACTTTCCTCTTGTTTTTCATCATTGGTGAGCAAGTCTAAGTAATTCGAATTTCTAGAAGTGATAAATTTTTATTTTTGTTAGGTCTCAGAATTGATTTTAGACACATCCCATTTAAAAATTAAATAAATAAATGTGTGTAATGCTTTAATTCTCACAAATTTACATATTCTTAATAATAAATAACAATGGAAATAGATCTCATGTATAAAATTTTGGATATGTGATCTTTTCATTTTAATTTAGAAGATGAAATTCAAACAAATACGATATAAAACAATTAATTATATAATATCACGCATGACCAAATAACATGAATATTTAATATGAAAAGATACATTCTGAGTTACGGAATAACAATACTTGCATAGATGATCAAATAATCAATTCATTTCCACCCGAAGGGGTGCTAGGTGGAATGAACCAGTGCTAAAATGAAAATGAAGATTATTAGCAACAATTATGCTGTTCAGCTTTCTTCTAGAATCTGAAATTTCATGATATAATTTTTATATTAAATAAAGCAACAAGAAAACAGTTCAGATAAGTGACATCTGACATGTCCTTCCTGAAGGCTCCAACTCCAATGCTCACAGAGAAAGAGAAACAAACCTCCTATGTACTTCTAGCACAAAAATCATAAGAAGCAGCAGCTTTTCTATCTACTTCTAACAAAAAATAGATAACTACTAATTATTTTCTTAATCTGCCTTTTTTTTTTCAGGTTCTTATCCAAATAAATTACACAAACTTAGTTACTTTTTCAATTAAAAAAAAAATATAAAGGGCAACTGAAAAGCAACTGAACATATTACTTTTAAATCATTTATTAATGTACTGCAACAGTTTCATCAAAGGAGCCAGAGACTGAAGAGGTTGATTTTTTTTTTTTTTTAAACTTTATCAACACCAACCAGCCATGGCATATGATAAAGTGATGCAATACAATATCCATTGGAAGGGCTAACAAACATCTTAACAACAATTACATGAGACCAAATGTTCCTGAATGAAGATCATCAATTGAATCATGATGTTAATACACAAGAATTCATGAAATAGGCAACCTCTACCTATAGAAGAAAATAACTCAAAGGGGTTTTTCCATATGTGAGAAATACTGAACTATTGGACAGAAAAGGTTTGATTGAATACAGTTTGCAGAAACTTTGACAAAGCATGCAGTCTTATGTACCATTGAATGTTGCTTCCTGGTTAAGCAAAGAAAAAGCCACAAGAGTTAATTTATGGAGTTTGGACATTGGAGTCCTTGGATTTATACTCTTCGGAAGACGGTCGATTCTCCGAGTCGGATTGCCGGATCTCTTCGATCATTCTCACTGCTTCATCCATGCTCGGTCTCATATCCGGCATCTTTGCCACACAGGCCATGGCTATTTGCAACATCTGAACCATCTCTTCTTCAATGTTTTGGTACCTCATTAGCTCCACATCGAACACCTCGGCCGTCCATTCTTCCCTAACAACAGACTGGACCCACCTAGGCAGATCAACCATGTCTTCGCGCCCAGGAGACTGGAGAGGCGCTTTCCCGGTAAGCATCTCGAGAAGGAGGACACCGAAGCTGTACACATCTGATTTGTGAGAGTGCTTCCGAGTCTCAACCACCTCCGGAGCACGGTAACCGACAGCTCTAGAAGGGGTTACAGGAATGTTCATGAGTGTGGCGAGGCCGAAATCTGAAATGCAGCCATCATTGTCTTGGTTGAGTAGGACATTTGAGGATTTAATGTTTCCATGTGTGAACTTGGGACCACCAACAGAATGTATGTGGGCAATTCCTCTGGCAGTTCCGAGCGATATTTTCAGCCGGTTGTCCCAATCTAATGGAGTTCTTCCACCAGATCTGTTTCCTGTAATCAAATTGAGATCCAATTTAAGGGAAAGTGAAGTGCATAACCTCAACAGAAATAACAATGACTTATAATAGTGACTTATAACTTGTGAATAATCTTAGCAGAAATAAAACAAGTTCAGACAAGGAATTAAAAGGTTTAACTGAAACTAAGAGTAAAAGAAATGCATACCATGCAAGAGTGTGGATAGGTTGCCACCTTGGACATAGTCATAAACCAAAAGCTTCTCATCTTTCGAATAGTAATAAGCGCGAAGCGGGACAACATTTTGGTGTTGTCCAACCCTTCCAATAATCTCCATCTGCTGTTCAAAGTCCCTCTTGCCTACCACAACTTCCTTCAACCTTTTCACCACAACCGTCATCGACTCCTCTAGTATGGCCTTGTATGCAGTTCCATAACTACCCTTTCCCAGAACTTCGGCTGAAGCTCTCAGCAAATCCTCAAGATCAAAGTTATAGGAGCTTCCCTCGAAGAAAACCAACTTGTTTTTCTCAGGCTCTTGCACCCCACTACCAAACTCTTCTTTCGGCTTCTCGCCCCTACCTCCGCCGGAACCCTTCCCTTTAATTTCTCTAGAGGCTCCATCATCTGTTTTCTTTATACAGAAAAGAACAATAACAAGAGCTACGAAAAATAGCACCACAGCTCCTCCAACAGCAATTGCAATGATAGCTACTTTACTCAGTTTATTTTTTGAACTCTGTTTTCCCGGAGATGATTGCGGAGCTGGACTCAAGGCAGGAGGAGGTGTAGGTGGAATACCGGAGCATGGCTTTAAAGGCGGTCCACACAAAAGAGGGTTCCCTTCAAAAGATGAGATAGGAAAAACCTGAAGAGCTTTAGGGATAGAGCCATTCAAATGGTTGAAGCTTAAATTCAGAAGCCTGAGCTTAGTAACATTGAGACTAGGAATCTCTCCTGATAAGGAATTGTTCTGGAGATTCAAACTAGTTAACTCCGTCAAATTCTGTAACGTCTTCGGAATGCTTCCGGTGAAGGAATTATACGACAAATCGAGAACGTTGAGTTGCTGCGACAACGAGGAAGGTATATCACCAGAAAGGTTGTTATGCTGGAGGTAGAGAGACTGGAGAGAAGGAAGTGAAGCAATATCAGCGGGAAGATTTCCGCTGAGTAGGTTTGACCGGAGGCTAATGACCTTGACAGCATCAAGCTTGCCAAGTGTATTCGCTGGAATTGTGCCAATTAGTCCAACCCCGGGCAGCCGGACATTAACAACACGAGTTTGATTTTGATTGCATGTGATGCCCACCCAAGATGTACAGATTGAGGTGGCCGGATTCCACTGAAGGTTACGACGGTGAGGGACAGCATTTGCAAAATCAAGGAGAGCTTGCTTATCCGAAATTAGATCCGCAATAGCCAGAGGAAAAAGAATAAATGTGATAACCACATAAATGAACTTCATGGAGAGTTGTTTCCGGTAAGGTATGGGATATTGACAATTGAATTTGGAGTAAACTTTGCAGGCCTTCAAATTTTCCTGGTTTCCATGACCACAAATCAAAGTTAGCATCCGACATCAAAAGACAGAAACTAGTTTCAGAAAACAAAAGTTGAAACAGAATCACTCCAAAATATAAAAGAACAGAAGCAACTTAAGATCTGTAACTGGGAGCATGTTATTATTTACATAAATCACAATCCTCAGAAGACAAGGAACAAAATGAACAGAACGAGTTTTATGAACATGGATAAAAAGGCTTGCATGGTTAGGAACTCTTTCAATCACCGGAGAAGAAAAACTATTGCAAAAAGAAATTGTGAGAAACAACAATGTTTGGTTCATCAAATAACCAATCCTCGCCTAATTTTGCAGACATGAGATACACGACAAGTGGTAGAAAGACTAAATTAGAAAAGAGAATGAAGTTCTTTCTTTCAAAGGTCAAAAGGCAAACCAAGATTCCAAAAGAAAGGATACTAACAACAACAAAAAGAATTTGCGAAAAAATGGCTGAAGAGGAAAATGACACAGAAGTCAAGGAAAGCAAGAAATAGTGGTTTCTTTGTTTTCTGGCTTTGAGGTAACTTCATAAACTATTTTTGATAAGATTTGATGACAGGAACCAGCACTTGTGCAGTTATATGCTAAAAAAAACATGTAAATTTTCTAGCCAAACCATTATTAACCAACACACGCTCCCCCTTTTGATTTTTTGCTTCTCAGGACTAAAGAGAAAATGACCAGAATTTCTAACACCGAATAAAAATGAATGAACAAAGAACTCAACTTTTCTTCAAAACCACACACCCATTTAATGGATTAGGAAGGAAATTAAAAGATTACCAAAAAAAAAAGTCAGAGTAGTTCGACAACTAAATTTTGCAAGCAATTTTTCGCTTAAAAAACAAATCTTTCTCCAAAAAGTGCCTTCAGATCCTAAACAAAAAGCCAAAAATCAGCATCACAAAGAGACCCAAAAATGGTTTAAAACACATTCCATGGCGCAATGTGGGGGAGCATTAATGAACACCACTCAAAGAACACCAGATCTGCAACCAAAATTGGGCGTAGAAGTTAAAAAAAAGGAGAGATTTTTTTAGTGAGAAATCACCTGAAGAGAATTCATGGCAACTCTCAGAAGCAGGTTTTAGCTATCAAAGCTGAAGCAGCATGCCAAGTAGCATTTTAAGTGCTTAAAAGTAAATAAGCAAAGTTCATAAGCTACTTCTGCTTCAGATTCTGAAGTGCTTCTGCTTCATTGGGAAGGAGAATAGTTGAAATTGAGATGCATTTTAAGCTTAAAGAGAATGAACTGCAGCTACAAGAAACTGAAGACAGAAGAAGCTTAATAAAGAACTCAAAACAGAAAATAAAAAACAAAAAACAAAATTTCATGAAAACGACTTCTTTCTAAAATAAAATTTTAAAAAAATGATTTTTTTTCTTGTTTCTGTAATAAACAAAGAGGAAACCAAAAAGGTAAGCAATTTTGGGTTTTAAAAAAATAGGGACAGAAGGGTAATGCAGAAGAATGCACACACTAACCTCAATTTTCTTCTTCTTCTGTTTCCCTTTTTCTTGACCTACCAGAGAGAAAGGGAAAAAAAGGGTAAGAAATTTTTTTTTTTTCTTTATGGTAACTGAAAGGTTGGAAGCTTTGTTGTTAGGGATGTGTGAGAGTGAGAAGAAGTGAGACAGGTAAGAGGGCAATATGCCAGTGCACATGTACTATGATTATGTGTGTGACAATCCTTAATCGTCTAAGATGAAATCGTACTCCTTTGCACTTTTTCTTTTTCTTTTTCATTTTTCTACTACCGGCTACTCTTGGCTTCCTCGAATTAAGTTTATTGAAACCAAAATGTAATGTCTACATCTAATTTTATACACTTATATTATACGTTATTTAAATTAGATAATTAATAATTATTATAGATATACAATTCAATTTCTTAAAATAGAGTACAAACTTAAAGACATTAAAACACAAATATTGCAGGTGTTAAAGTACAAACTTTATGCGCATTCATACACAAACTTTATTTGTATTACACTACAAACTTATAGTTTAGAGTTATATACAATCTGAACTTTATTTAAAAATGCACAAACGTTATAAATAGTAATGCACCAATTTTATACGCACAAACATTACAAAATTATCAGAGTGTTTTACAATCTGAACTTTATTTAAAGAAATGCACAAAAATGATACGTAATAATGCACAAACTTTATTTCCACGAGTGGATAAACATTACAAACTTGTAGATGATATCCTCAACAATATTTTAATTGAATGCACAAACATTACCGACGTTAAAACACAAACTTTATGTATATAAGTATGGAGTGCATATATGGTGTATATTTTGGATGTACATACAACAAAACTCTTATTGAAATAGCATAAATCTATGAAGGCGAGACAGCGAAACTGAGTATTCAAATTAATCAGTATACTTCACGCAAGAATTAAACACACCACCTCGTTCATTCAAATATTTTCTCGTTGCCCTCTCTATGCTTTGGCAGGGTTTTATTTTTCGTCCCATATCTAAACTTTGGGTTTGTGTCTGTCCCGTACACGCCTCGTCCTGCCCCAAATTTCATTTTTTAGAGGATTTTTCTTCTTTTTTTTCTTAACGGTCTAACTTTATTTTAATATTAAAAATAAATTAGATCTCATCAAACTAATTGATCCTAAAATTAGCTAATATATGAATTATAAATATATTATATTATATTATATTTTTTGTGTGTGTATATATATATATATTGAACTTATTATAAATTTAATATATATTAAGGGCGAGTATCCCAAAACCCAGACCCGAAATAACATGAATAGGTTTTTTCCAAACTCGTCCCAAAACTCAATCACCCATTGAAGTACCCAATCCAAATGGGACGAAGCAGGGTGAGACGGGACGAGGCAAGACGAATTTCCATCCCTAACTCAATAATAAGGTAGATGTCTCTTGAGTTACTAATTCTTGACTATTTCTTTACCGTATTCTTGGATAAACACAAATTTATTATCTCATTTTAAGATGCACTCAAGATAGAAATAAAAAATAAAAAATCTCATCTCATCAACTTTATTTTAGATATAACTCACTTATTTGTATATTTCATGTGTGCCTAAATATGAGTTACTCCTTTTCTTCCTTTAGTTTAAGTTAGTGGTATATATATTAACAAAATAATTAAATGAACTTAAATTTTATATAAAAATTAATTTTAAATTACTAAAGTGTCATTCTTCAATGACTTGTGCATTAATTACCACTTGTTATTACACTTCTAATAGTATAAAATAGTAGAAAACAATTAATTTTATGTTAGAATGATAAAATAAAAATTAATATTATATCCTCCTAATTCATTGTTTAATATTTTTTTAATTATTAAATGAAGTAAAAGTTGATTACTTAAAAAAAATTTTAAAACATCGAATACATTTATTTATTTTTACTTCATTTCATTTAATAGTTAAGAAGATCTAACATTACTTTAAATTATAATTAAAAAAATAGAAAACATTAATTATTTTTTACATTCAACCATTAAATAAGTGGAATCATCATTAATTAAGAGAGAGAATAAGTGTGATTAAAAATGAAAATTATTTAATACTAGAATGTCTACTTGAATTTTTTTTTTTAAATTTTAGGTTGTTCTGATTATTTATTGGTAACATTTTAAATGTGCCTAAAAAAGCACTTTGAATGTACACCATGAATGATGGGAAAGAGTAGGTTTCTTTTATTTAATTTTAAATTTATTAATTAGAAAAGACTGTTTTACCCCTTAACTTAAATCAAATTTTCAATCTAAATCACTCAATCCCTTTCCAACCAAACCACAGTCAAACACAACCTCCATTTCCATGACTTCATCCACCTTCATAGTCACCATTATTGTGAGCTTCCAAATCAAAAAAAAATAGAAATCTTTAAAAATTAATAAATTCCATTAACTTTTTTACCCCACTTTTTCTCTTCCAAAGGTTTACAATCCTTCTTGTTTTCCTCCTTCTTCACCCACCTTCTTTGCCTTCAACTTCAACCTCTCATTCCCACACAAAAAAGGAAGAATTACATCAGAAGGAGAAACAAATACACCAAATAAAGCAACAAACAAAAACACCCAAAACTCAAGCAATAACAACCCATATTCCATGTTTTGATTGATCTGCAAGATATACAACACTAATTTTCGATTTGCTTTAATTAAAATCTATTAAGAGTTTATCATTCAAGTATCTCTGTAAAGTTGATTTGCTTCAAAATAGAAACAACATCTTTGTTTTTTAACAAAATCAAACTCAACCAACAAACTTAAAAATCAACCAAAATTAGATGAAAAAAAGAGAGGAGGAGAAGAACTAAGCACCACCACGGAACACAATTCAGCCACCACCACTACTACTGGTTAGAAACTGCTACTGGTTGAGTCTAAAACCAAAGACAAACCCTAAGTTTGGTCAAAAATCCTAGATCTGTTTTTCGGTCACATCTGCTTTGATTTTCTTATTAGAGCTATTAAAGATCTCCCCCAGGAAAATCTTATGAGCCAAACATTATAATTTTGAGTGAAAATCAAGTGAAAAATGGCGAGAAAATTGCATGCTCACTCATCAATATGCCGAGAAACAGCGCGATGTTAACAACCAGGCATTCAATATCTTGATGGGCTCTCTATCGGGACGGAGCGGAGGAAGCGTTGGTCGGGGAGTGGAGCAAGGACGGTGAAGGATGGCAGCCAGCAGAAGAACTCGGGAATGGAGGGTGGCAGAGGACACAGGGGAGAGAAAGAATGAGAGGGTGTGGTGGTAAATTGAATACTATAAATAACTAGTTACTTAATGGACTGTGTGTGTGCAAAATTTCATGCATTCAGTTCACGAGTAATTTGTATAAGGAACGAAGTTACCTAAACATGAGTAAAGGGCGAGGAAAGCGCCTTGATGGAAGCTCGGAGGCTTGGACGAAAGCTCTTGTGCGCGAACACATTCCTACCATAAAATAATACTATATATGATTTTAGATCATTAGATGAACATCATGTTATAATTAACGGTAGATACAATAGGTGTATGGTGGACAAAATGAAAGTACATTTAAAGTTCTACTTTAAAGGGTGAACATTTAAAAGGCAACCTTATTTATTTCATTTATGTGTACATTTAAAATTAGACAAGACTACTAGAAAATGGAAGCAGTAACAAATAAACTAAAATAATCTAAATTATGAACAATATAAAGTGCACATGACCAAGCAGTTTTGTGATTTGTCAGCATCATCTTGTGCGTTTTATTTACCACTTTGAATTAGTCCTTTATAGTGTTTTTTGTTTTAACTCAGCTTTTTCTCTCTATTAAAATTACAAATTTAAAAGTGAAATTAGTTTTACTACATTATTCGAGTAAAAGAACACTGACAATATAATAAAAATCCGGGGGGGGGGGGAATCTTCAACCTTCTTCATCCTATTCCTATTATTTTTTGTCTTGGTTCTCCATCATTAATTTGGATCCAAATATCTTCAACTTTTGGACTTTTTTTAGAATCCTAGGAAAGATGTTAGTATCACCTAATCTTATGCATGGAGTAACCAGCCCATTTAATTGAGACTTTCCTTCTTTTGTGTTGCTTGTATGTCACACATAACTACTATTATTAGTGTTTCAAGTTTATTTGACACGAACAGCTTTTCACAGAAGAGGCATGAATATTTGATATTTATACAATCTCAATTAATTTTACTCTAAAAATAAAATAAATTTACACATTATTGTTCATCCGACTTCGAGTACCATTTTTCAAATCTCCCTTATGTACCATAGTATTTTATTAAAAGAAATCAAAATAATATATTATACTTATTAGTTCCAATATAAGTGAATAATTTTACATTCACGTACAATCATGTGTTGTTACATGTATAAAAGTGTTTATTTTTAAAGTGATAAATATGAGAATTAACTACTTTTATTAATATGACAATACATGATTAAAAAATAATACTATAAAATGGTTTCTACTCTAGCGATGAATAAAAATAAAAATTAAATAATTTTGAGTTAAGGATAAACTTTATACGCGATAGTATATGAACCATTTAATATGTAATTTAAAATTATAAATGTATGATATTATAATTTTCTTGTTAAAATATTGTCATATGTAGAGTTCATCGTAAGTTTCTGTTTACATTTTTCTTTTGGTTTTGATTAAGCCATTAATATTTAGAGTCTACTATTAGAAATTCAGTTAACCCGACTCGATCTAATTGAAAACCCTTTTATTAGGGAAATGATCTTTCAATGAGATTTTTTTTTTTTTACATTTTTAAAATTTATATTCGAGATCATTATTAAGGGATCAAGGTTATATTACCACCTTGGCCAACTCTTTAGTAGTTCAAATCCACATTAATATTTTTCAAAAAAATAAAATAAAAGGTTATTTCTTGACAAACATAAAAAAAGCAATACTATTTGGCAGGGTTAGAAAAATTTGCTTATTGAAAAAAAGGGCGAGAATTTTTTATATTGAATCCATTGTTATTTTGTGGTTGACTCAACGGCATTGCACATGATGACATCAAATCAATAAGTCTGCATCATATTCAAACTCTATTTGAAAATTCACCACTGGCTATTAATTATTAATATAAAGCTACATGGCTTTTTTTTTCTTTTCTTTTTTCCTTTCATTATTACTCTGTCGGGATTGGAAACACACTAAAATAAGGTCAAAATAGAATCTCTCCGTTGAAATTCAAATTGCACATCAAAAATAGTCACAGTGAGGCTCCTCATGTCTCTATACTTAAATAAAATCTATTGCAAAAGAAAGGAAAACATTTTTAAATCTTGCGAATTTTCTTTTGCTTACAGATCAGTTTGTCCTTAGCTGTGGTGTACGGAATAATTGAATTATATATATATATATATATATATATATATTTAGGGATTAGTTTATATATATAATCACAGTGTAAAATATTTTTATGCTCTCTATTAATAGAAATGCAAAAAAGTGTCAACTTATGGTGCATAGTTATTATGATTGGTAACTTCTTCTATTTTATTTTATATGTCACTTTTGTTTTTTTAATTAAAAAAATTAATGTATTTACACACAATTGTGTTTAAATATATTAATTTATAAATTTATCTAAAAAGTGTAAGTGAGAAATAAAATAGACTAAAAATAGTTATTTGTTATGATTTAACACTTTTTCACATTTTTATTAGTTGATGAGTGTAAAGATATTTTACATTTTTATTAATTTATTATACTTATACAAACAAATATTGATTACTTTTATAGGTTGTATAAATCCTACTAAAATCTTATAAGAAAAAATATATTTAACAGGTATGTGATTATATTCTATTAATAAAGAGCATTCATTTCTTGAAACCAAAAGTTAAAACAAAAAAAATGGAACTTACCAGAAGTAAAAGGCGGCCTTCAGTCATAAATTAGAACAAACTAGTTAATTACGTACAAACCCAAGTAATTAATTAATTTCTTATGATAATTAAACACTACTATTGTGCTACAAAATTACTCCATTTATTTCTTAATATTAACCATTTTAAAATAATATACAGAAATTAAGAAAATTATTACGTGAGCTTAATTTTTTTAAAAAAAGTTTAATTTATTAAATTATTCTTTAAACATTTCTCTATCCATTAATTACTTATATTTTCACTAAGTCCTCCTCACTAAATTCTTCTCTACTAAAAATAAAATTGATATATAATAGTTAATTTTACATTGAAATAATAAAAAAGACCAATAATATGAAATAATTTAATTTTTTAAAATGAACTAATATTGAAGAAGGAAAGAAGTAATCACTCCTAGTTTAAAGTAAAAAAAAATTAATGTGCTAAAACTAATATCCATTTATGAAGAACAATTTAACGGTGCGGCTAAATGTATTAATTATTATTCTCCAAGGCATTCACTTAATTTAACTTCAAGGAAGATTCTAGTTCCATGTGACAAATGAAATTTTTTATATAACTGAGAATATCTGGTTCTCTAATTGAAGTTCTCTCTCTTCTTTTTTATTTTGATAGAAATTACCCTCAAATAAAAATAATAATAATAAAACTTTGTACTTTCTTTCTTCATAACCACAAATAATCTTTGGATCCAATCCTGCATTCCAGGAAGTCAACAGACTATTTTTTAACATAATTAGTTAGCACCTTCTACCAAATCCATTTTTAAGTACATCAAGGCAGGTTCTGCTACGCATCAGGTAAAATATGGTGCACCGCACACCAGAATTTACCCACATCCAAAGCAATGTGGCTAAATGAATTTTAATTCGCCATACTAACGGAAATGTGGTGCGGTGGTGGATTTGAGTGACGGAGAAGATTGAAGGCATTGAGGATTACGGCGGTGGTGGGAGAGGCAGAGTGGGGGTGGCATCGATGTCATCAAAGGACAGAAATAACGACAGTCGCCAGCATCGTTGATGAATTGGCTAACAGAAAATCTCCACCATCCAATTTTGCGGAACTTCAATTATCGGTTAGGATCAATGCAGACCGACCACACGATATACCATTTTATTTTATCCGGTGCACCACGCACCATAGTTAAATGAGTGCATAGTAGTAGAATTGGCCGAATATGTATCAATATCATACACGATGTTCATTTCTTGAATATAGACAGAAAATAGAAAGTGACGAATGGCAATTAAATCAGCGGATCAAAACTCGTAGTCATGAAGGTCATGAGCACATGCAACCGCATGACATTAATAGCAGGTAAATGAAATTATTTTACCTTTGAAGGGAGGTAGTGTTATTGGGTAAGTGAAAGCGCGCACCAGAACAAGCTTCATTTGAGGATATGGATAACTAGAAATAGAAATTCGAATTTAATTTAATGTGTACTTTAAGAATATTATTAACAATTAATTTAATATTTATTATTATTTTTTAAATATAATAAATAAAAATTAATGATTAATAATATTTTTGGAGCATGGAAACATGCATTAAGTGTGCTTTAGAAATATACAAAAATTTCTCACCTTAAGAGAGAGAGAGAGCATTGGCATTTTACAAATCCAAATTCAACCACTCTGACTTTAGAATTTTCCAACCACTTCCCTTCTACCTATGTTGGATCTAGATCTCCATCTTTTTTATAAAATAGAAACTTCTCAAACAAATTCCAACTTATAAGAGATATATAAAATAATGCACAAATGGGACATAAAATAAATAAATCAATAACTCAATAATGTTATAAATGATTGAGAACCGGATTGAACTAGCGGACAAATAAATCGTGAATTAGTTAAACAAATATTGCATAGATGTATGATGTGCTAACTAAATAGCCCCCATTGTGTTTTTATTCGGAGAAAAGATAAAGCTAATATATATAGGAACAAATAAATATGGTATATATAGAGATTAAAAAAAAAAAAAAAAGTGAAGTTGAATGGTAAATCGGAGAAGCCATGAGAAGCAGACAGAAATTCTAACTAATTATCTGAATGGCAAGTAACAATGATGATGGAATGTGCATTGCAACCACAACTTTGTGGTAATTTTTTGTCTAAAATTCTTCAATGAAGTGAACTATGGAACTACTGGGTCAATAAACAAGAAAATTGAATGTGAAGCTTCTACTCTATATATCATGATGTCTCAACTTCAGCCAAAAAGTACATTATTACAATTGTAGGGACATCTGTGGTAATTTCTTGAGGTTCTTATGCAAATTTTCATCACAATTATCTGTACTATTATATAAAGAAATAAGTTTATTGTGCCCTATTTCGAAGCTCCACTTTTTTTTTATACATTAAAAATATTTGTATTGTACAATTTTATAATTTAACCGTATGCCTTATTAGAAAAGTGAGTAACCTTACAAGTCTCTTTCCATACTGACTGATTATTTTTATGAGAGTTAAATATTAAAATTCTTACACACTAAAAAACAATGCAATTTATCAGTATAATACTACAAGATAGAACTGAAACATTATACTAATCACGAACCATCCTTGATTAATCACAAGGTGATATATGTTAAAACTGTGAACTCTAATCTACTTGCACACACAAGCAACAAAATGAGAGAAAATGATAACTCATGAATTGTGAGAGTTTTGTACACAGTTTATATACAAGTTTTGAGTTTAACTAATTAAGAGTAACTTGTAGTGCAAGTTAGTTAAATAACTAACTCTATAACAGAAAACAGAATAATCAAGTGATTACTCTACCTAAAATGTCTAGTTATAAGTGAGATGAAATGGGAAGCAATTTGATGGCATCATCCTTAAACTTATCACAAACTACGTGGCAATCAAGCTCTATGCGCTTCATACGCTTGTGAAAAACTGGATTTGAAACTATGTGTAGTGCAGATCGATTATCAAAATATTTACCATAGTATTATTAACGAAAATACAATAATATTAATTACATTAGTAAAATAATTTCGTTCAGCACAAAAAAAAAATTCATTCATTAAAAAAAGTTATATTATTACTCAACTCTAAACCCTAAACTAAAACAAAAGAATATATAATTAATTTTTTTACTTTTAGGGTTTTGTCCGACTAAATTTTATTCTGAGTAGTTTTAATGACATTTACTCCATTTGTGTCAGGTATATTAGTCTCAGTGGCTCGAATTACTCTTTTGTAACATTATTCTCCGGCTTGCCCTCGTCTAAGCTTATCGAAAAAAATATAATGAGTTTTTTTTATTTATTGCTCTAGAGCTTATTATTATTATTTTTTCTAGAATTATATACTGGTGCTGATTACAAGAATAAACATGAATGGAGGACAGTGACTGCTTGCACGGATTATTTGTTGTCCTAAGGCTGCACCAAAGAATCTTCCAACTTTGCTAACATTGCAACTCAATTAACAATTAAATCCCCATATTCCCTCACGTTTTCTCCATAACGGTGACCCAAGCTAACTTTTTGAATAATAAATTCAAATATTCGCCATTACTAATAAAAACGACGTACTAGCAACCATTCCCACATTTTTCTTTATTTAATGAAGAATCAATTGTGTAATTGTTATAAGATGATTCAATCATTCATAGATAACATGTATATTAAAATAAAGTCTACGAGTTTAGCATAGAGATTATACTTATACTCAATAAGATTGATGCGATTTAGATAATAGAGTCAAGATTGGACCTAAGTGACTTACATGACTCCATTAGCTGTGATGGCTACTACTACTCTAATGAAGTATGTACATGTGCTAGAGTGATTCGAATATGAAGCAACATTTCTTAAATGAATTAATCATTATATACTTCGTTGTTATATATAGTGGACATTGAATATATTGCGTGTTTCATAATTCAGATGGTTTATTCTTAATTCATTTGTATGACTATACACAGACAATGAAAAACTAATCAATTTTACTTCCATTAGTCAAAATATTTAACTTTCATACCCGTTACTTTGAAAGTGATACATATAAGATGATTTGTCTCTACCTCACATTGGTTACATGTATGTATATTTATTTAAGTAAAAATAATATTTAAAAATCAAATCAGGGGTTTCTCTTTAAAATATTATATAGACTTAATTTAGATAATTATACTTCGTCATTTTATAATTTTCCAATTTCATTTTGCTATTAATAATTTAAAAACAATTTATCTCTCGGTTTTTTTTTTCTTCTATATACATACCACCTTGTCCATTTTCATGACAAAATCAAAATGTTCATAAGAAATCTCCCTTACTACATATCATGAACGGTCGATCATATTTAAAATTAAATTTAGTGTTTCTCATACTAAATACATTTTGTTTTGTGCAGCGAATCGTAGCAAACGAAACTTCCACCTGTGTGCTTCTTTTCTCATGCCCCCACCCTATCTTGGGTTATTAAAAATGTTGAGGTGGTCACCACTAAATGGTTTTACAGATTGCACTCCCTTACTTTGCAAGCAAATGTTTCCTAAACCCGCCACTCCTTTCACTACCTCTAGATATTATCAATCAACTATAGTAATTAAAACACACTGCTGTGGAATGATAAGGGTCAGAAGGGAGCTATAATGTAATTTGAGAAAAATAACAAAGTGTTTACACCCTTTTATATATCTAAATAGCAAAGTTGATATATAATAGTCATAAACTCCCGTTACTTCCACCCTACCAAACACCACTAACCCAATTAAGAGGGTATGCAATTATTAAGTAGAGGACTATTGTCAGCACCCTAATTTCTCCTATAATACAATTGGCTACCAAAGGGTCCCAGAAGTGCATGTAAACGCTGCAGTACTCAATTGCCAATTGTTTCCAAGACAAGAACAGCACTTTGAATCTACTACAGGCCCCAGGCCAGGATTTAATTGTCCAAAGCAGCTACTCAGAGGTGTCCACTTCGATTTAAGTTTTTCATGCTATGCGTTAGAGAAAGAATGGGGCAAACCAACAACCAAAAATATGAGATATTTCCCGTGCCTTTGTTCATTAAAGCCGCAGGTTCCTTTCACAGTTCACACAGATCAATAGAGACATGGCCATGCAGATAAAAAATCATGGTCCCCCCAAATACTTATCATAGCACTACTCAGATTCATGCTTTGAGTTTGTCTGCACATGGAAGAGTTTTGCTGCTGGGGACCAGAAACTGCAAGCAAGTGCACACTAGTCTTTCCTTGAAAGGAGGTCAAATAAATAAGGGTGCAGAATTCCCAAAGTTTTACGAGGTCCAACGAAGTTCACGTGAGACCCAGCTCATTGTATTCAAACAACACGCAGTCTCATCGTCCAAAACGCAACTTGAATATATGCTGTTCATTCTAATATGTCGCCCATGGGGGAAGGTGGCAAGGTTTTACTATGAAAGACTGGACAATTTCATCAACGGTTTCTAATGGCTACTCTGAATTACTGGGAGTGGATTAGGCACACCCAAAAAGAAATATTATGAAGATACTGTTGAGTACGACCCATGGGTTAATTTTTGTTCCAAGTATTTTCCTGTGATTAATGTAAAGTCTAAATGAGCATGCATCTTTGAAAACTGTGATCGGTTTTCACATTCTCCCGCAACATGTAACAAATTGTAGCGCACAGAAGTCGGAATTAAATTAACAATATACTTCAACGGGAAAACTGGAGTCTTCAAAATAATGGTTCCAGCCCTCATCGTCATCATCACTTGTAAAATTCGAAATCAGTATCGGGCTTCTTCACATTCGTCCTATAACCTTTCTCAAAGTCCTTTGGCAATATGACATATCTGTTCTTACGAACGGCATGCATTCCTGCTTCTTGACAGATAGCTGCAATCTGCAAGCACCAACAATCATCAAATAGTTAATGCCGTTTATATAAAGTACTGATTAGGTGGTAATCTGCGACATTTACATTCTACTCGGTATCCAAATAAATTAAATTATGAATGAACCTAAAAATGTGAAATGGACTACCATGGTGGAGCAAAGGGAGTACTTCTAAAGTTTTTATCAGTCTTTTAAGTAATAATGCTCAAACACAAATTTATGCTATCATGTATAATATAATATATCACTCATTCATTTTAAGTATGAGAATTTGCTGAGAAATATATCCAGACAATCTAATATATCCTTTTTGTACAGCAATTGCAATATTTTTCAGTAATCAACTGACTTCATCTTTTACATATCATCAGACATTTTAAGCTCAGAAACATATGCTTGAGCACGTGACCCTTTACCACAGTAATAAGTAATCACAATTCATCTTCTCATAATCCCATCTATTTTCACATATTTTGAATTAAAAGAAATACACTTAACAAAATAGCTAATCCCATCTGCGATCTGGGATTCCTGAAGAGTATTGTCACTAAGCTAATGATTTAACATGTACTCCATTCTCGAATAATTGTTCACTTTGAGTTATGCGTGGGTATTTAAAAAATGATTGGAAATCATGTATTTTACAAGGTTGCCCGTATTTAATATCTTCATTTTTATTTCCTCTCTCATCTAGTATTCTCTCAGTATTAAGTTTATTTAATAAGAGTATGATAGGAAAAGAAGGAAGTAATATTGTCTAGATTTAAAAAGTGGACAATTATTTGTGGATATACCACAATGGAAAGGTGGACAATTATTCAAGAGCGGAAGGAGTACCATAATAATAAAATGAAATGACAGTTTTCTTTACAACGTCTATTTTCAGTTCAAATGACACTGTCTAAAGCGAAGCTTATTTTCCACAATTCCCAAGTTACATTTATTGTAAGATATTTTCAAATAAGCTGCCAACCATTCCCAAAGTTCACAAGATAATAGAAGTGAAAAACTAGAAAATTTAAAATATTTGATAGTTGATAAATGAAATTCAAAGCAAGTAAGCTAACATAATACAAATTGCATCATGAAAATGGGGGAGATGGGATACGAACAAACCTCGGCAGCACTGATTTTGTCAGGGCGAGAAACATAATCCTCCAGGTCCACCTCATCACTCAAGTTCATTTTGGCTGTGCAAACCTGTGCACAAGTAAACCATTACAAAATTGCCAACAAGCCTCTGAAAATAAGCTATTAAATGAAAGCCACCAAAAGTACAAAAGCCAACACTGAATAGAATTATAACATAGAATTGCCAAAGCACTTGCCTGAAATACAAGCCTCTTTTGGCGTCTATCAGGCAAAGGGAACTCAATTTTGCGATCAAGCCTTCCAGGACGCAAAAGAGCAGGATCCAAAGTGTCTGCTCGGTTAGTCGCCATTATCACTTTAACATTCACTGTTTGGTCAAAACCATCCATCTGGAGAAAATAACAGGCAAATTAAACAAACAAAAGAGAACATTTAAAAACAAAGAGAAAGTCTAATCATAACCAAGGATCCATAATTGAAGACTATAGTGAAACGCTAAGACACATTCGTCCAGCAGAGCTTAGTAAATAGCAACAGACAGAACACCCATAGCGCCTGACAGAATATCTTTCATCGATACCTGATTCAAAAGTTCCATGAGAATACGTTGTACTTCTCTATCAGCCCCAGTTTGGGCATCAAACCTAGCAGTAGCTATGGCATCAACCTCGTCAATAAATATAATAGCAGGGGCATTCTCTTTTGCAAGGCGAAACACATCACGAACCATCCTTGGACCCTGAAATATAAATGGTAGATAATGTTTTGAAATTTACATGATCCACGGCCTTTTTTGTCTATAAAAAAAGAAAGCTGCTAAAAAAAACAGAGTATAATGACCGCAACAATTAAGAATCTGAAACTCATAATGGGTGCTTTGTTTCGTCTTATTTGCCAAAATAATCACTTTTTTTGCATAAATTTTAAAAAATATTCAGAATTTCAAAAAAATCAGTTTTCAGCTTTTTTAGAGAAACTAAATAGAATAGCTTCTCAGAAAAATCTATTTTCAGCTTTTTGAACTCTATCAAAAATCAAATTTTTAATCACTTTTTTTAAAAACTAAAACAAACACACCTATTCCAGAAGCAAATTAAGCCAGCCAAGTTAAAGTACAGTCAACATTACTTCAAATGCAGAAACTTAAAAACCATACCTCACCAAGGTACTTCTGCACGAATTCTGATCCCACAACCCTGATGAACGCTGCAGTGGTATGATTAGCGACAGCTTTGGCAAGCATTGTCTTGCCAGTGCCAGGGGGTCCATAGAGTAGAACACCACGAGGAGGATCAATTCCAATTTGTTTGTACAGCTCATGGTGTGTAAGGGGTAGCTCCACAGCCTCACGAATTTCCTGCTTCTGGATATCACATCCTCCAATGTCCTAAAAAAGATCAAAACAAAGATCAGGGGATACAGGCATGCCACATAAAAATTAAAAAATAATATAAAAAATAGCTTGAGAAGATGATAATACATACAAAACAGAAGTCCTAACAAATACACCACAAAAAGCAATTTCTAGAACTTGTTAGTATTAAAGTCATTGGCTTAACCAAAAAATTTTTGGATAAAAGAAAATGGCCTAACCAAATTAAATTATATTGCACAAACAAATGTGTCTATAACTCTGTAATGAGATAAAGGCAGCAACTAACCCAGATTCATTAGATTCAATTCAATTTAGCAACAATGCGGCTTAACCAAATTTCTACTAGATTCACTTCAATTTAGTATATAATTTAAGGAACATCTAATCACCTATCTTTTATAACCTCTGGTATCAGAATCCCAGATTGCAAGCTATAAATAAATAAGATAAACACTAAATCAGGTCCTCTAGAACTCCTGTGGCAACAATTGATCCATGATGCATGAATTCTCCTAAACAACTCAACGTTTTCCATTGTCTAACAAATTGTACACAACCTAGGGCTTAGGGTCCACTGTTAAACAAACTGCAGAAGCCTTTCAGTGAAATTTAAAAGCAATTTAGTTTTCAGCATCAGCCCAAGAATCTGCAAATAGTGAGCAATAACAGAAGGCAACAACAATTCCCACTAAATTCCAAAACTAACCAAACAATAAGCATTTGATTTAACAGACTCGTCAAGATATCCCTGTGTGTAGACCCAGTTCACCGTTCACAAACATCTAGCTTAAACATTGTTTAACGTCATTAAAAGGACCAAGAAATGCTCTAGAGATTTAACAGTAACCAATACTGTAACTAAGATCGACAGTTGACGCCAAAAGGAACTGGACCAAAGGAGGCACACTCAAGCCTGCTATGCTCCAGCTATACAATTCTACAACCTACTATCCCAGAATAGCAACACCACAGATAAACATAAAAAAAAAAAAAACATGGGCTTCCACAGGATCAACAAATACTCGAGATTTAACAATAACCAATACTGTAACTAAGATTGATGATTGACACCAAAAGGAACTGGACCAAATGAGGCACACTCAAGCCTGCAATGCTCCAGCTATAGTGCTATACCATTCCCCAACCTATTATCCCAGAATAGCAACAACACAGATAAGAACATACAATAAAACCTCAAACTTCCCCAAAAGAACCAAGCAATCAACAAATTCAAAGTTCACAGTACTTTCAAAGAAATAGAACCATTTTCCCCACTAGTTCAAATGACAAACACAAGCTAAACTTACAACTTCACCCACAACTAAGTCCAATTAAACCGCAACTTAAAATAGCAATAAAAAGAATTAGCCCCCTTAAATTTTATTTTCACCCTCTTCCTGTGAACACAACACCCTAGATTGTACTGGAAGAGTTTAAACTACATGCGCAAAAGCCAAATTTACATTTCCTTCTGCAACTAATCCCAATCAAACCGCAAGTAAAAAATTAACAATAAGAGAATCTAAATCAGCAATAAATTGAACATCCTAGATTTCACTTTCACCCTCTTCAAACTTAAAAATTAAAACCCTATACTTAAAAATTATAAGAGTTCAAACAACAAACACAAAAGCTAAACTATCGTATTTTTTTTTCTTTTGCAGCAACTAAGCCTAATCAAACCACAGCTAAAAACAATCAAATGAAATCCCTCAAAATTGCAGTTAAACAAACGAAAACCCTAACTTTCAATCTCCCACTCTTGTCACGCTAACCAAACAAAAGCTAAACCCTAACCAAAAATCAATCACAATCAAAATTCATAACAAAAGAAAGGAAAACTCTAATGTTCATTTTCACCCTTTCTGATAAGAGTCAAACCCTAACCAAAAAAGAAACCATTAAACACTACTCCTGCAAAGAAATAAACCCTATACTTTATCGAAAGAGTTCAAAGAACAAACCCAAAAGATAAACCCTAATTTTCTTCCGCAACTAAGCACAATCAAACAGCAATTAAAAACAATTCAAATAAAACCAACCACAATCGCAATAAAAGAAACGAAAATCCCAACTTTCAATTTTTCACTCTCCTTGACTAAAGCCAAAACCCTAACCGAAACAAAAACAGAATACTGCGAAAGAAAGAAACCGTCTACATTATAAGTGACGTCGGGCTTCTCGGACTGGCTGAGCAGCGAGATACTCGAATCGGCCTCGGGCGGCAGAACGTCGACGAGCGCATTGGAGTGGCGGTGCAGCGCGACCGAGGCCGAGGGCTTCAACAGCTCGCGGTTGATGGTGCTGAGGATCCGAACGTAGTAGTTGGATCCGGTGGTGGATCCGACAATGCCGTTGCTCTGGTCGACCATCTCCATGAACTGACCTATGACGAGCGGCACCGACTGGATCCGCTTCACCTCCTCCTGCGCGCGGAGGAGCTCGCGCTTCAGGTTCTTCTGCTCGTCCTTCACGTACTCCTCCTGTATGTCGATGAACTCCAGCTGGCGCTGCAGCGTCTTGAGGATGCTGTAGAGGTCGTCCTGGTCTGAGGCCGCGGCGTCGGAGCCGAAGCTGCCGCGGAGGTAGTCTGATTTCGACGACGAGGTACACAGCGGAGGCTCCGATGAGGGCTTCGGGTCCATTACCATCGCGGAGGAACCCATAGTAGAGGAGAATGTGATTCTTGGCTGTTGCTCAAGAGAAGCTCGGACTCCACTTTTCTACCTGCACTCTCAGTGGCGGCCTCTCTCTGTTTCTGTTCACGACTTCACGGCGATCACAGTGACGGCTTCTTCTCCGGTGGGCGATGTCGGCCGCTGGCGCAACGAGAGCTCCCTCTGTCGAACTCACCTCATAAGCTTTTTCAAAGAAAGCTCGCTAAACTCCAATATTTGAGTTAATCAAATTCTTCGATTATTTACAATAATTATTTCTGAGTTATCCTATTTATAATCTTAACCATTTTAATTCTAATTACTATTTTCTACTTTAAGTTGTAACGTTACCTCGCTCACATTCGTTCTGCTCTACAGTGGAAGGTGATACTAGCTCAAATAATTTACAGAGGCGCGTATCAATTAGTGTGATAATCACTAATTTTTTTAAAAAAATTTCCAAAACTACATGCACAACAAGCTATCCTCGTCCTTATTCCTACTAATCATCTAAAAATAAATAATTAACTTGCTATTTAATAAAGTTTAATAATCACGTATCCTAACCACAAGTTACATTTATTTTGTTAATACTTTAGGGTGATGGAAGAATTGTGCTAAACAAAAATAAAACAAAATCAAGTATTACTTAAAAACCAAATCAAAATAACACGGATTACACTAACAACTTATTTCAAATCATTAGTATTACCTTCTTTGTCATGTTAAACAAATTAAAAGGAATTATTTCAAATCAAAATAAAAACAAATCACATAAATCTAACCTAAACAAAGTGATTGATCCAAAAATGATCAAGAAGATATCACAAAAATATAAAAATTGTGTTTGAAACCGATTAAGCCTTCTTTTATTCTCCTTAAAACCTATATATATATATATATATATATATATATATATATATATATTCAATTCTTTCATGGCATCATCATCATCATCTCCAACCTTGCTCATCTAGGTACAATTTATTGTACATTGATCCATTCGAACATCTTCCAAAACGCATCATGTATGATATTCATTTTTACATGTTTCATCACATGGTTCAGGGTGTTAAGGTAACCTTTGAAAATTTTACAATTTCATCAAGTGCTGCTGATGACGAGCCGCCTGGGTCAATAATTTACGAATATACTGGAGTACAACACATGGGTAAATTTTTGTTGGAAGCATTTGCGTCTAAACGAGCATGCATCTTTGAAAACTATGACCGGTTTTCACGTTCTCCCATTAACAAATTAACAAAACATATTTAGCACTAGACGCTATGAAATGTTCGGCGGGGTTTACAAATACAACATGTAACAAACTGTAGCGCACATAAGTCGGAATTAAATTAAGAATATACTTCAACTTGAAAACTGGAGTCTTCAAAATAATGGTTCCAGCCCTCGTCGTCATCGTCATCACTTGTAAAATTCGAAGTCGGTATCGGGCTTCTTCACATTCGTCCTGTAACCCTTCTCGAAGTCCTTAGGCAATATGACATATCTGTTCTTGCGAACCGCATGCATTCCTGCTTCTTGACAGATAGCTGCAATCTGCAAGCACCCAACAATCCTCAAGGTTATTGTTCAATCATGTCCAATAGCTCCCTGCATAACTCCCTCCACGATTTCATGGATGCAGCCAGTATGGTATTTTGCTGAGAGTATATCCAGGATATCTAATATATCCTTTTCATACAATTGCAATATTTTTCATTAATCAACTGACCTTTTTTTTCACATATCATCTGACCTTTCGAGCCCAGAAAATAAGTAAACAAATCATCTTCCTATAATCCCATCTATTTTCATATATTATTGACATAGAAGAATGACACTAACTATCAGAATAGCTTCAACTGTGTTCTGTGATACCTGAACGGTATTGTCACTCAGCTAATGATTTAACACGTACCACAATTAAATTGTGACAGTTTTCTTTAAAACGTCTATTAAGTTCAAATGACACTGTCTGAAGCAGAAGCTTATTTTTCTCAATTCCCTGGTTGCATTTATTGCGAGATATTTTCAAATTAGCTGCCAACCACTCCCGAAATTCACAAGATGATGGAAGTGAAAAACTAGAAATTTCAAATATTTGATAGTTGGATAAATCATTTGTTATCATGAAATTCATAGCAAGTATGCTAACACAACAATTTGCATCATGAAAATGAGAGGATAGGATATGAACAAACCTCAGCAGCACTGATTTTGTCAGGACGAGAAACGTAATCCTCCAGGTCCACCTCATCGCTCAAGTTCATTTTGGCCGTGCAAACCTGTGCACAAGTAAACCATTAAATAAATGTCTAGCAAGCCACTGACAATAAGCAATCACATAATCCACTATGAAAAAATTCTGAAAGTTGTCACTTGCAAAATATAAAATGTCCTTTTGAATATGAACATGGAACAGTATAAAATTACAACAAATACAATTGCCAAAATACTTGCCTGAAATACAAGCCTCTTTTGGCGTCTATCAGGCAAAGGGAACTCAATTTTGCGATCAAGCCTTCCAGGACGCAAAAGAGCAGGATCCAAAGTGTCTGCTCGGTTAGTTGCCATTATCACTTTAACATTCACTGTTTGGTCAAAACCATCCATCTGAAGAAAATAACAGGCAAAATAAACAAACAACACTTCCGAGATGTAAAAACAAAGAGAGTCTTGTCATGACCAAGGATCCAGAATTTAAGAGTACAGTGAAACCCTAAGACAGTTGCCCAACAGAGCTCAGTAACTAGATACACACAACGCACCCAGAGCACCTGATAGAAATATCTTTCATCGATACCTGATTCAAAAGCTCCATGAGAATACGCTGTACTTCTCTATCAGCACCAGTTTGGGCATCAAACCTAGCAGTAGCTATTGCATCAACCTCATCAATAAATATAATGGCAGGGGCATTCTCTTTTGCAAGACGAAATACATCACGAACCATCCTTGGACCCTGACATGTAAATAGTAGATAATGTATGAAAATATTGCGATAAATTAAGGCTAAACAATTAATTCTTGTTTCCGTGAAGACGATAGAATTTTTGAAACTCCAGGAACTATAGGAACAGATAATGGATATAATCATGGACAGGAAACAGCACACTAGAGAACTGCCAATAAAATTTACATGATCCATGGATTTTTTTTGGGGGGGCCAGGGGGAGGATTAAGAATCTGAATCAATTAAGAATTACGACAGCCAGTAACTACAACAATTAAGAATCTGAATCAATTAAGAATTACGACAGCCAGTAACTACAACAATTAAGAATCTGAAACTCATACTATCCAGAAGAAAATTACGACAGCCAAGGAAGTTACACCATTGCTAACATTACTTCCAATGCAGAAACTTAAAAAATCATACCTCACCAAGGTACTTCTGCACAAATTCAGATCCCACAACCCTGATGAATGCTGCAGTTGTATGATTAGCAACAGCTTTCGCAAGCATTGTTTTGCCAGTGCCAGGGGGTCCATAGAGTAGAACACCACGAGGAGGATCAATTCCAATTTGTTTGTACAGCTCATGGTGTGTAAGGGGTAGCTCCACAGCCTCACGAATTTCCTGCTTCTGGATATCACATCCTCCAATGTCCTAAAAAAGATCAAAACCAAGATTAGGGGATACAGGCATGCCACATAAAAATTAAAAAATAATATAAAAAATAGCTTGAGAAGATGATAATACATACAAAACAGAAGTCCTAACAAATACACCACAAAAAGCAATTTCTAGAACTTGTTAGTATTAAAGTCATTGGCTTAACCAAATTTTTTTTGGATAAAAGAAAATGGCCTAACCAAATTCAATTATATTGCACAAATAAATGTGTCTGTGCTCTGTAATGAGATAAAGGCAGCAACTAACCCAGATTCACTAGATTCAATTCAATTTAGCAACAATGTGGCTTAACCAAATTTCTACTAGATTCACTTCAATTTAGTTTGTAATTTAACAAACATCTAATCACCTATCTTTTGTAACCTCTGGTATCAGAATCCCAGATTGCAAGCTACGAATAAATAATTAAGATAAACATTAATCAGGTCCTCTAGAACTCCTGTGGCAACAACTGACCCATGATGCATGAATTCTCCTAAACAAACTCAACGTTTTCCATTGTCTAACAAATTGTACACAAACTAGGGCTTAGGGGTCCACTGTTAAACAAACTGCAGAAGCCTTTCAGTGAAATTTAAAAGCAATTTAGTCTTCAGCGTCAGCCCAAGAATCTGCAAATATTGAGCAATAACAGAAGGCAACAATTCCCACTAAATTCCAAAACTAACCAAACAATATGCATTTGATTTAACAGACTCAACAAGAAATGCTATAGGGATTTAACAATGACCCAACAATAACCAATACTGTAACTAGGATCCACGATTGACACCAAAAGGAACTGGACCAAACGAGGAACACTCAAGCCTGCAATGCTCCATCCTACCATTGCACAACCTATTATCCCAGAATAGCAACATCACAGATTAAAAACATACAAAAAAACTCAAACTTCCCCAAAAGAACCAAGAAATCAACAAATTCAAAGTTCTGTTCCTCTTCAACATAAACATCATCTGCAGTTCTTTCAAAGTAACAGAACCTTTTCCCCAATTAATTCAAATGATAAACAAAAGAGCTAAACTTAAATCTTCACCCACAACTAAGTCCAAGTAAACCGCAACTTAAAATAAAAATTAAAAAAAATTAGCACCCTTAAGTTTAATTTTCACCCTCTTTCTGTGAAAACAACACCCTAGATTACACTGGGAGAGTTTAAACAACATACACAAAATCCAACTTTAGATTCCCTTCCGCAAGTAATCCCAATTAAACCGCAAGTAAAAATTAACAATAAGAGAAACTAAATCAGCAATAAACAACAAACACAAAAGCTAAACTATCAGTTTCTTTCCTTTTGTAGCAACTAAGCCTAATCAAACCACAGCTAAAATCAATCACAATCAAATAAAATCAATCAGAATCACAGTTAAATACACAAAAACCCTAACTTTCAATCTCGCACTCTTGTCAAGCTAACCAAACAAAGCTAAACCCTAGCCGAAATCAAAATTTGTGAAACCTTTAAAATCAATCCCAATCACAATTCTTAACAAAAGAAAGGAAAACCCCAGTGTTCATTTTCACTCTTTTTGACAAGAGTCAAACCCTAACCGATAAAGAAACCACAAACCCTATTCCAGCGAAGGGGAAAAAAAAGTGATAATTAATCTAAAGAGCTCAAACAACAAACACAAAAGTCTAAATCCTGATTTTCTTTCCGCAACTAAGCACAATCAAACAGCAATTAAAAACAATTCAAATAAAACCAAACGCAATCGGAATTTAAAATAAACGAAAACCCTAACTTTCAATTTTTTCAATCTATTTAACCAAATTCAAACCCTAACCGAGACAAAAACAGAATACTGCAAAAGAAATTGTTTACATTATAAGTGACGTCGGGCTTCTCGGACTGGCTGAGCAGCGAGATACTCGAATCGGCCTCGGGAGGCAGAACGTCGACGAGCGCGTTGGAGTGGCGGTGCAGCGCGACGGAGGCCGAGGGCTTCAACAGCTCGCGGTTGATGGTGCTGAGGATCCGAACGTAGTAGTTGGATCCGGTGGTGGATCCGACGATGCCGTTGTTCTGGTCAACCATCTCCATGAACTGACCGATGACGAGAGGCACCGATTGGATCCTCTTCACCTCCTCCTGCGCGCGGAGGAGCTCGCGCTTCAGATTCTTCTGCTCGTCCTTCACGTACTCCTCTTGTATGTCGATGAACTCCAGCTGGCGCTGCAGCGTCTTGAGGCGGCTGTAGAGGTCGTCCTCGTCGGTGGCGGCGTCGCCGCCGAAGCCGCCTAGGAGGTAGTCTGATTTCGACGACGAGGTATACGGCGGTGGCTCGGATGCTGGCTTCGGGTCCATTACCATCGCGGAAGATCCCATGGCGGTGGTTGTGAGAGGGAGGAGAGAGATTCGAGTAAAGAAGAAAAGAAAAATTTGAGGCAACAGGGTTTGGGTTTCTTGTTGATGAGGAAAAGGTGGAAAAGACGAAAACAACCCCATTGGTATTTGGGTGTGTGAATTTGGGCCTGTCGTCTTTAGATGGACCCAATTGCAGTTTTCCTACTTTATTTTACAAAAAATATAATGAATTGCAGGCCTAAAAGCCGAAAACTAACCTAACCAGGATGCTCCATAAAAATAAAGATACCTTTTTCCATTAAAAGGCTTTAGATTGTGGGAATGTCTCTAGAATATATGTGTCAGAATAATGTGTATTGAGTGATTGGAGTCACCTTTAAATAAATAAGTGTATCTTATCATTAATCTTTATACAGCCATCATCATAATTTTTATCAAAAGCTTTGATTACATTCTTTTGATTGTTTATCGTTCCTTTTTTGTTTTTATACCAAAGAAATGTTAATGTTGAAGAAGAGGGGGAAAAAAAAAAACTACCTCTCGTGATTGAGTGGTAGAATTTTCCTATGCTTGGCTGGCTCATGAAAAATTAGTTGAAGTCCAATTGAGTTCTTATAACTAGTAAATGGGATTGTTCAAGGGGTATAAAAAAATTAAAATGGGATGATAACATTCACCGAAAGTATTTTAAGTTGCTAAGAAGTGATTGTACCTTGCAACTTTGAAACCCTTCCCTCTATAGTTTTGGAACAAAGTCACTAAAAACATGTTCTCGTGTCTTTCTTGGCAAAAGGCTACATAAGTCTGCACTTAAGTATATGTATAAACAATAATATATATATATATATATATATATATATAAATTAAATTTGGTTTAATTGATTCAACCAATAACTTAGCAATTACTTGAACTTGTGACTCAGTATTTTGTTTGAGTAGATAGGCAGTTTTTGTAGTATTAGTTGAACCTGTGATTCAAAAACGCCTCAACGGCCAAAAGAAATGGAAATAGGTTAGGCGACCTGTCAAGGGCTTACAGCCTGACCTATTTTTTTTTTAAACAAAAAATTTAGAATCAGGCTTATAAATAAGTCTATTTATCTTAACAGGTGAGGCTTAGGCATTTTAGAATGCCTATGAAGCCTTATAGGCCAGCCTACTTTGTATATGTTGAGCATATTCTTTTACAAATTACCTAAAACTGGTATAGAACTTGTAATCCTTTACAAAAATCACAGTCTTTCACCACTAAGCCAGCATTATGTTATGATAAGAGCGCATAATCTTTTATTAAATAATAAAATTTGTCTCATTTAAAAAAAATTAAAACCTAATCCATTAACTTAACATTAGATCTCTCACTTCCATTCTTTCATTTAGCTGCCACTCTAATCGCTCAAATCATCTACCTCTTCATTTTCTTCCATCTCTCTTGTAGCAACTCACAGCCATCGTTTTTCATTTCCCTTTGTTCTTTGCCCTCTCCTCCTCTCAGTCACACTCACATGCTCACAGGTCTCGTACTCAAGCTCGCAGATCGTATTCATAGGCTCTCACACATAGTCACTCAAGTTGAGCTTGCTGTTGTGCCTGGTTTGACAATGACACACCCTTCAGAGTCACCAATGCAAGGATTATCTTATTTTGTCCAAATATTAATTGTGTTTGAATCATTTGTTTTTTTATGTGTTCCATCAATTATTTTGATTTATTTACAATTGTTGAATGAATCCTTTTTTTTTTTTATCTTTTTCTAGAATAAGTATTATTTTGTTCTTGACTTGTTCCAAAAATTTTATTTACTATTCTATATTTTTTTTTCAAATTATAGGCCTTGTTAGCAAGCTTTAGGCCAGGCCTGACCTTTTAACAGGTCAAGCTTAGGCCAAAAACAAAGCTTACAACAGGCCACAGGTCAACCTTAGGCTGATAAGGTACAATACAAACTTGGCTTATTAAGGGTTGAGTCTAATCTGACTTATTCCCACCCCTAGCTACAAGGTCATATATGTCCCAACAATTATGTATAAAAAATAAAATCAAAATTAAAAGGTTCCAATGAACCTACGCTCGTGAGATGGGGCGATGCACGTGTGTTATGGTAAAGTCCACATTGTCTAGCCCAATACTAAAATATTTAGTAGTAAACCAAATTTACTTATAAAAGCTTTCAAGAAACTAAGTCTAAGTAACGTAACACTTTGACTTTCATCATAACACATATTTAAAACATTTTTCAAAGACCTAATTTGTCCAACATTATAACTATGCCTACGACAAGAAGTTTTGAAAAGTATATCAATAGTGCCATCTACAAAAAATAAACCAAAAACCACAACAAAAAAAAAATCAAAACCACATCGAAAAAGTCAACAAAGCAGTTACAAGCTACAAAGTCAATGTTGTTTGGTTGACTTGGTCCAATGAAAATGAAGGACAACAGTACATACACTTGGCGCAGTACCACAGAAGCGTAGTGCTTCTTAGCGATGAATAACAACACTAGCAATGTGTACAACATCATGTATAAACACAAAGTAGCAGAAAAATTAAAAACCAATACCAGTAGTGGTAAATATGGGAAATCCCTAGATTTTGAGTTCTTGAACTTGAAGAACATGAAGAAGCCTTTTTCAGATTTGAAGAGCATGAATAGAAAAAGCAAACTAGCACAAAAGGGAAGCATTTTTGAACATAATAACTAAAGATCACAAAGAAAAAAGGCGAATAAGAAAGACTCATTGGAGGTAGTGATGGATCTAAGGGGACGTCATATGAGCTACGCAATGACGCCAAGATTTGAAGCAACAAAAATTCAAGGCGACGATGAAGAGCTGGGAAGCAATGCATGAGCCTTGCAATGAGGAACAATCCCAGTGGCGATGGTGGAGTTGGACGACGATGATAGCAAGTGAGGGGGATCTACGGCTGGCGGGTGTGATGAGGTTTAGGGTGAATGAAGAGAATGAGGAGTGAGAGAGGGATCTAGAATGTTTGAGAAGTATTTGGTTTTGATAAATGTGAAAAGGGACTTTTTTTTTTTTTAGTAATGATAATTTTTTTTTTGGTAATGCAATGTTTATCTATTGAGAAGTATAAATCATAAACGTGAATAGAAAAAATAAAAATCACAATATATTAATTATATTTTCATTTCTTAAAAATGTTTGTCTAATAGATAAGTTAATTTTTTTTATTAAGATTAATTGCTATACATTGTTGGCACATTCTATGCTATTATACAAAAGACTTTTGAAGTAGTGAGATAAAACATAATCACTTTTATTTATGTGATAACATATCATTAAATAATAATGTAGATTTATTTTTATAATTAAAGCATAAAATTAATATCTTTTTTATATTTTAATTATAGTGTTTTTCTAGTAAATTATTTTTAAGATATCAAGAGAAAAAAGACACATGTCCTTACTAGAGTTATGTATTTACTACTTAGTGAACAAGTGTCTTTAATTTAAAATATGTAATTTTGAATGAGAATGATAATTTTTTATACTCCATCCTTTCTTCAATATTAGTTCATTTCTCATTTTTAGATTCATTTATAATTTACGGTATTTGGATATAAATTGTGTTCAGATATATTAAATTATAGATGAACATAAAAAGGTGAAATGAAATAATATTGACAAACATAGAAAATACTTACTAATTAAACAGTAAGAAAAATAGTTCATTTTTTATGTTTTGAAAATTTCTATTGCTACAATAAATTACAAAAATTATAACAAATTAATTTTATTTGTTTAATTTTATAATTTGGCAATACAATTAAATTTTATTTTAAAGTCTTCTATATTATTTGTTAAATCAATATAGATTATATTCAATTAAATAATCTTGTGCATCGCACAGGTTTATATTACATTACATTTAAGTTATTGGATCTATTTAGATTATCTATTGACTATAAACTATGGTTAGAGTGTGATTTTATTATTTTAATTAGTTTTTTTTAATGATGCATTGGATATTAGCATGTACCTATTTATGCGTGAGTAATGAAAAATAGGTACCCACGTGGATGGAGACAAGGTGAATTTTTATCAATGGGGATTAGGGAGAGAAGACTATCCCGACTACCATCCTCTCTCATTGTCATTTTTAATTGTGTACTATTTTTCTAAGGTATTCATAAATTTTTTATCACTGTAGTAAATGACAAAATGAGTAAATGTCATTTTTGTCTTAAAGTTTACAGTTTCCATTAATTTTCTCCCTAAATTTTTAAAATCGTTTAATTTGTCCTTGAAGTTATCAAATGTCCATCAAGTCGTCCTTGAGGTCAAGTCTTTAAGAGACTCACTTGCTAGAAGCCACCAACTTCAACGAAAGAGATAATGTTTTACATAAATTATATCAAATTAATGACATCTCTCTAAATCTTTAATTTAACTATAGATTTGAAAATTATTTTTAAGTCATATAATTTTTGATTAAATCAATATGTTTTATATTCAAGTTGCATAAGCCCCATGCATCGCATGGGTTCAAAATCTAGTTTTATTAGTGGGAAAAATAAAAAGAGGTAAGGGAAGATGGCTTTTGTCCTTTAAATGAATATTTTAGTCCTTTTCCTTTCTTTCTTTTGTAAAAGAAAAAAAAGACATTTAGGTTATCTTTGGATGAATGGCCAAGGAAAAAATAGTAAAGAATAGATAGTTTTATTTCGTTAATATTTAGAAGTAAATTGAATGGAGGATGGGGATGACCTCGTCTTTCCCTTATTACTCAACCCACCCCCCTTCTCTAAATTTTAAATATTTATTTATTTATGCATGATTTAAAAAAATTATAATGAAAAATATTTACTATAATAAAAAAATAAATATTTTATATATACTTTTGTCAATTTATAATTTTAAATCATAAAATTTAAATAACAAAATTGAAATTGAAATTAGAGTTACAATTCATAATATAACTTCTTAGCGACACAAACATGAAATTTAAGATTCGATCAAAGTTGATTCCGATTCTAAAAAAATTTGAATTGAACTTTGAGTTCTATATTACATTAGTTCTAAAAGATAGTCTCACCACACATCTTCATTAATTCAATTTTAATTCATTTAGAACTACATAATTGAAACTGACTACTTCTTTTGAGGGTATTACAGTTGCCATAACTTTTGAAGCCGCCGCTGTTTCCCCACTCATCTGACCTTTTGCCGTTCCCTTTCTTGCGACAACAAGAAAGACGTCAATGCGGTTGCGGTAAATGGCGGTGGCACGAGTGTTGTACTTGGAGTCAACTCAAAGTAGCCGCCAACCTCCATATTCAGTCCATGGCGATGGGTCGGACGAATGAGATGTGGTCGCCAGGACAGAGTGCTTGGTTGAGCACTTGTGGCACATGAAGACGGAGTCCCACTACGGGTTCTTCTCGCGCTGCAACGCTGCTGCCATCGATGGGTGAACCGTCGCTGAAGAGGCAGATGGAGGTAGCTAGGAGCTTGAGTGGTGGCAGTGCACTACTGAGGTCGAGGTCGATAGAGGGTGGAGGCGGTGGATACGCTTTGTTAATCTTTGTAAGGAAAAAAAAAAAAAAAAAATCTTACAGTTTAGCCAACTGCATTCCACACTTAACACAAAATGATCGCAACTGTGTCTCGTAATCCTGACAAATTTTACAACTTGAACCAAACACATCGCTACTCACCAAAGTTGGAACTCTTAGTTTTTGGTTACATGGGGTCCAAGCCCGCCATATATGAATACACAACATATTAGTAACACCTAAAATCTAAAAAATAAAATAAAAATTATAACAATCATAAATCAGAAAATCATTCACGAAACTCCATCAAACCTAAATTGCCCAAGTACAAAAGAAAACTAATGTCCCCTACTGTCTTTTATCTGCTCAAAACATACCTTCATCCATGCAACTCTTTCACACACACAGCAACGCAACAATTTAACAATCTAGGAGATAGAGAACCTTCTTCTTCTGGGCCTGGTCGAATCCACAAGCCCATCATCCATATGGGCCGTGTCCTTCGACCCATTTTTAAACGGATTCAACCTTCCCAACGTCTTCGACATAGACGAGAAAAACGTGGTCTTTTTCGCCGCCGTCACGGACGACGTCGTTTCCGGCTGAACGTTCATCTCCAAATTCGAAACGTACATCTTCATCCTCGTCAGCTCCGACCTCAACTCCTCGTTCTCCTTCACCAAAGCCACATCATCTGCTGCCGCAGCCACCACCGCCTCTCCACGACGGTCCTCCGCCCCGCTCCTCAGCCGCAGCTGATCGTAGTAAAGCGCGTGAAGCAAAGTCTGCACTGGTAACCTCTTGTTCTGCGACGCGTGCACACGCGCCTCGTAGGAAAACTTCAACGGATCCATCACGCTACACACTTTTTCCCTCTCTATCTCATCAAGCTTCGGGTGCGACTGAAAAACCAAAAAAATAAAATCAAATAATAAAACGATGTCGTTTTTACAATACTCCACGTTTACAAACCGTTATATTCAGTACCTTGAGGTAGATATCAACGGCGCGATAAAGGTCGTCGTCAATCTCACGCGCGCATTTGGGGACGAGCGTAGAAATGGCGTTGAACTTCGAGATGGTGAGATCGCCGAACGCTGCGATCTCGGCGAGGTAGGAGTCGATGGTTTTGGCCACACGCCGTACCGCGGCGGAGCAGTGATCGCCTCCGGCGGTGAAAACCGCCGTGCTCTTCTCCTTCTCGACGAACGATGACACGATCCTTCGCACGCAGTCCAGATCGGAGATCCTATCGCCGTCGTAGGCGAACGACAGAAGGAGGAGGTCGTCCACCGTCGCGTGCTCAAGGTTCGCCGTGATCCGCTTCTCGAGCTCGCTCTTGCAACCGCCAGAAGCTCCGAGGTGGATCGCGCGGCGGAGGAGGTAGCAGAGGAAGCTGACAGGAAAAGCGGTTTTATCGGAGGGGAAGAGATCCACGACGGATTCCAGAAGCTTCCTCTGTTTGATTCTGAAATCGGAAACGGAATCGCCCGTATTCGTAATCCGGAATCCGTCGCCGGAGAGCGCTCGCTCCGCGTACGCCATCAACGCCGCGGCTGTGGTTTGCGGTTTGGCGCCGCGGTGCTTCATGGCGGCGATGACTCTTCCGAAGAAATCGACGTCAAGAATGGCGAGCTCCTCCGTCCACCAGTTCGCTGGCGATCTGCTCGGGAAATTCGCCTCGCTGCAGGCCTTTGCACTCACGGCTTCGACGCAGCGTTTCACGATGTTGAGCTCGTCGGCGAAGGGGAGTAGCTTCCGGCATGACCTGAGGACGGCGCCGGCGCCGGTGAGGGTGAAGAATGCGACCTGAGAGAAGTAGTCCTCCGTCCGGCCGACAAGGTTGGTTCGGCTGTACTGGTCCGTCATCTGGAGGAACTCCGCGGCGCAGCGCAAAACGGCCACGTTTTGCGCCGTGATCTCGAAGTTGACGCCGTAACAGAACTTCGCCACCTTCTCGAAGGTTCCAGGTCCTCCTGGAATGTCTGAGAGGTCAATCCTGGTTACTTCACCTTCGCTCTCTTCTGATTCCGTTATCAGTTTTCTGATGTAGTTGCTCTTTGCCACCAGCATGAACTGCATGCACAAAAACACGTTCTTCAATCACGTGCATAGTGTATGCTTAAATTAAAGCAGCGTTAATAAATCTTGTAGGATCTTTGATTTAGCTTTGAAATAAAAAATTCTAAATTATATTTTGGGTAATATATTGTGTCTCATATAAGAAGTCATGATTTTGAGGTTAGAAATGGTAAACAAAAAAAAAAAAAAAAAATTGGTACCTTGTGGAGAGGGAAAATTGCTTCTCCAACTTGAACTATGACGTCTGTCGGGAGATCCTGAGAGAAAACCCTGCAATGGTGATGCAATTTGTTAGGAAAATAATTGGTTCATGGAATTAATGTATGGAATGATATGTAGAGATTAGAGAACGATGATGTGCATGCTGATGCATGTGTGTGTGTATATATGCATGGTGCATGAGCTAATTTGAAGATGGAGGAATTGGATTGGAGTTGAGACTTGAGAGTGTATACCACTGCCCGGTTCTCTCCATGGCAAGGGTGAGTCTATTGGGAGTCGTCGCCATGAGCTCTGTGTAAGTGGTTATGATAGCTTGCTAGTTTAGATTTTAGAATATTGACGGAGAGAGATATATAAATTGGGTTACATCTGGTGGGGGGGTTGAGGGCTTATTAATTATATAAGGAGATTTTGAACCATGTAGCTTTCAACTTTTTATTATGATTTTATCTTTGATGGGTTAAACTTGTGGTTTTGAGCATGTGTTATAACTTTCTGATGCTAATTGATATGTTATCCTATCATAGTTTATCTTCTTGTATAGTGTTTTCATTTTAAGGTATTAATGTTCTTAAGTCAATTTCCCCATAGTTTTCCCGTTTAATCTGCATGCATTATTGCAGACAATATGTTCCCATTGGCTCCACTTGATTTCAATTTGCACCCTTCTTATCCGTAGCAGCTATTGTAGCAAGAAAAATATATTCACTATCTGATAGATTAGTAAACCTGTGTTATTCTTTTCTTTTAAATCACATTTATTCACATATGTAGTAGCAGGTGAAAGAGAGTAATAAATTTTCTCCTACTCTTTAAGTAAGTAAGAAATCTATTTCTTCCATAATAATCATATGATGTACTTGTATTTTCCATGAATTGTATATAAATTATTTTCACAAAAAACAAAATTTACAACAAAAAATATAAAATCTAATAACATAATGTAAAAAAATTTCATAGTACACTGACTCCACTCAATAGCTTTTAATGGGTAATGAAGTTAATCAACTCGATCATTGAATTATGTGATATTGCATTGAAGATCAATTATACAAAGTTTCAAAAAAATTGGATAACAGTAGATATAAAATCTAATAGTGAATACTTTATTCATATTTTCAAAATCATATTATATGTTAAAATAAAGTGAAAAGATGAAATGTTAAATAATTTTTAAATTAAATGAAACTTTATAAACTTGATCTACTTGATAAGAATTTATAATTCACCAGTCAAATTGATTAAATTCATTAGACATAAAAAGTTATTTAGTAGAGTAAGTATCATAACTTACTCCTAAAGTTCATTGACTTCCACTCATAATATATATATATATATATATATATATATATATATATTGAATCATATATTTAAATAATAAATTTAGAAATTAAATTTAGAATTTCTCAATCCATGTTCTTTACAAGTAGTTTAACACTTTGAACTTGAGTTTGATTAATAAATTTTCACATTAATTAGTGACTTATCTATAAATATTTTTACGAATGTACAAAAAAAAAAGGATTCTTCTACACTTTCGGTGGGCGTGTTGTCAGTTATGGTGTGTGGCCTGCCTTGATTTACTGATCATGCTTGTTTTGTGATCCTGTTGCTACTGCTTCCAAGTTCCAACACCACTTGGTGTGGATTGAACATCATTCAGCTTTTTTTTTAAAAAAAAGATACAGTGCATTCGACATCATACCAAGACGGCATGGATACTGTGGGTTGTTATTCACGTGGAGGAGGAGGTATAATATGAAGAGAAATTCTTACTTTACACATAAGTTTAACACATTATTATTGGACATACACCTAATAAAAGTGAGATGAGGCATGCAATAAACTTGATGAACTCCACTTTATTATGTGTGCGAGTTAAAAAATGATACATTAAACCTGTGGTTAAGTAAAAAAAAAAAAATTAATGTGAAAAATGTTTGTAGGTTCGTGGCTAGCTATGACTAAGAGAAGAAGAAAAAAGAATGGTACTCAACCTCCACATAGTCCCCATCCTGTCTTCTTTGCATGGGCCAATTTGGGAGGTTCATCTTGTGGACTAAATCGCTGATATTGACTCGACTTTAAAGTTCATAATAAACTTCTAACTGCAACGCGCCATATTGCCGGTCAAGCGCTCATAATAGTTGTTTGGGAGGATAAATTCTTATATTCATTATCACGTAAATGGATTTATGCTTTTTGGTAGCATATGAAAAAAGAGAAAGTAAGAGAATGGGAGTGAATAATCAATGATATATAAGTTATTTACGCCATGGCAGTTATAAGAATTTCTCATTTAAAATAGATGTTTGGTCACTTTGTGCAGTAAGTTATTGGATGATGATAAACACATTTTAGAGTAGTACTAATGTTTTTAATGGTATTTTGTGTGTTAATGACCGCGTGTACATGCAATTATAGTTAAAATTTAACATTATTGTATTAAATGTAATAGAGATAATTTTGTCCACTCAAATATTTTTTTTATTACCAAGAATATATTTATTTCCTTTGTTCATATGCTAATTCTAAATGAACAATTAAATTGAAATGGTTGAAAGTTATTCCCAAATTTTGCTGCAAATTATAGAATGTCAATCGGTTTGTTTAAAATCTAAACTTACAATATTGAATGTATTCTTTATTCATTTGTATTGATCTTGCTTTTGTAGGGATATTCTTTTCATCAAAATTATTTATATATGGTAAAGATACCTCATACTTTTTTCAATGCCAAAATGCGGTAGGATTTAAATCACATATCTTGTGTTCTATTTTTCTTTGAAAATTATTAATAACTTCAAGAAGATGTGGAGATTTTAATTGATGTTCTATTCTTTGATATTAACTTTCTTTATTAAGCATATTTAAATGATCCTGTTTATGTTGAATTAAATTAATTTGCTTTATTGATAAATTTTGTAAGTTGTTTAATTCTCTCTCCTTAGGAGGAGTAATGAACTCAAATTTTATTTCTTTCCCTAAGGGTGTTGATATAATCCCCTTAGTAGAGACATAAAAAGGGTATAGTAAAGTTAGGAATGGAGTACCTAGTATGACTTCTTGACTCATATTTTTCACTAAAAAAAGGAAGTAGTGTAACAAATTTTATTTTTACAAATTTTTACTTTATTTTTACAAATTTTTACATTTGAAAGTTTATAATTAATTTTAAGTCGTGAACCATTAGTACATGATGATGCTTCAGTTGTTTTTTCATAAAACTTGGTTGGTATTAGTGTTGAAAGCTTTTTATACTCTCGTCGTTAAATAATATATCATTCTTTACAGCTTTCAGATCCTCAAGGGATCCAATTGCAGTATAGTCGGGTATAGTCGTATCCACAGGGATTGATGTTTTAAAACAGTCGTCTTTGAATTGTGATACTTTAAGCTATAAGGAGTGATTGGTTTGTTGAGTAAATTAACAAAGAAACAGATTGCAAATAAATTGAAAGTACAAAACGATAATGGAATTGAGTTAAGCTAGTGAAGAAAGGTGTTGGGATTTGAATTGCAATATTTACCTCAATCTAACCAATAACTTAGTCAATATGATCTATGAGTTCTTTGATTTTATCGCCACCAGTTCTTAACTTAATCATCTTTTTCAAGCATGTTAAGATCACTCGGTTTCCTTTATTATGTTGTCAATTTCTTGCACAAACTTAACAAAGTAACTCGACATTAATTCGGATGTTAAAAGGACTAGTTCCTTATTCTAGTTATAGTAATTAAGAATTAGATGAATTGATCTAGGTCAGACTTCAATGATTGTAACTTTTGTTCACAACATTTAGGCATAGAATCAAGCTTAGCACAGCAATATTGATCTTAACTTGGTTACAACTTAGTTAGTATAACTTTCGTTCATACAAGTAAGTCTCAATTCAAGAATCAATAAACAAAACAAAGGCTAGCATTAAGTATAAGATCAATCATTAAAATCATAGAACATCATAGAATCATAGACATAAGTCAAGATGGATACATGTAAGAAATACAACACATCAAATCCCAACAATAAAGAAAGTTAGCTATCCATGGTTATGGATAGGTTACAAGCTTACAAAGATTTAGAGCAATGGTAGGTTGGAGAGGAGTGGTGGTTTGCTTCCACACTTCCACCACGATCTACAACCGTTGGTGATTTCTGCAGCATGTCCCCTAAGGATTCTCTAAATCCTAACTTTCTTCCTAAACCTAACTCAAAGTAATATGGAAAAATATGGAGTATGGAGGTCTGAAGGGAATGGAGTGAATGGATGGAATGGGATGAATGGGATGGGATGCCTTTGAAGCTGCAGGGGTGTCCTTTATTTATAGGCCTCGGATTGGCTTCATCGCTCAGCGGATAGGTACCACCGCTCAGCGGTGTAATGATGACACCGCTGAGCGGTACAGGATTATCGTTGAGCGGTGTGCAAGGCAGCTGCTAGTGGCTGATCTTCTGGCAGATTCCCTGGCGGCGGTGACAACTGGTGGCGGCTGGCTTCATAAATGCGGCGACTGCAAGTGGCGCAGCAAGTACAACCGCTCGGCGAACTTGACTTAATCGCTGAGTGGGTTTGTGCTTTGGCGCTGAGCGATTTGTATGTGACCGCTGAGCGGAGATTTCAGAATACTCTTCTTTCCTCTTCTTGTTCATTGTAACAGTTGCATGGTATTTTTCTTCCTTTGCATTCCTTCTTGTTTCTCTGCAATAATTACCAAAGTTAAGCTATTTTTTTCCTACATATTCCATCTTATAAAACTTATGTAAAACGGGGAATATTTTAACAGTTTTGTATAAATTCAGAACACATAAGTGCCAATTCTATGCCTAAAATTCATCACAATTTGGCACTTATCAATTAGTCCTTCTTGAATGCAATTAATATTAGCTCCTGAGTCTATTAGAGCTGTAGCATTAAAGCTTTCATTATGAACTACCAAGGTTATAAGACAGTACCATTTATATTGAGTAATAAATATAAGCATGTTAATAAAATTTTCTTTTCCACTTTCATCTTTTATACCATTTTGGCTTAATATTTCTTCTCCTAGTTCTACAACATTTTTTTGTGATCTGATTATTTCTTGTCCTTCAATTTGTAACATTTTAAAGTTTAAAGTTAAAACTTCTTGTTTTAAATCTTTAATTTCCTCTTTTAAAATTTTAATTTCATTTTGTAAGTCCTTTATCGTAACTTGATCATTAGGTTTCTTAAACCTATTATAAATATCTTTGATGTCTACTGGGACTTCTTGAATCTATTGTTTTTCTTGTCTTTTAACTAATTCTCCTAATTGTTGAATAAATTCTTCTCTTAGGAGAGAATCTTCCATTTTATCCAATATTGAGATTAATGTAGAAGTTTCATCTCTATCTAGATCATTAACTTTGTTAACACAATTTGTTCAAGTACATAATCCTGGGCCTAAGCAATTTTCATCTTCTTCTGAACTATCGTAAGAAGAAGAAGTGTCTTGATCAATTTGATGAATCTCGTAATTTTCGTCTGGATCACTAATACTCTCTACTGAGTCTGAGTCATCAAACTCAGAGTTTATAAGAATATTGATAAGGTTTTGCTTGAGTTCTTCATCTATTAATTTTTGCTGAGTTTTACATTTATTAGCATGATGACATGGTTTTCCACATTTCCAGCATACATTATCTTTCTTTTTTAGTTTTTTATATTTTGGAGGAGGTTTTTTTCTTGTAAGTTTGATTTTGAGACCGAGGAGGTTTATATGACTGTCTTTTATGATGAACTCTTCTTTTGTAAGGTTGGGTTTTCTGTTGCCTTTAATGGTTCTATACCAAATTGTTGACAAAATGTACCTAGTTCTCGTCTATTAAGGGTTTGTTCTTTTCTCATTTTGTTTTGTAACTTAAAATCTATACAAACTTTTATACCTATTTCTACTATAATGTTATGTATTTGACCATGGGTTAGGCTTCCATAATCCACGTTACTACCATAATGGCTTCGTAGATTAATTTTGACTTTTTCTGCAAAGAGTTTTGGAAGTTCAAAGACAAATTTTTCTTTCCAAAATCTTGCAGATCCATCTTCTCTAAGAGTAACTTTGGATAAAAATATATCGTTGTACCATCTATAGTCTGACATTGTTAGACAATATAAATTAGCTAATTGACATGCTGCTCTGTCTTTAAATAAATTTGGATCCCCTATAAAATTTTGAATAATTGTATAAATTAAAGTTGCTATTGCATCTTGTTCACCATTTTCATTTTTAACACTATTAATTATTATTTCTCGGTCTTGAATAGTTAAAAGATTATCCCACCAACCTTTTAACTGTCCTGTAAATCCTTGAACTATAGCTAAAGCTGCATTTTTATTGGATATTCCCTTAGTCTTGTATGCGGTGGCACACATTGACATTTGACAGGTTAAGTCTAAGATTTGTTGCTCCGCCATACCATCTATATTCCATTAAGCAATATTCGAACCGCTGAATGAGTTTTGAACTAATTGGGTTCTTTCTTCGAATTGAATATCATGATAAGAAGGTCTTGGATAAAAGTTTCTAAGTTTGGGATAATCATATCTTCTTTGAGATATCTTATTAAGTTGTAATTCTTCATTATATATCATATTAATAGTTTGGGATTTTTTCAATTTTTCTAAAGTTTTCTTTATTTCTTCCAATTGTAATTCGGTATCTGTAGAAAACTTAATCGACTCTAGTTCCTTTTGGTATGGGCTTCCCATCTCATAAATGGGTATTTCTTTTGGTTTTGAACTACTAGGGGTATATATCTTTATCAAGTTCTATCCTTGTTAGTTGTTTTGACATTACTCCTAGCATAAGATTAGAGTAATTTATTTGTTGGTGAATCTTTTTTATATCTTTTTTATTTACTAGTTGATCTTCTTGCACAACAGTTTTAAAAGGTACAACTTCTAATTCTAAGTTTGAGGTCTGGATTTTTATACCCTCCGCTGGAGGATATTCTGACTCTATTGTTGAATTAGTAAGAGTTTTTAAAGTAGTTGATATTTTTTTTTCTAAAGGATTGACCTCTTTTAATCCTATAAACGGAAACTTTATTAATTTTATTAAACAATATTGTTCAAACCAATCAAAAACATAAATTTATCTCATGTTCTTCCAAGTATTGATAAAATATCTCTCTAAAATTTTTTCTTTCTTCTTTTGAAAAACTTTTGAAGAACCAATCTACTTTATCTGAATTGTAAGATGCCAAAAAGTCTTGTTTTATCCATTCTTTATCTATTTGAAATGGGGTCTCTCGAGTTAACGTATTTAACATTTGAGTAGTAGTAGGAGAATATTGGGGAGACTTGGAATTAGAGTCTTGATAAACTGGTTTAGTTACCAGAGGAGTTAGATGCTCTATTCCTCTGATTTCTGAATTATCCACAGAAAATCTAGCAGATTCTCTGATGGAGTTAATACTCTGTGGAGTATTAATCTTTACGGATAATGATCTATTCATTTTTAATCTTACTGTTGAACCCTTTTCTATTATTTCTCTAATTTGAGTATTGTAAATTTTTGGCTCCTCTATAGCATCTTCAAATGCCATTCTTCTGGGATGTTGTTAATCATCTCTTCATGCCTAAGTCTTTTAGGGGTTTGAACTAAAGATTTTGAAAGGTTAGCCTCTACAACTATGGTTTCATTTTTGTTAGAGTATCTTAAGGCTCTACAGTTATAATCTATTCTTGTAATCTTATAATAAATTCTAAACATAATTTGTATTGGACCAGATGCATCATTTACAATATTTGGAGGAGTTTTGATATATAACTTTATTGCTTTAGAAGTATATTCATTACCTAAATTCATTAAAAAGTTAGGATAACAATTAAAGAATGCAGGACCATCGTGAATATTACTTTCCATTATTGCTATAACTGAATCTCGAAATCTTTTTAGCCTTATACCTCTTAATATCATTACTATAGGCACATTGACCCCTATTCTATAATTAGGTTGTGCGGCTTGAATCAATCCTAAATGTATAAAATTGTAACCCTTCTTAATGTGTTGATCTAAATCTTCTTGACTTAATAAATTAATAATCTTATCATATGAATTTCTTCATGGGGCTGTTGACCATATGGAATGTTTCTTATAAATTTCACTAGGTTTAACTTTAGGTATTGACCAATTTTGAAAAGAATCTTTGATTTCTGCTATTTTTAACTCTTGTTGTTTATTTGTAATAGAACTTTCTAAAATTGAACTTGAACCTTTATTCGGGCCTCTCACTATTATCTTATTCTTTCTTCCTAAGTTCAGGTCACTCAAAGTTCTTAAAAGTCTTGCCATCTCTCTGGGTTTTTATATGGGACCACCTTTTCTCTTACCTAGCTTACCAACGGACTTACTTTTCATTGTCGGGAACACTAAGGATAAGGGCTGACCAACGTATAAACACCTCTCAGCGCTACACTACCCAGAAAAGTGAAAAGAAAATTTAGGGACTTTGAATAACTAGAAGGTTTAAAGAAGAAGAATAGAATAAAAGTAAAGACCAGAACAGAGGTTAAGTATTCAGAACCTTATTGGCTTTGATACCAGAGATGGAAGGTAGGGGGTGTTTTAAAACAAATTTTGCCCATTACAAATGTTGAACAAAATGTTAGGTATCATTCGTGTATCTGACATTCTTCTCAACAATCTTACTCAACTGTCAAAAAAGAGATTTTATCAATTGTTTAGTGTGTTATGAAGTTTCAAGATGATTTGTTCAACAAATACTTTTGATTGAAATCGATTATAAAAGCGGCCCCTTCCGTTTTACAAAAAGATGTTAAAAATTTAGTTTCAAAACATATTTTTGCTCGATGGCAATCTTTACTATCTTGTTTTGATTTTGATATAGTACATATTAAAGGACACACAAATGTATTACCAGATTTTCTTATGAGAGAATTCTTACAGGGACTAAAGAAATGAGTGAAAACACTCTCACCAAAGATCAATATGGACCCCCCTAAGTTCTACCAAAAATTCAACAAAAGTACCAGCTACAATGGCTAGATCAATATCAAGTAAAACCATTATTGGGTCATCCATCCAAAGTTCAATAAAACCTTTTGGTCTAAGCTTACTACCACAAGTGAGGCCTGCTCCAATAGCTCAACCTAATCCTTTTTCACAAGTTGTTAAAACTATGTCTCAAATAAGTCAAAATCCTTTAATCCCTAGTTACAACAAATTTACCCCTCTAACCTATCATAATACCTTACTTACTCCAACAGACTTACATAAATCAACCTCTGTTCAAGAGCCCCTGTATTAAGGAAAAGGATGATCTAATCCCAATTTCTATTATAGAAAAAGAGTAGATGAAAAAGTCTCCCAGAGAAATCGCTCAACAACTCTTTCCTCCACTTTTACAATATCACTCAAACCATCCTCTCAAGACTAGAACTTTTTATGAGGTTATTCTGATAGACACTGAGTCAATCGAGCTGACTCACAAGAAAGATCAAAATGGTAATTTTCTACATTCAAAAAGTATTATCTGTTCAAGACTGGAATAAAGAATTGTACAAAACCAAGTCTTTCTCCAGACAGTTTAATCCCCAACAATATTCTTATCAGGATTATATAGAGGCCTGGTACAATACATTCTATTATAAACCCTATCAACATTCATGGCTCTTTTGGTTCAAAAAGGGAATGTCTTTGAAATTCCCAAAATGGTTCATTAAATGGTTCCATGATTTTGGTCCAACTACAAAAATTTTCCCAAAGGAAGCTCAAGACAGTTATTTGTATTTCAAAGAAATTACCACTTTTGTGGACGAATATAGATTGATATCGTTCGTAGCTAGCCAAGCAGTTTCATGGATTATGTCATGGGACTACTCTATGGCTAAGTTTACAGAACAAGCAGACTTGCACTTCCTAGTTCGATCAATAAGGGTAAAATGGTGGAACAAATTTAATTTAGAAATGATCAAAAAAGAAAAAAAAATCTGAGATTAGATCAAAGCCAGTGGTCAAGGAAAATTCAGAGAACTGCCAGCTCAAAAGGAATACGTCTTTCTAGCTGAAAAAGCTAAAATAATGGCCGCTCTTGTAGCTGCCACCTCAGAAGATGAATTTCACGAAAAGTTAAATCAACTACACTCATTATTGCACCCAACACAAGAAGACAAGGCTTCCAGCTCATCAAATTATCTTCAAGATAATGAAGGCGATTGCTTTGGAATCCTGGAATGGTAACGATAGTGTCAGCAAGAAAAAGGACCAATCTAAATTGTCGGCAACCAACAAAGTTTACTGTGTAAGAGCATGTAATCAAAATTATTGTACTTTTACTGTTCAATATTTGATAAGGCACAATAACGTAAAATTTAGGTCAAATCATGTAATAATGTTGTCCACCTTGTAAGCTCTATAAATTCAGACTTCCAAATGTTTGGAAGGTAGAACGAAAAATAGAAAAAGCCCCTGTTTACTCATGATTTCAGAAATATAAAGAAAATCTCCCGTTCAAAATTTTGTAAGTTGTTTTGAATGTATTTTATTTTGTTACAACTTTATTTTAACATATACTTTCATATTTGTTCTTTGATCAACTTATTTATAATTTTCTGTAGACTATATTGTTACTATATTAAAATCTGTCAACTAATTGAATATGATTTCTTCAATGATTATGATTTTCCCTGGTTTCTTGGTCATGACAATTAATTCACAATTAATTAATTACCCTCCATCACCATACATCTACCCTCCATCATCCCCTACCTTCCATCTCTGGTGTATTCTAAGTTAATCTTTCTGATCATGAGAAATGCTAAACTATCTTAAATAGTGTGTCTAAATTTTTTTCTAATTTAAAATCTCGCTCACATTTATAAAATAGTCATTTGTTGTTGAATAAATTACAACTCATTGTAAATGAGATTTTGAAATAGTAAGAATTTTAAGTTGATTATTACTAATTTGATTTATTTATCTTTTGGGCAGAGAATTAGTTCATTTATTTAGAGTACTAGTGCTCCAAATTACATCGAAACAGAATAATTAAGTTTTTAGTATTACAAATTATTTATAAAAATTAAACCATGAGCGAATCACAAAAAAATAAAAAATAAAAATAATTATTATCACTTTCTTTTAAGTGTTCGATAATTGCAATCACTCAAGTGATGATACTAGTAATCATTCGAATCTCATTCCCAATTACGTAGAGTTGGCTTTGTTTTATACTCTTGTGTTTGTCTGAAGTGTTTCATGATGGCAACGTAATTGGGCCCTTCTTAATCTCCAAGTCCAATCTCCATATGTCCATATGGTAAGCCATCAACATCAGGCAATTATGGGTATACCTTCCAATATCCTTCGCCGTGCTATTTTATTTTATCCCATTTAATAAAATATTTGACCAGAAAATCCCTATTTTTATTTTAAGATCAAAAAAAGAAGTAGAAAGAGCTTATTATGCTATGATTATTATTTATATTACAATTAACTAATTAAGCCTTTTCTTTCAATGTTTAAAGAGCTCCATCCAAACTAATAAAGATGTGAATTTTGTTGCTATGTGTTCTGTATGCATCTAACAAATTTGAAACTCAATTAACATCAACTCAAATATTTTAAGACTTGAATGTAGTATTACATTCATTGTTTGTTTGGTTCACCTTTCTTCTTTTTCTTATATGGTACTAATTATGTAACTCAGAAGAAAAGTTTCAACCCAGTTAGAGTTGATATTCTTCAAAGCTCATGAAGTCATTCCAACACAAAAGTTTAGTTCATTAGATAGAAGAGTTTATTACCTAAGTATGACAGAGTTTTTAATGTTGAACTCATAACTTTGCCGCCCTCTTGACGTTCACGGTAGTTTTACTCTACTTATGCTAACTTAGTAGCAATCATTTCTATTTTTAGTTGTTTCAGCACTTATCTATATGTATTTGAAACATTATTATTACAAATACACCTTCATCTAGTTTATAAGGAATCATTTTCTTTGCTTAACATACTGTTAATGAAAGTACTAACTATTATGATTTAAGTCCATAATGAAAGTTGACCCCAAAAATTTTATCAAACTAAGCCTAAGTTGTGGGTTCAACCGCTCCAACACACCTTGATGATGAGATTTTATTGAGAGAAATAAGAGAAATTAAATTCTCACATTAACTCCACATGATTATTTTTAATTCTCAAGGAAAAGTAAAATTAGAATAATAATCATTTATCGTCCCAATGTTTACTTAGCAAAATATATAGAGGCTACGCTCGACAAAGATATATAACATCAACAGGGGCAGAATCAAGATTTTATTCTAAGGGAGCCGGCCGAATCAAGACTATAATAATTTTATAAAGTCTCTTATCATATGTGTGCTACTCAAATAAATTTCGGCACTTTTTAAAATCTAAATCACAATATAAGCTATATAAAAATCATTTCAAATCTTATTTTGTGGTCTTTCTTCTAATCATTTTCATAATAAAAAAGACATGTTTAGTAATTGTCGTTGATGGATAAAGATATGAAAATAAGTATAAATGATAATAAATAAACAAATAATAAATAAAAAGTGTTATTGATTCAAGACTTTAAATAGTGATGAGTTGTGATTTAGTTTTTCAAATTCAATAAGATAAAAAGTTGAAAAATGCGTAGTTATGTTTCAAACTTGTTTAAGAAAGAAAAACTTAAAATCCATAAAAAAAATTCATCTTTTTATTTTTTTTTATTTATATAAATCTATCACTTATCTTTAAAAAAAAAATTTAGAAAGAAATATTAAAGTCAATGCAAATGTAAAATATGATACACTTTTCTTACTAGACAACTAAAAGATTTACCAAATTGTATATTAACAATGATGTAGTGTTATATCATTGACCATTGGGTCAATAGGTGAGTAATACTACCTCATTTTATATTATGCTATTTATAATATATATATATATATATATATATATATATATTTCTTACTAGAATAGACCACTAAATTATAACTAGCTATATATAAATAAATAAATACTTACAAAACCTTGGGGCCATAGCCCACCTAGGCCCCCTCCCCCCTTTGTCCCCTAATCATCAAAGTAGGGGTGGAAATTTCTACCCTACTCACGGGGTATTCAGCCTAACTCAACTCATTGATTCTACCCTACCTAACTCATGGGTGTTCGCACTTTTGATTAGCACATAGTCATTGATTCTATTGAGTCTTAGGCTTTAGCTCACTAGCCATATATAATCACACCTTGACCTTGTCCCGGTTACAACCCTTAAAAGACTTCTTGATGCATGTCATGTTTAATGTGTGGTCTATGATGCTTAGAAGAAATTCAAGTCTATGGAGACGAATCTAGTGTAGTGTTTGAGTGAGCATTGGATGAACCTATACACTATGAGTAATGAGTGACATACACTAACCGGTGAGGCTCAGCTGTTTTTGACATGCCTTGATTTATTCTTTCCTCATGAATCTTATGCCAAAAAAAAATGATTTTTGTTCAGTGATACTATCTCTTGTTCAAATGTAATTTATTCTTGGGTTGTCATGTGCGTTGCACAATTTTCTGATAGTTAGTGAGTTAACTTAAGTGCCTCCTTGAGTTTCATAGCTTTGTAGGGGATGTAAATAGGGTCCCTACCCTAAAAAGATTTTTCTTTCTTTGTTTTTGTTTTCTTTTTATTTTTAGTCTGCTTCTGTTCTTAGTTCCTTGCATCAAGACATGCAATTGTTCAAGTATGGGGTATTTTGATAAGGGGTTTTATACCTCATTTTATTATTCAATAATTGAATATTGCAACTTAAAAACGTGCAGTTTGGATGATTAATTGATATGTTTTGCACATGGTCGTCTTTTATGCTTAATTAAAAAAAATGCAATTTAAGACACCATTCTTTTTAATGTTTTTAATTATCCTGACTAACCTATGCATTTAACGTCTCGTGTTTCAGTTGTTAGAATCACAGGGGATCAAGTACCGGTGCAAGAATAAGTGCCAAAATAAGCTAAGGCAGAGAATTAGAGCACAAAAGCTCCCAGAAGAGCACTGCAGCGTTCTAAAACCATTGCAACGCTTGTATTTTGCATGTCGTTGTAGCGTGCCCAAGCCGCTACAACGCTGGTGAAACTCCGTGTCAGCAACCTTCATACACACCTGCAGCAGTGATTTGAGAAGGGTTTTTGTGCTGATGCACATCAAAACTCTATTTTTGAGCACCATGGAGTTATAAATAGGCCTATGGTGAAGAAGGGAGGGACAAGATTACAATTATTTGCCTCCACTTTTATTTTCTGCACTTTTTTCTTTATTTTTATGCTCTTTAGGTTATTGTTAGTTGTAATTTAGCTTTTCCATTCAATAGATTAAAGGTTTTGGAGCATTCACATTGACATGCGGGATTCCTTTATCTTGTTCTCGAATTGACGCACAACTTTTTATTTAATTTTGTTCATGTTATCTTATTTTAATTCCCCGTTTATTTTTCTATCTTCTTTATTTAATTTATGAGTTTGCATCCTCCATTCATGGAGGATTAATTTTCTACTACCTTACAAGTAGTAATTCTAGGATTATGATTAAATTAAGATTCTTGTGCTTAATGCTTGTTCATAATTCTCCCTCCTTCTTTTCTGACTAATAACATGCGATCACACATTATAAATTAATGAATCTTGGTGATCGTAAGATTTATTGAATTAGGATTTGTTAGAATTGGTAATTCGAATTGATTAATTAGGATTATTCAAGCCGGTAAAGGGAATTAATTAGAGATAATCTGATTAAATTAAGTTGTGCAATTGGTTATAAAACTAGTATAGTTAGTTAAGACCGAGATCTCACTTGTTAATTTTTGTATTAGTTAATTCCTAAGAGAATGCGATCGTGATCTCTTTAGGTGGATTGCATGTTAGTTGGAGATCTCTAGATAATAAACAACAATCCTTTTTATGAACATTGATTTGTGGAACTGATGATAATTAATCATTGATCTATGAAAAATTGTGCGCATGGAACTTTTCTTTTTTATTTTGTATATTTTCTTTTATTTTATTTGTGATTACCATTCAAACCCCCCATTTATTTTATTTAAATAGAATATAATTGAATTGCTTGTACTTTGTTGAGAGAGAGCCTAGGTTAGCCCATTTACTATGTTACTGGGGTTACTTAGTCTTTTATAAAATATTATTTGATTGAGCATTAAAATTGCAACATTTTGGTTTGTGTCATTCACTTTCGAGGGGGTCATCACCACTTTGATCCAAGGTTATACCACTCATATCCAAGTTGTCAACACCCAAGTTACTTGTTTCAAAAAGATTATATTCCATAGGGCTACCATATATAGTCCCACAATTTATAATTCGAGGTTTGAATTTCTTGATGAATTAAGCTCCCCCTCAAGGTCAGGCGTACAGGGAAAATACATTGTATCTTCAGGAAAAATCACACCCATGGTGATAATCATTTGTTGAGGTGGAGGATGATAAACATTTTGGTTTATAGCATATCCAAGAAACGTGCATCACAATGCTCAAGGTGTCAGCTTATTCTGTTGATGCTTATGGAGATGCACAAAAGCTACACATCCAAAAACTTGACTGCTTCATTTAGATTTTGAAAAGAAGTCTGAAAATCCTTAGAGTTGGAGGGTGTCCGACTGATTAAATATGTTGCAGATGGAAGTGCCTCTCCCTAATAAGACAGTGGCATATGAACTTGTATCAATGAAGCATAAACAACTTTCAACAAATGATGGTTTTTTTTCTCTCAGCTACTCCATTATGCATGGTAAAGTGTACAAGAACAAGTAGTTTGACGAATAATTTCATTTGCTCTTAGATATTAATTGTTGAAGGTCAACACTATGGTGTTCTCCTTCATTGTCACTGCGAATAACTTGAACCTGCAGTGCATTGTATTGGGTTTGAAACATTTTATGAAACCTCTAAAACAATTAATACATTCACTTCTCCTTTAAACTTCGTTAAATATAACCATGTCATCCTTGTACAATCATCAATAAAAGTAACAAACCACTTTGATCCATGCACCCAAAGTTAGTTTGGACTTTAGATGGACCCCAAATATGAGAGTGGATAATCATAAAATAAAATTTACTTTTATTCAAACTTAACATATATAAATGAAGAGCGATGGCTTTTTGCTAGTTCACAAACATCACCATGAAAACTATAATCATCACACTTTTGAAACAAACTAAGAAATAATTTCTTCAAATAACCAAATGATGCACGTCCCAAGCGTGGATGCCACAAACAAATTTTAGATATCTTATTGTCCCCCTTAGAACAATCCACTTTCAAAGCTTATTGTAATTTGTCAGCACTTTTGGACATCAAGTCTAAATAGTACAACTTCCCCTCTCCTAATAACGCATGCAACCAATCGTCTGTCTTGTTTGAATGTTCTTAAACACACAAAATTCAGGCCAAAAGATTACAACACAAGATAGATAAAGCATTAGTTATTCGAGAGAGAGACAAGATCGAGGTTATAAGATAAAAATGAGATGACTAAAATAGAATCTAAATTTAAAGTATCTGAAAAGGTTAAGGATCATTACGTACCCAATGACGGGAGTTGTGCTACCATCAACAGTGCAAACAAGTTTTTTGTGAGGATGCATGGTTTAAGGGATGACTAATCTAGCAAGGAAAATGCGCACCCTCTATCTTTGGATGTCTTTTGGCATTCTTCAATGTCATCAACACTTTTCACTTCATTAGTAGTTCTGGCCTCATGGATATCAATAACCATCTCTTCACTTTTTGATCTTTAGCATACCATTATATTTTTCATAAGCATTATCACACATTACCACTTTTTCTTTTTTCTTTTTGTCATTCATGTACGGGATTTTTTCTTGTTCTGCAATATGCATCTCCATAATTCGTGACCAAATATCATAATTTTATTCCTGCATTCAAAACATTCTTGAATTAAACAATAACACGAGTAGATTTGTCTCCTGACATATGGACTTTTGTTTTTTTTCTTTTCAAAAATACAAAGAATGTGAAAAAAGAAAGTTGGATTTAAAATAAAAAAACTAGGCCCGTGATACCAAGTAGAAAAATAGAATAAAAGAATATAGTTTCTTTTCCATTCATTTTTTTCTACTATTTGTTAATGCATAAATTACAATTACAAATCATGTCATTATGGGTGAGATTTTTTTATCGGTATCCGGATTTTATTATTAGTGAGATTGACTAATCTAACTTGAGGTACTGTGATTATCCCTCTCGACACAGTTTTTTCTTCTTCTTAGAACCTGAGAGACCATTTAAAAATGGGCGAACTTGTCTATCACTTAATTAACCTTTTATTGGTATTGTACTTGAGATTTTAAAAAGGAAAATTTTTAAGTTGATTATCACTTATTTAATTTTTTTTACATGATTATTACTTTTGTTTATTTATTTATCTTTTGGCCAGAGAGTTATTTAGCATTACAAATACATAAAAAAATGTCAATAATTATTATCGCTTTCTTTTAAGTGTTCCTTGTTATCACTCAAATGATAATACTAATAATCACTCCAATCTCATTCCCCAATTAGGTAGACTTGGTTTTGTTTATACTCTGTTTTTTTTTTTTTTTGGTGGTTCTATGCAATTATTTTTTTTGGGTAAAAGTTCTATGCAATTATATAATCTTTGTTCAAAATTATTTGCTTTGTTTTGTTTGTTCTTTTGATATGGAATACTGATTATCACGTTGCAACAACCCCTTAGGAAAGGAAGGTTTGGTACAACAGAAAAACTAAGAGGAAGATTTTATATGAGGAAGACATAGCTGGCAGTGGTTGGGTTTAGTTTGGGCTTGTTGATTGAAAAAATCTTCGAGACTTCGTGTTCATGATTTGATCACAAAATTCTAATCATAGATTTAATATTCAATGCTACAAAATAACATGCACGCTTAAATTATTAGTAATGTTACATTGTTATGTTTGGTATGCACAAGTCATAAATTTATATTAATCTATTTGGTATATAAAAAAGATTATGAAGTAATATGCATTACTTATTATTATTAAATTTTTATTTTATTATTATTATTACCACTTTTATTGTTATTATTATTATTAGTATTATTATTTCTATTTTTTATTATAATTATTTTTATTATTTTTTATTATTACTAATTTTATTTCCATTATTATTATTATTATTATTATTATTATTATTATTATTATTATTATTATTATTTAAGATTACTTGTAGGTTGTAATTTAGATAGATATCTCTCATGGAGATAATCTATCTTACCACTTTGAAGTCAATGTGGATTACCAGATAATTTAAAAGTCAAATTATCGATAATCTAGATATATTACCTCATACCAAATACCCCTTAAGAGTATTCAAACATTTCACAAATTATCTATATTAATTAAATATTTGATATTGACTAATCCAGGGTATTGGATTTACTTGAGTCTTTAACCGCTATAGAAATAGATGAAATTATATACCACACAACTAAATTTATGTTGATACTATGAAAGAGAGTTTAAAAAATAAGAAGATTTTTAAGTGGATTATATTTTTATTTATTTATCTTTTGGCCAGAGAGTTAGTTAGTATTACAAATTATTTATAAAAGTTAAAATATGAGCGAAGCATAAAAAAAAATGTGTTAATAATTATTATCACTTTCTTTTAAATGTTCGATAATTGTTATCACTCAAATGAAAATAATCATTCGAAACCCATTCCCCAGTTGGGTAGAGTTGGTTTTGTTTATACTCTGTTGTGTTTTTCTGCAAATTGCGAATGGTGATGTTAATAGGACGTAAGTTAATTGACATCTCTCTTAGTATTAAGTTAATGGGTTGTGTGCCTCATTACTCTAAAGGAAAAATAAATAAAAATCAACCAATAACTAATAATTTATATCTTGAAAGTTAAGATGGAGTGATGTGATACATGATTGAATCTAAATAGTTTGTATGATTTGAGTATATGAAATAAAATATACTATTTAATACGAATACTTAATTTCACTATTGTGTCTGCTAGGATTTAGAAACTATTTTAATGAGTCTAGAGTAACTTTCAACAAAGCTGAACCACCATCTTGGTGAAAAAATAATTTGCAAATGATTATTTCATGATTTGCAACGTAATTGGACCCTATGGTCCCAGCCGTCAACATCAGGCCATTATGGGGTATACCTTCCAATATCCTTCATCATCCTATGTAAAGACGAAAAGAAGAGAAAAAGCTTAACATGCTGACTAGGAATATTTATGTTAACAATTAATCTGTTTTTAATGTTTAAAGAGCTCCATCCAAACTAGGGGTGGAGGTGAGTTCAGCCGAGTATAGCAAAGTTTATGGCTCAACTCATTACTAATTTAGAGTTTAATTTTTAAGCTTAAGTTTGACTCACTTAAAAACTAATGAGTTTAAGTTGGCTGATGAACCAACTCAAATAAAATATAAATTAATCATTTAATCTTGAATTTTTTATTGAACCATTCTTTCTCTAGTTAGATATTAAGTCTAATTTTCAAAATTTAAGTACATATTTTATTTACAACATAATAAATAGTTCATAGAGATGATGCAAAATTATTAAACCACATTCATTGACTATAACTAATATGCAACATAATTTAAATTATAATTCATCTTAAAATTTATAACATGTGTGTGTGTTGAGTTTGTTCATGAGTTATTGAGTTAAACATATATAACCAAACTCAAGCTCAACTCATTTAACAAATTAGTCAAAATCTTGAGTTCAAGTTTGACTCATAAGCTCACGAACAAATTAATAAAGATGTAAATTTTGTTGGGCTGTGTGTTTATGTAGCTAATAATGTTGCAACTCAATTAACATCCACTCAAGTATTTTAAGACTTGAGTGCAGTATTATCTTTACTGGTTGTCTGGTGCTCCTTTCTTCTTACTCTTATCAGGTATTTACACATAATATAATTCAGAAGAAAAAAAATTCAACTCAATTAAAGTTTTTTTATTTTTCAAAGCTCACAAAGTCAGTCCAACCCAAAAGTCTAGTTTATTGGATAGAAGAATTTATTACTTAAGTATTACATGGAGTATTTAATGTAAACCTCATAACTTTACCGCTTTTTCAAATGTTGACGTCCATGGTTGTTTTACTCTACTTCCACAAACATAGTAGTTGAAGAGGCCTACAAGGTCGCAATTTTAGTGTCAATCAAATAATAATTTATAAAAATTAAGAAATCTCAAAAACGAAGTAGAGAGGGCTAACTTAGGTCGTCTCACAAATAAGTACCATTAGATTAATTCTATTCTGTTCAATTAAAACAAAAAAGCAGGGCTGAAAATTGTGGTCACGATGAGAATAAAAAGCAAGAAATTAAAATCTAAACAATACCTGCACAAGGATTCAGCCGCAAATTTCTGGATTGTCACATGTTTCACACACTAATTCACAAATTAGTTGTTGGTGTTAGAAAAGAGTACAACAATAATCATAGTATTCCATTTTTCTCTTCTTGACAATTAAATATAAGCATAGAAATAGGCACCGAAATTAACAGATAAGTAAATCAGTGAACAAATAAATCTTGTAGAATAGTAAATCAACACACCAGAAATTTTAACATGAAAAACTCCCAAAGAGAGAGACAAAAAATTACGGGACTAAGTCCAGAAAATATCTCTATTATGTAAAATAAATAGTACGCAAAGAGTCTTTACCAATAGGTGAGTAAAAGGTTCCTACAACAAATTGAGAAAAATACAATCCATCCAAACAGGAGAGGAAAAGAGATTCTGAGTATATTAAATTGACATTCACGATGTCTGAAATAGGTGACAGAAATCTCACAAAAAATGGATCACAAACGAGTACCCAACAAATACACAAATTGAGCACACTTTCTCATTCTAAATGACTCCAGTGTTTCCAACTCTAAACCTGCTTCCACACCCCTGGATCCTACATTCCGTCCTTGTCAAGATAATGGCACACCATATCGTGATATTCCTTCCTATCGTTGCTTAATTGGAAGGCTCCTCTACCCTATATGGCTACACGCCCTGATATTGCCTTTGCAACTCAACAAGTGAGTCAATTTCTTGCTCATCCTACTATATATGACTCATCACCATGTTGTTCTTCGCGTTCTTTGATATCTCAAACTTGCTCTTGGTTGTGGTGTTTTCTTTATTCGGAGCTCCACTTCTCAGCTTCTTGGATTCAATGATAACTAGGGAGGTTGTATCGACACCCGACGCTCCATCTCTGGATTCTCTTGTATCCTAGAAGTCCAAAAGGCAGGTCATTGTTTCTCGTTCTTCTTCTAAACCATGGATAAGAGTTAGTTAGCCTTGACAGTTGTACTAACAGCAGAGTTGGTTAGTTGGTTACACTGAGAGAGCTAGGATTAGTTATTAATGTGCACACGTTATCTTATTGTGCACTCATTTTCCCTTGCATATAACCTTTTCCTATAGCTCTATTGTACTCATTTTGCATAATCAATCAAACACTGAAGTTCATTCAAAGCTTCTTCTCTCTACTTACTTCAGCTTCCTATGAATTTCCTCACACAAAAACACTTTTGATAAAAAAAAATTTAATAAAAAAAGGGCAACGGCAATTGGGATCAGGCCCAAATTAAGTTTATTCATTATTGGCACGTAAAAAAAAAGTTTATTCATTATTGTGATTTTACGAAATAGAATCTTTTTTTCTTAACACAAAGTCGAATCATAATAACAGAGAGCCCCTTATTTTTGGGTCTAATAATTCGCTATTTGTGTTTTGGTTGAAGGTCTAAATAATAACACCCATTTGGGATTGGCACTTGGGCTTTGTTGTGTTGATCAATGACTTACAATTACCAAACCAGGCCCATTCATAAATCCTTTCGGTTTCCTAAATTGTGTTCTTCATTGAATTTATTTATTTTTGGTTACTAATTATATGTTGATTTTCTTGTCTTATGATCGGAATTGAAAGGGAAAGAAACCTAGAACAAAATGATACATCACTCTAATTAATGAAAGCTATTATGATAGGAATAACGAAAGCTAGATATCTGTATGACGAATGATATAATAATGAAAGTTATGTCACTCTAAATTAGATATGGTAAATTAGATTTCGAGGATTTCAAATTAGTTAATCCAAAGATTTTGGACATTAACTTAATTTTCAGTGTTTGATGTGAATACTACTCTATCATTTAGGGGTAGAATAGTATATAATTTGAAAATATTATATATATATATATATATATATATATATATATATATATTNTTAACAAGGAAAAAAATGTTTAGCTCAACTCAAATATTTATAAAACTAGTTTATTTTTTGTGCTAGTAAGGGATCCAGCAAACTGTTTTTCAGGGGAGAAAGAGACACTTTGACTCGAAATAAATAATAGGATAAAAAAGAAACATAGATAATTGAGATAAAAGCAAGAAATTACTCAATTAGTGTTTGTTTTAGGAATCAAACCTAAGTTTTCTCCTAGGATAGTAACATGTCTCTACTACTATACTAACACCCTCGTTGGTTATATAAAACTAGTTTAGTACATGTGCTATGTGCCATGCATGGAAATTATTTAAAATTTATTGATATTATTTTTTTATTAATTTTAATTTTTGTATTCTTAAATGTTAAAAAAAACTAATTTAAATTAAGAAAGATTTAATAAGGTCAAATAAAGTAAGTGTAGTCAAATTTTAAATTTGAATTAAAAAAATTAGTAAAATTTAGTAAAAATAATTTAGGTGAAAATTTTCTCCAAAATTAATAATGAATAAAAAAACTTATTGCGAGACTTAACCACTTTAAAAGTTTAAGTTATTAAACAAATATAGTGTCTAGCATATTTTTTAGGAGCAATTTAAACATTTCGCTAATAACCATTATTTATTATGTCAGCTGTTACTAGCTAGGGACCACCACGTTGAGTTTTCGAAAATTTAACAACGCATCATATGAAAGGAATTTGGACACAGTTGCTTGCATATGGCAACATCCGATATTGAAAATTAATGATCATATTCAATAGCATTTAATTTGGTTCTGAAATTCAATCCGTACTATCAGTTTAATTGTGACGGCTGACCAACTATAGAAATATCAAGTAATCTTCAACTCCCTCCGTCGAATTTTTGTTGCTATTTCTAATACAAAAATTTATTTAAGATTATTTATCATTTAAGTAAATTAATAAAACATTAAATATATATTTTACTAGTTTACTTTTATTTTTTCTCATACCTCTGTAACACTTAGATTGCGTTTAGTTGCTAATACATCACACAAATACAAGGACACGAGAATACAAAATTTTCTTTCATTATGAAGACATGTACAAAAATTTGTATATCAGAATAGAAAATTAGTGTATTTTATATACCTTCGTTTTGTTAGGATACGGGAACAAGGACATAAACAGTTTTATTGAAATTAAGAATGAATGAGAAGGAGACTCAAAGGGTATTTTAAGTTATTTGTCGTGTTTTTATGTTTTATCACTACAAAACTAAACATGATATAAATACAATAAATTGTGTCTTATATATTATCACTAAACAGAATACAATACTGATTTTTAGTTTTGTATTTTATGTCCATGTCTTCATGTCTCTGTATTTTAGTTCTGTATCGGTGATCAGGGAGTTTTATACTCCATTTTATTATTTCATAATTGAACATTACTTCCTAAAAATGTGTGATTTTAATGATTAAATGGTATGTTTTGCACATTGTCCTCTTTTATATTTTTGTTGCCTCGAGTAACCTATGCATTTAAAGTCTCGTGTTTGAGTTGTTAGAATCGCAAGAGATTGAGTATCGGTGCAAGAAGTGGAGCAAAAGGAGCTAAGACAGAAGAACGGAGTGGAATGGAGTGGAGAGCAAGTAAGTGGATTCAGAAGCTCGCTACAGCACCTCCATAACATTCCAGCAATGTAAAACCCATGTTGCTGCAACATACCCACAGTGTCAAGACCCAAGTTTTTTTTTCTCTTTTTGAAGTGTGCTGCAGCGACACAGGACAAAGGTCATTTTGATTCTGTACTATTCCAAGACATCTATCCTAACACATACTGTTTGTAAAGTCTTTTAGGTGAGCTAGCTTAGTTATCCAAATTGTTAATACCTAAGTCTACCAATTATGACAAGGGTGTCCAAGTTAGTTTAGTCTTATTTACTTGTCCGGGATCAAGGACTGAGGTCCTATGCTTAGGGGAGGATTCCCAGGTAAGAGAGGTGCGTCGCAATGGACAACCTAAGTACCAAGTCTTGCCTTGCCAGAACCTTCCCTTAGTTAAGGTCCATTCCTTAACCAGAGTCTTTATTAGGGTCGATTATGTAATACCAACCAAACAATTCTAAAAGGGTATCATGCCTATAATATTAAATCTCTGCCCTATCATAGCATAAGCATATCATCATATAACATATCATCATCATGTAAGCATGGCAATTATCAACTACTAAGCATGCATACATACATATATATATATATATATATATATATATATATATATATAGANTAGTCAGCTTTGGACTGCATAAACCCTGTGTCTAGCAGAACTTCTGTAAGTTTGGCATTCCACTGCCGGCTGGCCTGCTTCAATCCATATAGGGATTTTTGTAATTTGCAAACTAATGAGGGGTCAGAGACATTGAGGCCTAGAGGGACTTTCATGTACACCTCTTCATGAAGGTCCCCATGAAGAAATGCTGTGTTTACATCTAATTGATGTAAATGCCACCCCTTTGCTGCTGTGATGGACAGCACCACCCGAAGATTTGTACCACAGGGCTGAAGGTTTCTTGGTAATCAATCCCTGGAGTTTGAGTATAGCCCTTGGCTACCAGTCGGGCTTTGTGTCTCTCAATGGAACCATCCTGCTTGAATTTTGTTTTAAACACCCATTTGCAGCCAATTGGCTTCTTCCCATGAGGCAGTTCAGTGAGTGTCCAAGTACCAGTTACAGCTAAGGCTTGTAATTCAGCATTAATTGCATCCTTCCAGCAGTCATGAGTGACAGCCTCTTTGTAGGTTTGTGGTTCTCTAACTGAACTAATAGCTAAAGAATAATATGCATGCTGAGTAGAAAGAGCTGAATATGACAGTGCATGAGAGATAGGATGCTTCACCGAGGATTGTAATGCCAAATTAGGAGTGCTAGAAGAGGCTATATTGCAGTGAAAGTCTTGCAAATAAGGAGGGGTCTTGGTGATTCTTTGTGATCTTCTAATGGCTGGAGGTGGAGGCTGTGCTGAGATATGAGGTGCTGTGGGATGCTGGGCTAAAATGGCTGTGTTTGGAATGATCTGTAGGTTTGGGATGGATGGTGTGTCATAGAATGGATCAAATGGTGTGATGGGAGGCTGCTGGGGAGCTGAAGGTGATAATGTAGCAGAATCCATAAATGGAAATTGGTTTTCATAAAAAATGACATTTCTAGAAAGGAAAATTTCCTTTGAATTCAAATCAAGGAGCAGGTAACCCTTAACACCTGTTTTGAATCCAAGGAAAACACATTTTCTAGCTCTTGGATCTAATTTAGTTCTGTGAGAACTTAAAGTAGAAGCAAAAGCTAGGCAACCAAACACTTTAACGTNCTAACTAAATAACTGAATGTTAGTTATGTACAATTATAGCAGGCTGGTTGCTTGGTTAGCAAGCAACCTTGATCAAATAATATATCCTACACCCCCCCTCAAGGTGGAGCGTGTATGTTCATCATGCCCAACTTGCCATTCATAGTTTTAAACAGTCCAGGAGCCAATGGCTTGGTTAGCAAGTCTGCAATTTGGTGCTGTGAGCTAACCGGGATGAGTTGTAAAATTCCTGCCTGGACTTTGTCCCGCACAAGGTGGCAATCAATCTCTATATGTTTTGTGCGTTCATGAAACACGGGGTTGGTTGCGATGTGGATGGCTGATCTGTTGTCACAATGGAGAAGCACAGGCTTGGGCAAAACAACCTTCAAATCCTGTAGCAGGAACAACAGCCACTGAGCCTCACAAGAGGCAAGGGCCAAAGCCCTGTATTCTGCTTCAGAGGATGATCTGGAGATGGTGGATTGTTTCTTGCTCTTCCAAGACAGGAGAGAAGAGCCAAGGAAAAAACAAAAACCACTCACTGAACAACGAGTGTCTGTGCAGGATCCCCAATCAGAGTCTGTGTAACCCCGAAGCAAACCATCTGATGCTGAGGAGAAGAACAAGCCTGCTGCAGGGGCTTGTTTAATGTATCTAAGGATCCTGTGAGCAGCCTGCATGTGGGCATCTGTGGCACAATCCAAGAATTGGCTCAATTTGCCAACTGCAAAGGAAAGATCTGGGCGAGTATTGGTGAGGTAGAGCAGCTTCCCAACAAGTTGTCTATAAGCTGTTCTGTCTTCTAGAGGTGTGCCTGTCTCCTTACTGAGTTGGGAATGGTAATCCATGGGTGTGGTGGATGGCTTTGAGTTTGACATATCATAGGCTGCCAAGAGATCAAGAGCATATTTCCTTTGGTACAAGTGGATCCCCTTTTCAGACCTAGCAATTTCCATGCC
>QANU01002733.1:0-10432 GCA_003254905.1 Nissolia schottii
AGATAACAACCTAGTAAGCATTGTTTGCGACGTACGCGTAAACAGTTAGCTAGGGTGTTACAGGGCAACCCTAGAGAATTAGAAGTCAATCGCCTAATGTCTAAAGATCATAATGGAATGTAGGGAATGAGTATGTAGTTATATGCTAGGAAGCCCTTTCTTGGCAAAGTCTTACAGACACGCCCCTCACCAGTCCCAAAGGTTGGATTGGTCGATGTGTTACCTCGCTAGTCCCAAAAGGGTGGATTGGTTAACGAGTCAATCCCAAAAGGGTGGATGTATGTAAAGGAAGGTAAAGGATGGAAAGAAAAAAGGAGTAAGTAAAGGAAAGAGCGTTAACCCGGGCAAGCCAGTATGCGTAAGGAGACAAAGCGCTAACCCGGGCAAGCCGGTATGTGTAAGAAAAGATGCACTAACCCGGGCAAGTCGGTATGTGCCAGAACGGAGTAGAAGGATACTAACCCGGGCAAGCCGGTATGCGTAAGAGGTTCCCAAAAGTCCCCCATACACTATGTAGTTACACATGTATGAATGGATGAATGTATGTATGTATGCTAGTACGTATGTAAATATGTGTCTATAATTGTTGATGCATTATGTAACGTCAAGGGAACAACCTGAGACGACTAATACGTTTCTAACAGTAACGTAAAGTAGATCAGCACGAAGCCTAAGTAATAATAAGACTAGTAGCCTTGTCACCTAGTAACTTAGATAAAGCTGCTCAGGCCATACGTTAAAGATAATAAACAGTAGGGATTTAGAATTGCATGACACCTAGAGGTCCTACTTGAGTGGTCTGGAGGATGCCCGAGTAATAGACTATAGAAGCCACGTGAGTTCACACTAAGAACGAAGTCGTTCTTATTCCCACTTGTGTATGACTCTAGTTCACAGACATGATGTCGCCACCTGCCAAGGATGTATGGTTGTTCACCCGCACGCGCCAGAGTAACTACCGCACGGATACCCTCCTCTAGACGTGTACCTTCGCGCCTGCCCGCATGCCTGAAGAGCCTGATAAACCCCCCAGGCAGAGACTTAGAGGCCCAGGGTCTTCTCCTATGCATATGATCTGGATAGACGAGCGCCCGGGGAGCAGCAGCTGAGATCCCATCCACCTCAACGGTGAGGAGTGTAACATCCCACTTTTCCTTAGGAAGGATTTCATGGGGAAAATACCCATATAAGCCCTTATATGGGTTAACCGTGTAGAAACTTGAACCCTTAGGACAGAAGTGCCTGTAGAAGTTTTTCTGTTTAGTTTCTGGAAATTCTGATGACACTCAAATAATTTCTTATGGCCCTTAGGATTGGATGGTAAGTCCAGACTGTCAGAAAAAACGGAGTTCCGCTCAATTTCAGACGATTCTGCAGACACTAAAACGACCCTGTTTGGCCCCGTTTAGCCAGTAGAACTGAGTAGAGGGCCTCAAGTGTAACACCCCTACTTTCAGCCTACGCTATAGTCGTAACACTGATTATAGGGTTGTTATCTGCTTGGTTGGGGTTACTTTTAGCCCCTACTTTTAGCTTGAAAAATATCTCTTACTCGAAAATAAGGACCATTTTGAAACTTTTCCTTTCTCTGCTTATTTACAAACTAGGAGCCATGCGTGTTCAGAAAGGTAAATATATAAATATGCAAGCGTTAGGGTCCCAATGGACCTAAGTGAGAATTAGTCTATGAGCTAATCATACAAGAGAGATTAGAATAAAGATGCACATATATATTTACAATCATCTGGTCCATACACAATACACAATTAAGTTGTAATACATAGGTACACTACTGCACATACTAGCTAATGGCCGATTTAGACCATTCACTACCACTACTATTTACTGCAAAACTATAGTCACCTTCCTGCGTTGCTGGAAAGAAGTAACTTTCGCTGCTCCTTGGGGTCCTGTCATCCTCAGTACGCTTGTCGTGTCTACCTGGAACCATAAAGAAGTGGGGGTGAGAACGTCGCGTCCTCAATGGGGCTCGATGGGCTTGCCTACTCATTTCATTACTCCAATACGATTCCGCCGCTCAGGGGGTCTCTAGGTGTTATAACATACTAATACCCCTACTGATTATGATCCATGCTAGCCTTGAGCAGCCTTATCTGAATTACTAGGTTCTCTGGGTTCTAATCTTTCCTTTACCTATCCTTGGCAACTGGGCATTCTCTATACTCTTATACTATACTCATAGATCGTGTTCTATATTCTTATGCTATCTTCATATCTCAGGACCCATCTAGAGGCCGTATCATGAAACTGTGGTTTCTTGACGTGGCCTTTGCACATACATATTCCAAACATATTCCATATACATATCAATCATGTATTTCATGCACATATCACCTATTCATATCATCATATTCACGTATCACATTAACATATCATGTTCATGTCTCATGTACGTATCGTATGCACGTGTCATGTTCATGTATGGCATATTGAATGCTTGAGGGTTCCACTTGCCCGGGGGCAACGTCATCCGTGTCGTGTACATGTCGTGTCATGTCATATCAGTATGTATGTGCATGCCTGTAGAAATCCACTTGCCCTGTGGCACCATCCTCCATATCATATTTGTGGCATATAAAATGCCTGAGGAAATCCACTCGCCCGAGGGCGGCGTCCTCCATATCATGTCTGAATGCAAGATGTCATGTTCATGTCGTGTTTGCATGTTCATGTCATGTTATGCTCGTGTCATATGCATGTCATGTCATCTTATCTATGGGCATGTCATAATACCATATACATATCTCATCCAGTACAACTAGCAAGCCATAAAATCATACACATATCTTAACACATCATTCAGCTTAATGTTTGTTAGAACTGTGGGCCCACGACAATTCTCATAAACATTGATTCCCTGGCTTAGGTTAGCTCGGCAACCTAAAGTCTCTGGGGTTGCTTGTTGTCCCCAAAAACTCCCGGTTCACCTCGTCACCCCTGTCTAGGGTTCCGTGGAAATTACTAAGTTTCAGGCCGCTCAGCGCCCCCTTGGGTCCGCTCAGCGGTCCCTGAAAACCCTTCAATTCATAAATAGTTTAAAAATATATTTTTCTCACTTTAGCCCACATACCGCTCAGCAGTTCATGAGGCCGCTCAGCGGTCCATGAGGCCGCTCAGCGTCCTGGGCGTGGCCTGCATGACACTCTTTGCTTTCTTGCTTTCCTTTTTCCATGGACGCTCCTTGGGGTTACTCCACAAGTTCCAACAACCATTTTACCACATATTTTATCATAGAAAACATATCCAAATCATCAAAACATCCTAGGTCTAAGCATAGCATAACATAAACTACACTAGTTCATCAAATCACATAAACAACCTTAAGCCATCTAAGGCCACCAAGAACACCACGAAATTTCCTAGCCATAAACTTACCATATTCAGCCTCAAACAACCATAAACCATTCAAGAAACCATAGCCCTAACATATCTAACACATAATACACAGAACTTTCCTAACAGCACCTATGAGCCTACAAGCAGTTAAAGCTCATCAAAGAGAGAGCAAGCTTGAGATTACCCACCTCTTTGGAGTCTTAGAGATGGTTTGAAGATGGTTGAAGAGATGCAGTTTCCTTGGTTGTGAAGCTTTCCTGGCTGGCCTCCTGGTTCTGATAGCGTTCCGGCAGGGTTTCCGCAGCGCTTCAGCAGAGCATACGGGCAGAGTTTCAGCACTTCCAAGAGAGAAATGAATGAAATTTGGGCTGAATGGACAAGGGTATTTATAGCCCCAAAAATTTGGCCAATTTCCCATTATGCCCCTTGCCAAAATTACCAAAATGCCCTTTCTAATTTAATTTCTTAATTAATTAATTAGTTTGGATAATCTTAAAGTCAAATCAAGTCACATCAATGAATATTTAATTATTTTGCTTGAAAAATCTGCCTCCCCCACGTGCTAAATCAGATTTGGGTCCCACCCGATCCCGTTTCGCTCGTGTTTTGTCGTTCGCAGTGCCAGTGCGTCGCGCACGGTCATCCGAAAAATATTCTGCTTATACCATCGCGATCCTCTAATTTCCATCTACCTAAGACTATTAATATTTAAAGGCATTTGTGAATTTTTCTCCGGAGGAGTATCCTTCACAGATACCTTTGTCCCGCTATCTCTTGCCGGTATCCGAACAGGACCATTCCGCTGGCAATTCTGCAATCGCTTGCTCTCACTCATTTTCCTAATGAGGGTTTGGGCTAATCTAAGGTATTTTGAGAACTTTCCCTCCCTATGGTAGGATTTTCAGAGACTTGAGGCCCTCTGCTCAGTTTTACTGGCTAAACGGGGCCAAACCGGACTGTTCTAGTGTCTGCGAAATCATCCGAAACTGAACGGATTTCCGTTTTACCGACACTTTAGGTTTTTCATCCATCTCTAGGGGTCGAGAGGAATCATTTGAGTATCAGCAGAATTTGAAAATACCCAACAAAATAATTTCTACTGACCTCGATAGGGTAACTCCTACAAAGGGCTCTATAAACAGTTGTTTGGGGAATTTTCACTAAGGGAGGCATTGGTAATGTTTTTCTCCTTTCTAAGTGCATTTATAAATTATTCTATTTATGTTTGTGAACTTTCTACTAAGGGGAAAAAGTGGGATGTTACATCAAGTCTCTGGAAATCATACCTTATGGAAGGAAACATTTTAAAATGCCTTAGAGTAGCCCACAACCTCATTAGGAAAAATGGGTGAGAACGACCGATCGTGGAAACACCAACAGAACGGTCTTGTTCGGATACCGGCGAGAGATAACGGGTCAAAGGTATCTGTGAAAAATACTCCTCCGGAGAAAATTTCACAAATGCCTTAAAGCAATAATATTCCCATGTAGGGGGAAATTAGCGGATCGCGATGGTATAAGCGGAATATTTTTTCAGACGACCGTGCGCGACGCACCGGCACTGCGAGCGATTAAACACGAACGGAACAGGATCGGGAGACGGTCAAAGATGGCAACCCCACGTGATTGAATCTGATTTCCAAGGAAAATATTATAAAATTCAAACACTATTCATTGATTTGACCTTTGAATTATCTTTGGAATTAATTAATTATTAAAGAAAATAGAAAATGGCATTTTTGTAATTTTGGCAAAGGCAAAATAGGAAAGAGAGGACAATTTTCGTGCCTATATAAAGGCCATGCCACCAGCCTTCATTTCCACGTCTCCATCCTTTCTATAGTGCAGAAACTCTGCCCGTGTGCTCTGTGGATGCGCTGCGGAAACCCTGACGGAAGCTAGGCAACAGCTCTGCACTCGGAGGACCGCTCTCCTCGAACTCTCTCTTCATCCAATCTGCCTTCAAAGCCTATAAAGAAGGTGGGTAACTCTAGCTAACTCACCTCCTTGGTGGTTGCTATGTGTTTATGTGTTGTTTTGCTTATATTTATGTATGCTTATGTATGCTAGAACCCATGCTAGGATTTGATGATGATTCTGAAGGGTCTTGTGACTTGGACTAGATAGTATGTGTAAGAACCTCAAGAAGGGTCCATGAGAAAAGAGGAAAAGAAAGGCAAGAAAACAAAGAAGTCTGGTTCAGTTTCGCCCAGGTATCACTGAGCGGCATCATGAGCCGCTAAGCGGACTTATGAACCGCTGAGCGAACTGAGGGCTTAGACCGCTGAGCGGACCAAAGGTCCCGCTGAGCGGTCTGGGACTTGAATGCCTTATGGAGGTTGTCTTGATGTGTATGATTGAAGTATACGAACTATTTGATGTAATATGTTAGCATTCCATGCATCATGCTAGGGCAATTTTAGAGGACTAGAAGAAATCACGTAATGAGTAAAGATTATGAAATGAACCATAGGGAATAAGTAATGTCATGAGAAGTATAAAGAAAGGAAAGACATGATGAAATGCTATGAGAAAGAAAGGAAAGAAGGACTGGCAATGTTTCCTGCTTATAAGTGATTTGCAGGAGTGTATTACCTTCCTGTCGGTAGGTGGCTGGCAGGGAAGGGGACGATCAGTGTTGCCGTCGGTAGGTGGCTGGCGGTGGGTTCACTTTCCTGTCGGTAGGTGGCTTGCAGGAAAGGTGGATCAAACAAGAAAGAATATGAAAGTATGAAAGAAAGAAAGAGAGAATCATGATTTCCATGCATAAGAGGCCTAATGCACAAGTATATAAGAAATAAGAAATGTTGATGTGATGTATGAATATATGAAATTGTATGTAAGTCTATGTAGTATGTAAGTACCGTCAAGAGAACGCTCAAGACCGCTAGGTATATATGCGAAGGAAGTAGCAAGCACGAGAAATTAGATAAGAAAGATTAGTTCCCCTATCACCTAGTAATGTAGATAAAGCCGTTCAGGACTTTAGGCCAGATAATAATAAGTAGGAATGTTGGTATGCATGTCCACTTAGAAACCCCTGAGCGGCGGAATCATAATTGAGTAGAAAATAAAGAATGATCCCCCAAGGTTACCCACTGAGGACTCAAGGTTCTCACCCCCACTCCTTTATGGTTCAAGGCTAGCATGACGTGTACGCCGGAACGGAGCAGGTATCGGAGGACAAGTAGAGTTGTGGATGTCAGAGGATTCTGAGGAAGCAACGGACAATAACTTATGCTTTATGTTTTGGATTAGCTCAAGGGATTAGATGTTCCCTTAGCACATATGCAAATTAAATGTATTATGACTAGTATACTTGAGGATGTAATTATGTATTATTATTTGGATGTGTAACTGTATTATGGACCGAATACTTGTATGTTTATATACTTCTCTAGTAAGATCTCTAGTACTGCTACTCTGGAGTTAATTATCGCTTAAATCCATTGGGACTCTATCGCTTGTATCTCTATATGCTTTCTAGAACATGCACGACTCCTATTTTCTGTAAGAAAGGGAAAAGAATGATTTTCAAAATGGTCCATATTTTCAAGTAAGAAATATTTGCAAATAGGGGCTAAAAGTAACCCAACCAAAGTAGAAAACAACCTAGTGAGCAATGTTTACTACGTACGGGTAAACAGTTAGCTAGGGTGTTTCAAGGAGGAGGTGCCCCCGTCCGAGTCAGAGCCAGAGATCGCGCCAACCACAGACCCCGGTACGTCAATTCCCCTAGTACGAGGTCGAGACCGACGGATGACCGCCAGAAAGATGGTGCTGCCCGTCTTACCGCCCCGGTTTGTTCTGAGAGACTTCACGGTGGTGACGGACTTGTCCAGCGAGGAGGAGGAGGACCCAGCCGAGAGAGAAGAGGACAGCGAGTAGGAGACAGGACCCCGACAGCCGTAGACGTAGGGTTGTACCGTACACGAAGTGAGTAGTGCCAATCGTGTGCTTAGACTTTTCTTTAGGCGTTGTATATGTATTTTATATGGATTTCATGTATGTGTAATATTAAAACTCAGGTATTTTTAATATATCAGTATGTTGTATGTATTCGGGCCCCTATGTGTACGTTCTGTCGCCGGATCTCCTTATTACAGGTACGTATTCGCACTTCTTTTATCTTTTGAGTATGTCGTTACACGATTTACTATCTGCATGGCTCTCTATTTTCTAGATATTCGTACTTGCAAAAGAAATTCAAAATGGCCCGTATTTTTCGTAACCCTAATTTGAGCAAGTGACCTAGAACAGTAGCAGTTCACAGCACCAGAGTTCAACCACCTAGCCAGGGAAGCCTATGACTTAAGCATAGGCCAACTAGCTAGGGTGCTGCAATTACCTAATACAAAAGATGCGTCCCCAAGATCTTTCATCTCGAAATTTTTTGTTAGAAATCTCTTGGTTTCGTGCAATAGACCAATATCGCTGCTAGCAAGCAGAATATCATCGACATATAATACTAGGAAGATATATATACTCCCACTGAACTTGTGATATACACAATCATCAACGACATTTGCCTCAAAACCGTACGAGGTAATGACTTGATGGAACTTGAGATACCATTGATAGGAAGCTTGTTTGAGACCATAGATGGATTTCTTTAGTTTGCATACCATAGACTTTGGGTCACCTGACACAAAGTTTTCTGGTTATGCCATGTAAACCGTTTCATCAATGTTTCCATTTAGAAACATAGTCTTGACATCCATCTAATGTAACTCCAAATCAAAATGAGCTACCAGTGCCATTATTGTCCTAAAAGAGTCTTTCGATGATACCGGAGAGAAAGTCTCTTTGTAGTCAATGCCTTCCCTTTGAGTAAAGCCTTTAGCAACAAGACGAGCTTTATATCTCTTGACATTGCCATTTGAGTCCCTCTTGGTCTTAAATATCCATTTACAACCAATGGGTTTCACACCTTCAGGAAATTCGACAAGATCCCAAACATCATTGTCTTTCATAGATTTCAACTTATCCTTCATGGCATCAATCCACTTATGAGAATTCGACCAGCACATAGCTTGACAGAAGTTGATTGGATCTTCCTCTGTTAAACCAATTCCATCCTCATGTTCTTGGAGAAAGATAATGTAATCATTTGATATTCCACTTCTCCTCTCTCTTGTGGATCTTCTTAATGGCACTTCTTGAGGTGATTGAGTTTGTTCTATAGGTGGTGGTTGAGGAAGAACCTCGTTAATTTTGTCTTGTTCTAAATTAATGTTAGGATTGTCTAACATTGGATCTTTTTCTTGAATAATGACAGGTACAATGACTTGATCACTGTCAATAACAGGCTCTTCTTCAAAGACAACATTCCTTATGTTTTCTTCCCCTCCAAACTCAACTTCCTCAAGTAATCTCACATTTCCCGTTTCAAAAAAGGATCTGGATGTGTAATTGTAAAACTTATACCCCCGAGAGCATTCAGTATAACCAACAAAATAGCAACTAACCGTTCTTGCGTCTAGTTTTCTTTCATGTGGCCTATAAGGCCGTGTCTCAGCTGGACAACCCCAAATGTGCAAGTGCCTTATGCTAGGCTTTTTGCCAGTCCATAGCTCATAAGGGGTTTTGGTTATTGCCTTGCTTGATACCCTATTAAGGATATAAACTGCGATCTTTAATGCTTCTCCCCAAAGTGACTCTGGTAATGAAGAATGACTAATCATACCTCTTACCATATCCTTAAGAGTTCAATTTCGTCGCTCTGCAACACCGTTCATGCTGGGTGTGAAACACCCTAGCTAACTGTTTACCCGTACATAGTAAACAATGCTCACTAGGTTGTTATCTACTTGGTCGGAATACCTTAGTCCATAGTTATCTTTCAAAAATAGTTGCTTACGAAAATAAGGACCAATTTAAAACTTTTCATTTTACACTGCATAATTACTAAAATAGAGCCATGCGCCAGAATAAACAATATAACAAAGCGTATAACGGTAAGATAGTAAAGCATCCAATACATATTCAGGTGGTCCATCAAACAAAGTCACATAACTGTATATACATTAAGTAAGATATACATCTCATATACATAAACTGAAGTACTGAATACATAAGTCAGAATACATCACATCAAAATACAAGGACTACTGGAATGCTACTCAGTATGTCCTTGGCAAAAATGCTAAACAACTATCTCTCTCTAAGCTCATCCAATCATAGCCGCTCATGGCTCAACTGGCAGCTCATCTGCATCCTCAAAATAAGACTCATCTTCTGTACCTGAAGTCATAAAACAGTGGGAATGAGAACGGTAGGTTCTCAGTGGAAATAACTTTAGTTCCTGAGTCTCGTATCAGATTATGTCGGACTTCAGGCCGCTCAGAGATCTCTAAGTGAACATACATACTAAATATCCTACCAATTATTATCTGGCCTATCTGAACGGCTTTATCTGCTTTATTATGTGATATGGAGACGACTCTTGTTTACTACATTCTCGTGCTGATTAACATTTCGTGAAAACCGTCTCGAGCGTGCTCTTGACGGTACGGCATAACAGCAGACCATACATTCAGAGTAATCAAACAGTATAACAGACTATATTCTGAATACATTCAGCATAACAGAATTATCAGAATATGCATCACATGCTCATCTAAGGTAAACATCACAGAAGCAGCAGAATATGTGTAGCAGAGTCATCAGCATAAACATGACAGAAATAAACATGTCTAACAGAATGTACATGTGCATAACAGAATACAACAACATAACAGAATGTAACAGCATAATAGAATATAACAGCATAATAGAATGTGTGTTATTCCTACCATAGTAATGTCCTCTGTTGACACTAGTATGACGGAATAACCTCGCACCCTCAGTGTAGGCCGACACTGTCTGGACCTTCCTGCGGTGGGCTTCCACCTGCCGTGTACCCCCTCGGGACCCCTCGACAGTGGGCGGATATTGTACCCCCACCTAAGCTTGCCCCCTTTCGACAATGCATAGGCGTGGTAACCGCACACCTCCGAGTATACCATATCGACACCATGGTTATCAAACTCGCGAGTTTAAGTAAACTCGTGGAGCCTCCGTAAACTCGGATCGT
>QANU01002759.1:0-39913 GCA_003254905.1 Nissolia schottii
AAAGTTTGCAGATAAGTGCTCTTTTGATATGTCAAAATTGTATAAATTGGGCACTTATCACTACTTCAGTCACAAAGTTACGGAGCTTTTTGGGATTTGCTGGATATTACCGGAGGTTTATCCGAGGATTCTCACAGATTGCTTTGCCGCTGACGAAGCTGACCAGAAAAGGAGTAAAGATGGTTTGGTCTGCAGAATGTGAGAGAAGTTTCTGCGAGCTGAAGGAGAGGTTGACCACCGCTCCGGTGCTAGTGTTGCCTGATCCCCAGGAACCTTTTGAGGTATATTGTGATGCGTCAGGTGCTGGACTTAGATGTGTACTGATGCAACGACGCCAGGTGATAGCCTATGCCTCTAGACGGCTGAAGCAGCATGAGGTAAACTACCCTACGCATGATCTAGAGTTGGTGGCGGTAGTTTTTGCCTTGAAGATTTGGAGGCATTATCTATATGGAGTTCGGTTTGAGGTATATTCGGATCACAAAAGTCTGAAGTACCTATTCAACCAGAAGGAATTGAATATGCGTCAGAGAAGGTGGACCGAATTTCTTAAGGATTATGATTTCAGTCTTAATTATCACCCTGGAAAGGCTAATGTCGTGGCGGATGCGTTGAGCCGGAGATCAGTGCAGATGGCTCAGATGATGGTGCAGGAAGCGAAGTTGCTAGAGGAATTCCGTGACCTCAACTTAACTATTGCGCGCCAACATAACCGGTTGACGCTGTATCCCCTACAAGTCAGCAGTGATTTCAAGCACAGAATCATAGAGGCTCAGAAGAACTGTCAGGAAGACACCTGGTGTAAGTTCTGCAAGGCTGTTGAAGAGGGCAAAATCAAGGAGGTGACAACAGGAGATGATGGAATTTTGCGATTTGACGGGCGCATTTGCGTACCCAAGGAAGGCAGTTTAAGGGAGGATATCCTGAAGGAAGCTCACAAGAGTCATTTCACGATGCACCCAGGCACCACCAAAACGTACCATGATCTCAAGCAGATGTTTTGGTGGCCAGGATTGAAGAGAGATGTCGAGGACTGGGTACAGAAGTGCTTAGTTTGTCAGAAAGTGAAGATTGAGCATCAGAAACCGCCAGGGTTACCGAATCCTCCAGAGATTCCAGAATGGAAGTGGGAAGCCATAGCGATGGATTTTGTCTTAGGGTTACCGCGTACCCGGACAGGAGTGGATGCCATCTGGGTAATTGTGGACAGATTGACTAAGGCTGCTCACTTTATTTCGATCAAGATGACTTACCCATTGGAGAAGCTTGTGCAGCTATATGTCAGGGAGGTGGTAAGGTTACATGGAGTACCATCTTCTATTATTTCAGACAGGGATCCCAGGTTTACTTCTAGATTCTGGACTGCGTTCCAGAAGGCATATGGGTCCCAATTGCACTTAAATTCTGCATATCACCCTCAGACGGACGGCCAGTCCGAGCGCACCATTCAGACTTTGGAAGATATGCTAAGAGCCTGTGCGCTGGATACGCCGGGAAATTGGGAGGAAATACTGTCGTTCGTGGAGTTTGCCTATAATAATAGCTATCAAGCTAGCATTGGTATGGCTCCGTTCGAGGCGCTATATGGCAGGAAGTGTCAATCGCCGTTATGTTGGAATGACAGCAGGCAGTATCGCTGTCTAGACCCTGAAGAAATCTGAGAGACAAAGAATTGATGAAGCTGTTGCGGAAGCGAGTGTTCACGGCGCAAAGTCGACAGAAAAACTATGCGGACAACCGGAGAAGACCACTCGAGTTCCAAGAGGGAGATCATGTCTTCCTAAAGGTTACTCCGGCAACAGATATTGGAAGGTCTTTGAAGATCCGAAAACTACATCCCCGATTCATTGAACCTTTCCAGATCCTGGAACGCATTGGACCGGTAGCATACCGGATAGCTCTTCCGCCAAGTTTGGCCAACATTCACAACGTCTTTCATGTCTCCCAGTTATGCAAGTACTATGCGTCCCCCGACCATGTGCTACAGCCAGAGCAAATACAGCTGAGGGAAGATTTATCTCTACCGCTCACGCCTCAGTGAATCATTGACCACAAGACTCGCCAGACGAGAAACAAGGAGATCCCTATGGTACGAGTGATATGGGAAAACGGGGAGTTAGAAGAGCAGACATGGGAGCTGGAAGCCGACATGAAGAAAGGCTACCTAGAATTGTTTGAAAGGTACAGAACCCATCCTTATCTTTAAATTTCGAGGACGAAATTTTTCTAAGGGTGGTGGAATGTAACATCCCGATTTTTTTTTTAGAGAAATATTCGAAAAATATAAATGATTAATTAATTTTTAATCATGATTAGAGAATTGAGGCAAAAAATTTTAGTTAAAATACCCCTAGGAATTTAGACGTGTCGCGGCAGAAAATTCGGCAGACAACTGAACAGCCATTGGTTGCCGATGAAATTTGGCACGAAAAATGGTGTACGTGAAAATAATCTCCCGGAGAAAAATTCATAAACACCTTCAAACATTAATACCCTTAGGTAGGTGGAAATTTGAGGATCGCGACGGTCCAAACGGAATATTTTTCAGACGACCGTGCGCGACGCACCGAGACTGCGAGCGATAAAACACGAGCGAACCGGGACCGAGAGAAATTAAAATCTCCTCAGCAGCATGGTGATGGGCTGCACGGTTAGTGAAGGGAATTTTAGTCAAAAATATCTCCCTAATTTAAGCTTTCAAATGTCTATCACCATACCTCATCAAATCATAAACCATACCTTCTATTCACCTTTTTACTAAATTTCAACAAAAATTAATTTCTCTTCCCTCCATTTCAGCCTCTTGGCTGAACCCCCAGCAGCCCTCCTCACTTCATTTTTCATCTTCAACCCATTTCCTCTCTTAGCATTTCCAAGCTCCAAGAAACACCATAGTCTCCAAGGTAAAAATCAAGTATTCCTCCATTATTTTCCTTCTCCAAAACTGAACCCCACAAGCCCCAAGTTCCCTCATCTCATTCTCATTTTCTTCCACTAAAAATCTAGAGAAGAATTCTTACCTTGTTCTCTCTAGAAAACTCAAGCCACTCCTCACAAGAACACAAGCACATCACCCCATTTTGAAGGAAGCAAGCAAGTGGTGCTCCAACACTTTGGAGGCTTCTTGTCAACACTCCCACCACCAACCAAGGAACTCTTTGGAAGTGGGTAACTTAGGCGTTTACTCACTCCCTAATGCTCTTGAGCTTGTGGATGATTATGTGTGTTATGTGTGTTTATGTTTATGTGTTTTATGCCTTGAAATGAACTTGCATGTGTTGCTAATGATTTGATTAGGATAAATATATTTTTGATTGTTAAGATTTGTGGGTAAACTCCCTAAAACCCTTCCTTGATGGTTCTATGCCTTTTTGCATGTTTATGTGATTTATGAGAAAATGCACATAATGTGTTTTAGGCTTAAAAATGAATTTACTTGCATTATTAATGATTTGTTTTAGATGAATGTGATTTGAAGATGATAATAAGTGATTTATAAAGGCTGGAATATGTGGAAAATGTTTTAGGGTTGTACATGGAAGAGTTTTGAGGAAAGGTGACATAGAGCAAAAATTGGATTTTTGGCATAAAAAGGGCAAAATGGTCATTTCGGGAATTTCGGGCATTTAGACTAAAAATCTGGGTTTCTTTTTATGAAAAATGGGTTTAGAGATATCAAAAACCTTGGGGTTAAGACTTGAGTCTATTGGGTTATGGAGAAATAAAATTCCAAAGAAAAATCGGTTTTTTGTGGACAAAAATGGCATTTTGATCAAAAAGGGCAAATCTATAATTTCAGGTATTAGACTAAAAATATGGGTTTGTTTTTACGAAAAATGGGTTTAGAGATATCAAAAACCTTGGGGTCAAGTCTTGAGTCCATTGGGTTATGGAGAAATAAAATTCCAAAGAAAAATCGGTTTTTATGGACAAAAATGGCATTTTGATCAAAAAGGGCAAAACTGTAATTTCGGGTAAGGAAATTAAAAATCTGGGTTTGTTTTCATAAAAAGTGGGTTCAGAACTATGAAAAACTTTAGGGTCAAGCTTTGAGTCCATCGGTCAACGGTTGATTAAAAATTCTAACGAAAAACAGTTTTTTTTGGGTACACTTGGCTTGGTCACCCCTTGGTGGCTTATGTTTGCTTGTATGTGTTTATGTGCTTGTATGCTCTATGAACATGTTATGTTAGAAATGTTATGTTATGCTCTATGAACATGTTATGTTTCTAAGCATGTATGTGTATGTATGTTAGAAGTTTGGTTAGGACTTAGGAGTGATTCTGAAGGGTCCTGTGACCTGGACTAGATAGGATTTTGATAGTTAGAATATGTGAAGTATGTGCATTCCATGCATTTTATGATAAAAAAAAGTTAAAGAATTTGAAGTAAGTAGGAGATAAGTAAAGATTACGAAGTGAACAATAGGAAACAAGTCATGACATGCTGCAAGTACTGAAAAGAAGTGAAATTTTGAAATGCTGCTGAAAACTCTGAGGCCGTGATCACGAGAGCCAAATAACAAGCCCATTTCAGTAGGTCCGAGGGACTTACTGAAGATGGAAGCCCGCCACAGGTGGTGTCGATATGGCATCCCTGCAAGGTGTGCGGTGCGGTTATCACGCCTAGCACGGTCGAAAGAGGGCAATGCTAGGTGGGGGTACAATATCCGCCCACTGCCGATGGGTCAGAGAGGACACGCGGCAGGTGGAAGCCCACCGCAGGAAGGTCGAAAGAGGGCCTACACTGGGGGTGCGAGGTTATTTCGTCATAGCAGGGTCGAAAGAGGGCAATGCTATGGTGGAAATAACATATATTCCAAAAGCATGTTCATTCTGCTGCCCACTATTGTATGTAACCGTTATTCTGTAACTACCGTCAAGAGAACGCTCGAGACGGCTATGTATGTACACGTAATGTTGATAAGCACGGGAACATAGTAAGCAAGAGTAGTTCCCCTATCACCTAGTAATGTAGATAAAGCCGTTCAGAACTTAGGCCAGATAATAATCAGTAGGATGTTAGTATATTTGCACACTTAGAAATCTCTGAGCGGCCTGAAGTCCGATCTAATGTGACACGTGATCCACAGGAGCTAAAGTTATTAACACTAAGAACCTACCGTTCTCACTCCCACTGCCTTATGACTTCAAGGACATATGACGACTCATACTACGAGGACGCGGTCATGTCAGGATGTTTGCCCAGAGACAGCTGGATACTGGGATTTTGATCAAGGGTCTGCTGAGTAGTATTCCAGTAGCCCTTGCATTTTGATATTTTGTATTTTGGATTATGGGTATGATACTTTCGGATTATGTATATGCTATTTGTACTTACTTATGATAATTATAATTTCATGATCTTTTGATGGACCAAATGTATGTATATTTTATGCCTTATCACTATACTGTTATCCGCTAAGCCCAAAGGCCTTACCGCTTGTTATACTTGTTCTTCCTACGCATGACTCTATTTTTGTAGTTAATCAATGCAAATGGAAAGTTTAAAATTGGTCCTTATTTTCTTAACCAACTATTTGCGAAATTAACAAAGGACTAAGGTATTCCGACCGGGTAGTAAACAACCTAGTGAGCTTGCGTGCGACTTAAGCGTATGCAGTTAGCTAGGGTGTTTCAAGCATCACAATTTTTAACATAAAGATATGCATCTTTGAATAGAGTAGGCCAGAAAAAACCTGATTGAAGGACTTTGGCGGCAGTCTTCTCTCCATTATAATGGCCTCCGCACGGAGAATTGTGGCAGTGCCATAAAATACTCGTGGCTTCGTCTAAAGCCACACATCGCCTTAGTAAACCGTCAGGTCCTTGCTTAAATAGATAAGGGTCATCCCAGAAATAGGTAGCATCCCTGAGAAACTTCTTCTTCTGATGATAGTTCAAACCATCAGGGATTACTCCTACTGCCTTATAGTTGGCCATGTCAGCAAACCATGGCATTTCCTTGATTTGAAACAGCTTCTCATCGGGGAATTCCTCTATAATTTCTCCTTCTTTGATAGTTACCTCAGGGTGATTTAATTTGGATAAATGATCTGCTACCAAATTTTCTTTTCCACCTTTGTCCTTGATCTCCAGATCAAATTCCTGCAACAAAAGTATCCATCGTATTAGTCGAGGTTTACTATCAGGTTTTGTTAAGAGGTATTTAATGGCTGCATGGTCTGTATAAACTATTACTTTTGAGCCAATTAAATAACTCCTAAATTTTTCCAATGCAAACACTATTGCTAGCAATTCTTTTTCTATTGTTGCATAATTAATTTGTGCATCATTTAAAACTTTGCTAGCATAATGTATAGCATGGAATACTTTATTTTTCCTCTGACCTAAAATAGCTCCTACATCATCATCACTAGCATCGCACATTAATTCAAAATCACTATTCCAATCAGGTGTTGTGATTATGGGAGCAGTGGTCAAGCTAGATTTCAATTTTTCAAAAGCAAATAAACATTCATCAGTAAAATTGAAAGGAGTATCCTTGTTTAAGAGGTTGGTTAATGGTTTGGCAATCTTGGAGAAGTCTTTGATGAATCTCCGGTAAAATCGTGCATGGCCGAGGAAACTTCTGATTCCTTTGACGTTAACTGGGGGTGGTAGCTTCTCAATAACATCGATCTTGGCTCTATCCACTTCTATGCCTTTGGCTGAGATCTTGTGACCTAGCACAACACCTTCTTTGACCATGAAGTGACATTTCTCCCAGTTTAGAACCAAATTTGTTTCCACACATCTTTTTAGCACAGCGTCCAGATTATGTAAGCAGTGATCAAACGAGGATCCAAAGACAGAAAAATCATCCATAAAAACCTCCAAGATTGCAAGCTTGCATCTTTGAAAAGTGGCTGGCGCATTACATAACTCAAAAGGCATTTTTCTATAAGCAAAGATGCCAAAGGGACATGTAAAAGCGATCTTTTCCTGGTCTTTGGGATCAACGGTGATCTGGTTGTATCCGGAATATCCATCCAAGAAGCAATAATATGCTTGACCTGTTAGCCTTTCAAGCATTTGATCCATAAAGGGAAGTGGGAAGTGGTCTTTCCTTGTGGCCTTATTCAATTTCCTGTAATCAATGCACATGCGCCAACTAGTAACAGTCCTAGTTTGGATTAGTTCATTTTTATCATTTGAGATTACAGTGATACCACCTTTCTTTGGTACTACCTGCACAGGACTTACCCAAGGGCTTAGATCATACCTGCATCCAGTAGTTTTACTACCTCTTTGCGGACCACCTCCTTCATAGTTGGATTCAATCTTCTCTGTGGCTGCCTTACTGGTTTATAGTCATCCTCCATAAGGATTTTATGCATGCAGTAAGACGGACTAATACCTTTCAGATCAGCTAGGGTCCATCCTAGAGCTTGTTGATTCTCCTTCAAGACTTTAATTACTTGTTCTTCTTCTTCTTGAGACAGCGAGTTGCTGATGATCACTGGTTTCTCATCCTTTCCCCGCAAAAAGACATATTTTAAGTTAGGGGGTAAAGGTTTAAGTTCCAGTTTCTTACCTTCTTTCTTTTCATCAGCTTCTCTCTGGACTTCTTCTCGTGCTTCTTGTTCCTGAGGTAGAGTAGGGGTTGCTTCCAAACTCATTAGAAAAGCTTCAATTTTGGCCTCCTCTTCCTCAGTAAATTGGGCTAAACTATCTATTAGTGCCATTTCCAGATGATCTACTTCTTGAGGTTTTTGTTCAACCTTTGTTATAGCTTCATCAAGTAGATCTATCTGGAAGCACTGGCCTTTGTCCTTAGGATGTTGTAAAGCCTCAAAAATATCGAACTGCACCTCGTCATCATGGACCTTGATCTTGAGCTTCCCTTCATCCATATCGATTCCCATCTTTGTCGTTCTCATGAATGGCCTTCCTAGAATAAGCGGAACTTCTGTGTCATCAGAAATGTCTATCACTACAAAGTCAGCAGGGATCAAGAATTTATCCACTTTAACTAGAACATCTTCAGCTAATCCCTGTGGATACTTGATTGATCTATCTGCTAACTGGAGTGACATTCTAGTAGGCTTCAGCTCCATGCCACCGACTCTCTTCATCATGGAGAGTGGCATTAAACTAACACTGGCTCCTAGATCAATTAGAGCCTTACCTACCAACACATTCCCAATGACAACAGGAATCGTGACGCTCCCAGGATCTGTTAATTTGTGGGGGATGAAGTTCTGAATTATTGCGCTACAATTTTCTCCTAAATGTACAACCTCCTCTTCTTGGTACTTCCTCTTTTTGGTTAACAACTCCTTCATAAACTTAGCATAGGTAGGCATTTGCTCTAGTGCTTTGGCAAATGGAATATTAATTTGTAATCTTTTAAAAATATCCATAAACCTTGCAAATTGCCTTTCCTTGTCAAGTTTAAATGGAGTTTTTGGGTAAGGAAGGGGCTTCTCTTTAATCAGCATCTTTTCTTTCTTGACTTCCTTCTCCTCTTCCTTTCCTTGAATTTTTTTCTTTTTCTTTTTCAATATTTACATTTTTATTTTTTTCCTCCTCATCTCTTTCTTCTCTTCTCTTTTTTTCTTTTTCTTCTCCATACTCTTTTTCAACTAAACCTTCCTCATCACGAACCTCAGGGTTTTGGGGTTGCTGTAATTTTCTGCTACGAGTCATGATCGCCTTGCATGACTCCTTTGGATTGGGCTCGGTGTTGGCGGAAAATGTCCCCTTCTTGATTTCTGCCATGTCTTTGGCCAACTGGCCTACTTGGATTTCCAGGTTCTTAATTGAAGCATCTGTGTTCCTTTGGTTGGCCATGGACATCTGCATAAATTGCGTAAAAGTGTCCTCCAGCTCAGAGTTAGTTTGTTGTTGTTGAGTAGGAATCTGATGTGGGGGCTGGAATTGCTAGTTTTGATAGGGAAGTGGTGCTCTATTGGACGGGCCTGCTTCTTGTCTCCATGGTTGGTAATTCTGATTCCTTGGAAATTGCTGGTATGGCCTCTGTTGATTATTAATAAACTGCGCTTCTTCTTCCCTGCACTCACAATAGCCAGTTGGGTGATCACCAAAACAAAATTCACATTGGAATACCTGGTGTCTTTTGGTTGACTGGCTTTCCTTCAACTGTTTCGGCAACTCACTTAGCGTTTTCTTCATTTCATCCAGTTGTTGTTGTAGTTGCCTGTTTTGAGCTAAGATGGCATCATTTGTGCCCAGTTCTAACATACCTCCTTTCCTTGCGGGACCTCTGCTATACTGCCCTTGTTGGTCTGTTAGGGCCATGGATTCGATGATAGTTATGGCCTCATCTAGTGTTTTGGACATTATCTGTCTACCAACCGCTGCATCCAACATAAGCTTATGCTGTTGTTGCAAGCCATTTCTAAAAATATGGATTTGCATTCTTGCGTCGAATCCATGGTTCGGACATCTCCTCAGCATTGATTTGTACCGCTCCCATGCCTCACACAGGCTTTCGTTTGGTGCCCGCACAAAAGTAGCAATAGCAGTCTTCAAATCCATAAATTTCGACTGAGAAAAATACCTGGAACAGAATCTTTCTTCTAACTGGTCCCAGTTGGAAAGAACAGTCTGGGGTTGGTCTAGCAACCATTCTTTCGCCTTTCCTATCAAAGTTAATGGAAATAGCCTAAGGAAGATAGCTTCTTCATCGGCTTCCGACATTGCCGCAGTTCCGCATAGCTCATAAAATTTTGTAAGATGAGCGTACGGGTCCTCATGGTCTAATCTTGCAAAAGGGTTAGCGTGCATTAGTTGGACCAAACCTGGTTGTAATTGTGGCATTCGTTGTGTCCCGGTTGTTCTCCCCATTCGAATGATGTTCCTTGGAATAAAGTTGACAAAGCCTTGGCTTTGTCCAGTTCCAGCAGTTCCACCTCCGGCTTCTGACATTTTTTCTGAATCTGAAGAAAAAGAAGATGAAGATGAAGAATGTTCTTGTTCTTCCACCGCCTTTGCTAGATCTTGAGCTTTCCTTGCTTCGCGTCGATTTCTCCTGATTGTCTTTTCTATTTTGGGGTCGAATAAGAGTTGACCTGCAGGAGTGTTCTTTCGCATACAAAAATCGCAAAGTCTTGCAAAAGGGTTAGAACAACAATAATCTTAAAATAAAAAGGGTTAGTTATAATATTCACAAAAGCTTAAAAATAGTCAATCAAAGTGGTGTTTTAATTGGCACAATCCCCGGCAACGGCGCCAAAATTGATGAAAGCTTTTTCCGCAATGGGTTTATACTCTCGTTAATTTAATATATCCTTTTTAAAGCTTTCAGATCCTTGAGGGATCCAATTGTAGTAAAGTCGGGTATTATCGTATCCACAGAGATTGTGTTTAAAACAACGGTCTTTGATTGATGCTACTTAAAGCTTATAGAAAATGGTTGGTTTGTTGAGTAAATTAACAAAGAAACAACGTTGCAATTAAAGTATAAAATGAAAAAGAACTTAAGTTTAGGCAGGTAAAGAAAGATGTTGGGATTTGAATTGCAATATTACCTCAATGTAACCAATAACTCAGTTAATATGATCTATGAGTTCTTTTGATTTTATCGCCACCAGTTCTTAATGATGTTGTCCTTTATTAGATTGTCAATTTCCTTGCACAAATTTAACAAAGTACCTTGACGTAATACAGGTGTTACAGCGATTAGTTCTTGGTTTCCAGTTAAGGCGGTTAAGAACTAAATGAATTGATCTAGGTCAGATTAAAGGATGGTAACTTACGTCCACAACATTTAAACGTTGAATCAAACTTTTAGCATAGCAAGATTGAACTTAACTTGGTTTGTAACTTACTTAGGATAGCTTTCACTTAAACAAATAAGTCTCAAGTTAAGAATCAAAGCACTAAACAAAAGTTAGCATTAGGTGCAAGACCAATCATAAAAATCATAGAACTTCATAGAATCATACACATCAATCAAGACGGATACATTCAAGCAATACAACGCATCAAATCCCAACAAGAAAGAAGTTAGCTATCCATTGTCATGGATAGATTACAACTTATAGGGGTTTAGAGCAATGGTTGGTTGAGAAGAGTGGTGAAATGCCTCCACACGTCCACCACGATTCACAATTGTTGGCAATCTGGCAGCACTTCTGTTAAGGAAAGCATCTAAACCCTAACTTCCTACCTAACCCTAACTTAAGAAAGTATGAAAATGGAAGGGAATGGACGAAAATGGTGTGTAAGGAGAGGGGATGGTGAATGATGCCCTAATGCCTCGGCCTCGCTCCTATTTATAGGAAAATTTTGGAGGGACCGCTCAGCGGTTTGGTACCGCCGCTGAGCGGTGGGGTCAAAAATGGTGGCTCACGCGGCTTCATTTAATGTGGTGGTGGCTTGCAGGGGCGGCGCCGCAATCCAGTGCAGCGCCAGCCTGGCATAATAAATGCTGGCGGTGGCTCGGTTCTAGAAGCCTCACCGCTGAGCGGTTAACCCTCAAGCGCTGAGCGCTTCTTGTTGTCCGCTGAGCGCCCCCTTGCTGACTTCATCGTTTTTGCTTCGTTTCCTCCTTTGCCCTTTTGTTCCATTCTTCAGGGATTATTTCTTTATTATTATGCTTGCATCCATCTTCCAAAATATATTTGAAACCTACAAAACATAGGATTTAATTAGATAATTTATTAAAACAGAAACAGATAAGTGCCATTTTAATAGGTGAGAATTGCGTAAACTAGGCACTTATCAGATCTCTGCCTGAAATAATGGAAGATGGTACTCCGTGCAATCTTACCACCTCCTTAACATATAGTTGTACCAGCTTCTCCAGCGGGTAAGTCATCTTGATCAGAATAAAATGAGCAGCCTTAGGCAATCTGTCCACAATTACCCAGATGGCATCTACTCCTGTCCAAGTACGTGGCAATCCCAAGACGAAATCCATCGCTATAGCATCCCACTTCCATTCTGGAATCTCTGGAGGATTCAGCAACCCTGGGGATTTCTGATGCTCAATTTTCACCTTTTGACAAACCAAGCACTTCGGTACCCAGTCCTTGACATCCCTCTTCAAACCTGGCCACCAAAACATCTGCTTGAGATCATGGTACATTTTGGTGGTGCCTGGGTGCATCGTGAAATGACTCTTATGTGCTTCCTTCAGGATATCTTCCTTTAAGCTGCTTTCCTTGGGCACGCAAATGCGATCGTCGAATTGCAAAATTCCATCGTTGTCTGTCGTCACTTCCTTGATCTTCCCTTCTTCTACCGCCTTTTGGAACTTACACCAAGTGTCTTCCTGACAATTCTTCTGAGCCTCTTCACCTCTGTGCTTGAAGTCACTACTGACTTGTAGGGGATACACTGTCAAACGGTTGGGTTGGTGTGCAACAGTCAGGTTGAGGTCACGAAATTCCTCTATCAGCTTCGCTTCTTGCACCATTATCCGAGCCATCTGCAGCGACAGTCGGCTCAAAGCATCAGTCACCAAATTGGCTTTCCCAGGGTGGTAGTTAAGGCTGAAGTCATAATCCTTAAGAAATTCAGTCCACCTCCTTTGGCGCATATTCAGTTCCTTCTGGTCGAACAGGTATTTCAGACTTTTGTGATCCGAATATACCTCAAACCGCACTCCATACAAATAATGCCTCCATATCTTAAGTGCAAAAACTACCGCAGCCAATTCTAGATCATGCATAGGGTAGTTTACCTCATGCTGCTTCAGCTGCCTAGAGGCATAGGCTATCAACTGGCATCGTTGCATCAGTATACATCCAAGTCCGGCACTCGACGCATCACAATATACCTCAAAAGGTTCCTGGGGGTCAGGCAACACTAGTACCGAAGCGATAGTCAACTTCTCCTTCAACTCGCAGAAACTTCTTTCATACTGCGCAGACCAAACCATCTTCGCTCCCTTTCTAGTCAGCTTCATCAACGACAAAGCAATCTATGAGAATCCTTGGATAAACCTTCGCTAATATCAGGCAAATCCCAAAAAGCCCCGTAACTCTGTAACGGAAGTGGGTCTCTTCCACGTTCTGACTGCGTCGACTTTGATAGGATCTACTGCCACTCCCTGGTCTGAGATCACATGACCGAGAAATTGCACCTTCTTGGCCTAAACTTGCACTTAGAGAGCTTGGCATACAACTTCTTGTCTCTTAGAATCCCCAAGACTATCTGCAGGTGCCTAGTGTACTCCTCTTCACTCTTCGAGTACATTAGAATGTCATCAATAAAGACAATCACGCAGTCATCCAAATACTCGCGAAAGATCCTATGCATGTAATCCATAAAGATTGCGGGAGCATTAGTCAATCCGAAGGCATTACCGTGAACTCGTAATGACCGTAACGGGATCAGAACGCCGTCTTAGCCATATCCTCCTCTCGTACTCTAATCTGGTGGTAGCCAGACCGTAAATCAATCCTCGAAAAGATCTTTGCGTCCTTCAACTGGTCCAAAAGGTGATCGATTCTAGGCAGCGGGTACTTCTTCTTGATTATCACCTTGTTCAACTGCCTGTAATTGACACACATCCTCATGGTGCCATCCTTTTTCTTTACAAATAGCACTGGTGCTCCCCACGGTGACACACTTAGCCGAATGAATTGCTTTCCCATCAACTCTTCCATCTGCTTTTTCAACTCCTGCAGTTCCAACGGAGACATGCGATACGGCGCAATGGAGATAGGTCTAGCGTCTGGCACCAGATCAATAGAAAATTCCACCTCCCGTTTTGGTGGGAACTCTGGAATGTCATTGGGAAAACATCTGGATAGTCTTGAACTACAGGAATATCCCCAACTTCCAGTCTTGCAACTTCCACTTCTGACGATGCCAATATAACATACCATTGATCTCCTAGCTGACAACAGTAGAAAGTCGGCAACTCCTCCTCTAGGGCTGTTGGGCTGGTAACTGTAGGAGGAAAAGTAACCAGCTTCCTGGCATAGTCAAGAACCACCTGGTTGGCATTCAACCAGTCCATTGTATCACATCCAGTCCTACTAGGGGAAGACAGATTAAGTTAGCCACGAACTTTCTTTCTTGCAGTTGAAAAGGACACCGTAGACATACTCGACAGGTCTTAACCGGCGGTGCAGTGGGTGTGGATATAGCAAGCATGTACGGCAGTGTCGTAGGAGATAAATTCAGCTCCTCTACACTATCGTAGGATATAAAGGAGTGTGACGCTCATGAATTATACAACACAATCAAAGTTTTCCCGTTAAGTACACACTTACCCAAAATCAGACCGTCTCCATCTTGAGCTTCTTCTGCTGCCATGGTGAACACTCGTCCTGACGTTGGGCGACCGGTGGAGCTTCTGGGCAATCCTTCACAAAGTTACTGAACTTTCCACATCTGAAGCAAACCCCTTGGCCTGCTAGGCAGTCTCCAAAATGTCCTCTGCCGCATTTCGGACAGAGTGGATGGGGTCGGCTCTCTGCTGAGCCTCTGACATGCTACGACTCGGGGTACTCCCCTGTGTCTGAGGTCTTGCCGCTGGGGGTCCGGCCCTCGATGGTCCCGATCGGCGCTGATTCGGGGCTCTCCCCATTCCCTGCTGTGGCCTTGGCAGATACTGACCTCTGCCCCTTCATGCAACCAATGCCTGAAAAGGTCCCCTTTTTCTCTGTTTTGCTTGGGAACCACCTGCTTCTTCAAACCTTCTCTTTACCTCTCACTGCGTACCTCGGCCAAATCTATATTTACCTCTTCTTGAGCCAGACAGGTGTTGACAAGGGTGGCATAATCTCGTACACCAGACACGTTCAAGAATACCCTCAACTCTGGCTTCAGCCCTCGTTGGTACTTCGCACACTTCCAACCCTCATTAGAGTGCAGCCTGTACGTCGGCGAATACCTACAAAGTCTCTCAAACTTTGCTATATACTCTGCAACAGTCATGGCTCCTTGCTTGAGCTCCAAAAACTCTGCCTCCTTTCTGTCTTGCAACTCCTGCGGAAAATGCTTATCCAGGAACACCGCCTTAAACCGGTTCCAAGTCACCTGAACCTCATCTTGTTCAAACTGGGGCCTGGTTGTGTCCCACCATTCCCCTACTGCTCCGTTTAACGTTCTGGAAGCAAACTTAACCTTATGCTGATCAGTACACGGAATATCCTCAAAAATCTGCTCCCCCTTTCTGATCCAGCCATGGACCAGCTCAAGGTCCATCATCCTTTCGAACACGGGTGGGTTAGCTCGTGAGAAATCCCGATACCTCAAGGCCTCGATCTCTTGGACCGTCTGGGGGCGTTACGTTGAGCATTGGAAGCTGCTATCTATGCGGTAGCCTGGGCCATCTCCCTGAGAATATCTACAAGCTCGGCAGATTCCGGGGTACGCTGTGTAGTATCCCTGCGAGGCGGCATGTCTAATGTGTAGTACCTGCACAATTTTGAGTTGATCAGCCTCAACAAAGGTAAGTACACAGAAACTTAGCGCATACCACTTAGCTGGAACATACACCGTAATCATGCTCGAAAGTATAGTGCAGCTCAGTCCTCAGGCTCTTTTGGACCAAACTGCTCTGATAACAAATGAAACACACTAGCTAACTGCATACGCTTAAGTCGTACGCAAGCTCACTAGGTTGTTTACTACCTAGTGGGAATACCTTAGTCCATTGTTATCTTTCGAAAGTAGTTGCTTACGAAAATAGGGACCAATTTTTTTAAACTTTTCATTTGCATCGATTAATTACTAAAATAGGGCCATGCGTCAGAAAGAAAAAGTATAACAAGCGGTAAAGCCTTTGGGTAGCAGTCGAATAATAATAAAGTATGGAATATACATTCAGGTACAAATAACATATACATAATCCAAAATACATAATATCAAAATGCAAGGGCTACTGGAACACTACTCAGCATGCCCTTGATCAAAAAATCCTGGCGTCCAGCTACCTCTGGTCCATATCCTGTAGCAACCGCTCATGGCTCCTCCGGCGGTTCGTCGGCATCCTCGAAATACGAGTCATCATAGGTTCCTGATGTCATAGGACAGTGGGAGTGAGAACGGTAGGTTCTCAGTGTAAATAACTTTAGTTCTTGTATCTCGTGTAACATTAGGTCGGACTTCAGGCCGCTCAGAGATTTCTAAGTGTGCATACATACTAAACATCCTACTGATTAGTATCTGGCCTAAAGTTCTGAATGGCTTTATCTACGTTACTAAGTGATAGGGGATCTAATCTTCCTTACTAAGTTCTCGTGCTTATTAACATTACGTATACATACATAGCTGTCACGAGCATTCTCTTGACGATAATTACAGAATATCAGATACATACATTTCATATAGTCATGCATATCAGATTGAACATGGTTTTTGGAATATATGTTATCCCCACCATAGTAGTGCCCTATTTCGACAATACTATGACGGAATAACCTCGCACCCCCAGGTAGGCCCTCTTTCGACCTTCCTGCGGTGGGCTTCCACCTTCCGCGTGCCCTCTCTCGACACCTCAGAAGTGGGCGGATGTTGTACCCCCACCTAGCATGCCCTCTTTCGACAGTGCTAGGCATGATAACCGTACACATCCAGGTATGCCATATCGACAAAACCTGTGGCGGGCTTCCACCTTCAGTATGCCCCTCTGACTTACTGAAGTGGGATCGTTTGGACCTGTGATCACGGCCTGTACATGTTTCTCATAACTTTTCAGCATTTCTTTTCATATAGCATTTCCTCATCTTTTTCCTTTCAGTACTTGCATCATGACATGACTTGTTCCCTATGGTTCAATTCATAATCTTTACTTATTGAAGAATTACTTCTAGTCCTCTTAAACTTGTCTTATCACGATGCATGGAATGCTAACAGATTATGTCACATACTGTACATACTGCACTTACATCAGTCACCAATTACAGTCAATCATTGATTGTTAGACTATGTGCCTCAAGATAGTATCCATAACACTTTCAAGTCTCAGCCCACTCAGCAGAACCTTTCATTCACTCAGCAGTTTGAGCTCATCTTGCTCAGCGATTGGAGCCGCATCGCTCAGCGGTAACTCTTCTCGCTCAGCGGGCTGAGCCCGGTTTTCAAAAATATCTTTCCATCCTTATCCTCCTCCTCAGTGACCTTTAGGCCGCTCAGCGAAACCATTGGTTCGCTTAGCGTCCTGGAGTTCACGTTTCAAAAACTTGCTTCCTGATGCATTCCGCCCAACGGCGCCTGGGGCCGCTCAGCGATACCTAGGCAAAACCGAAACAGAATGCATAGTTTTTCTTGTTTTCTTTTTCCCTTTTCTAATGGTTACTCCTTGAGGTTTTCACACATATCCCAACCATCAAAAATCCTATCTAGTCTAGGTCACAGGACCCTTCAGAATCGTCTTCCTAAGTCCTAGCATGAGTTCTAGCATCATACAAACTTAAAGACATACGCACACATAAACACAAAAACACATACAACCACCAAAGAGGTGAGCAAACTAAAGTTACCCACTTCTTCGAGGGCTGTTCGGTGGTGGAAGAAGAGGTAGGAGAGTTGTTCTCCAAGCCTAGAGTGTGATCCCAGCTTTCCAGTGAAGTTTCTGCAGCGTGATCACGGAGCGCATGGACAGAGCTTCGGCTAGGATAGGAATTTTTCCCCATTTTTTTTGATTTATGAGCTGGCTATTTATAGCCAAGATGCTGCCCCTTTAATTTACCTTTTTGCCCCTATGCTTATTTACCAAAATGCCCTTTTTATTTTCTTCAAAAATTAATTAAATCAAATGATAATTGATGTGTCACATCATGAATAGTGTTTTGAATTTTAAATTATTTTCCTTACAATCTGAATTCTCTCACGTGGGCTGCCCCTTTTTGCTTTTCTCCCGATTTTGTTTCGCTCGTGTTTTATCGCTCGCAGTGATGGTGCGTCGCGCACGATCGTCTGAAAAATATTCCGCTTGTACCGTCGCGATCCTCTAATTTCCCCTGTCATGGGAATATCAATGCTTTAAGGCGTTTGTGAATTTTTCTCCAGAGGGGTATTGTTCACAGATACCTTTAACACGTCATCGAGCATTGGTGACCGTAGACCATTGTTCCGCTCGCGGTTTCGTTACTTCCCGACCGTCCCAATGGGCTCGTGGGACTATTATAAGGTGTTTAAAACCTTTCCCTGGTACCGGTGGGGTTTCCAGAGACTTAGGGCTCTCTGCTCAATTTTACAGGCTAAACAGAACCGTTCTAGTGTCTGCAGAATCGTCCGAAACTCCGCCGAACTCCGTTTAACGGTCAGTTCAATCTCATCATCCGATTCTAAGGGTCAGTAGGAATCATTTGAGTGTCATCCAACTTGGCCAAAACCAAACAGAATAATTCCTACAGACTTCCACACATTTACTCTTACCCAAGGTTCTATGAGCAGTTATTCGGCGAAATTTTTACTAAAAAAAGAGAGAGATGTTACAGTTAACTAGGGTGTTTCACTTTGTATTAGAGCAGTTTGGTCCAAGAGAGCTTGAGGACTAAGCTGTACTATGCTTTCGAGCATGATGACGGCGTATGTTTCTGCCGAATGGTATGTGTCGAGTTTATGTGTATTGGCTTTTTTGAGACTGATCAACTCGGAATTGTGCAAGTACCATTGACTCATTATGCCACCACGTAGAGATATTACACAGCGTACCCTGGATTTTGCAGATTTTGTAGATATTCTCAGTGGGATGGCACAAGCCACCGCACAGATGGCGGCTGCCACCGCTCAACGTAACGCACCCCAGACAGCTCAGGAGATCGAGGCCCTGAGGTATCGGGATTTCTCACAAGCTAATCCATCAGTGTTCAAGGGAATAATGGACCCTGACTTGGTCCATGGATGGATCCGGAAGATGGAGCAGATCTTTGAGGATGTCCCATGCACGGATCCTCAGAAAATTAAGTTTGCATCAAGGAAGCTAGAAGGAGCAGCAGGGGAATGGTGAGACATGACCAGGCCCCTATTTGAACAAGAAGACGGTCAGATTACTTGGGATCAGTTTAAGATGGCATTCCTGGGTAACTATTTCCCTTAGGAACTACAGGACAGAAAAGAAGCTGAGTTTCTAGAGCTGAAGCAGGGAAATATGACGGCTGTAGAATATACAGTGGCATTTGAGAGACTCTGTCGGTACTCACCAACCTACAAGCTCCACCCTAATGAGGGTTGGAAATGTGGGAAGTACCAGTGAGGGTTGAAGCTAGAGTTATGGGTATTTCTGAATGTATCCGGGATACGAGATTATGCCATTCTCGTCAATACATGTCTGGCTCAGGAGGAGCCCAACAGAGACTTGGCACAAGTACGTAGTAAGAGGAATAAGAGAAGGTTTAAAGAAGCAGGCAGCTCCCAAGTAGAACAGAGGAAGAGAGGATCCTTCCCAACTCCGTTTGTAGGTAGAGGCAGAGGTCAATATCTGCCAAGGCCATAACAGGGAATGGGGAGATCCCAGAATCATCCCCGACCGGGACAACCACGGGCAGGACCCCCAGCAGTGATACCTCCACCACCAGTGGGTGTTTCGGGTTGTAGCACGCCAGAAGTTTAGCCGAGAGTCGACTCTCGCCCTCTCTGTCCAAAATGCGGCAGAGCACATTCTGGCGAATGCTTAGTGGGCCAGAATGTTTGTTTCAGATGTGGGAAGGCGGGTCACTTTGTTAGGGACTGCACCACAGTTCTGCCGGAGGCGCAACGCCAGGGATGAGTATTCACCATGACAGCAGAAGAAGCTCAAGAGGGAGAAGGCTTGATTTTGGGTAAGTTTATCCTCAACGGGAAAACTTTGATTGTGTTGTAAGATTCCGGAGCTTCACACTCCTTTATATCTTATGATAGTGTAGAGGAGCTGAACTTATCTCCTACGACACTGCTGTACACGCTTGCTGTTTCCACACCCACTACACCGCCAGTTACGACTTGTCGAGTGTGCCTACAGTGTCCTTTTCAGCTGCAGGAAAGAAATTTCATGGCTGACCTAATTTGTCTTCCCCTAGTTGGGTTAAATATGATAATAGGGATGGATTGGTTGAATGCCAACTAGGTGGTCCTTGACTGTGCCAAGAAACTGGTCACTTTTCCCTCTACAGTCACCCGCCCAATAGCCCAAAGGAGAAGTTACTGACGCTCTATTGTTGTTAGTTAGGAGATAAAGGGTATGTGTTGTTGGCATCCTCAGAAGCAGGAGTTGCAAGGCTGGAAGTCAAGGACATTCCAGTAGTTTGTGACTATCCAGATGTTTTCCTCGACGATTTCCCAGAGTTCCCGCCGCAACGGGAAGTGGAATTCTCTATTGAGCTAGTGCCAGGCGCTGGACCTATTTCCATTGCACCATACCGAATGTCCCCGCTAGAACTGCAGAAGTTGAAAAAGCAGTTAGAGGAGTTAGCAGGGAAGCAATTTATTCGACCAAGTGTGTCACCGTGGGGAGCACCAGTGTTGTTCGTGAAGAAGAAGGACGACACCATGAGGATGTATGTCGATTACCGACAACTGAACAAGGTGACAATCAAGAACAAGTACCTGTTACCGAGAATTGATGATCTTTTGGACCAACTGAAGGATGGGAAGATCTTTTCAAGGGTCGACTTACGGTCCGGATACCACCAGATTCAGGTACGGGAGGAGGATATAGCAAAGACCGCGTTCAGATCCCGCTATGGGCACTATGAGTTCACGGTTATGTCCTTTGTATTGACCAATGCTCCCACAATCTTCATGGATTACATGCATAGGATCTTTCGCGCGTATCTGGATGATTGTGTCATCGTTTTCATCGACGACATTCTAGTGTACTCGAAGAATGAGGAAGAGCACACTAGACACTTGCAAACAGTCTTGGAGGTTTTGAGGGACAAGAAGTTATATGCCAAACTCTCTAAGTACGAGTTCTAGGCCAGGAAGGTGGAATTCCTCGGCCATGTTGTCTCCGAACAGGGAGTAGCAGTGGATCCCAGCAAGGTTGAAGCAGTCTGAACGTGGGAGAGACCCACTTCAGTTACAGAGTTACAGAGCTTTTTAGGCTTTGCGAGATATTATCGGAGGTTTATTTAGGGGTTCTCGCAAATTGCCTTGCCACTGACGAAGATGACTAGAAAGAGAGCTAAGATTTACTGGTCCTTGGAATGTGAGAGTTTCTGTGAGCTGAAGGAGAAGTTGACTACTGCTCCAGTGCTAGTGTTGCCTGACCCCCAGATACCTTTTGAAGTGTATTGTGATGCGTCAGGTGCTGGACTTGGATGTGTGCTAATACAACGATGCCAGGTGATGGCCTATGCTTCGAGACAGTTGAAGACGCATGAGGCAAACTACCCTACGCATGATTTAGAGTTAGCAGCGGTAGTTTTCACCCTCAAGATATGGAGGCATTACCTGTATGGAGTTCGGTTCGAGGTATTTTCAGATCGCAAGAGTTTGAAATACCTGTTCGACTAGAAGGAACTGAACATGCTCCAGAGGAGGTGGACTGAATTCCTCAAGGATTACGACTTCAACCTTAACTATCACCCTGGAAAGCCAATTTAGTAGCAGATGCTTTGAGTCAAAGATCGTTACAGATGGCGCAGATGATGGTGTAGGAAGCAAAACTGTTGGAGGACTTTCACGATCTCAACCGGACTGTTGCGCGCCAACACAACCACCTGACACTGTATCCCCTACAAGTTAGTAGTGATTTCAAGCACAGAGTTGAAGAGGCTCAGAAGAACTACCGGGAAGACACCTGGTGTAAGTTTTATAAAGCTGTTGAAGAGGAGAGAAGATCAAGGAAGTGAAGACAGGGGATGATGGAATCTTGCGATTTAACGGACGCATTTACGTGACTAAGGAAGGCAGCTTAAGGGAAGATATCCTGCAAGAAGCACATAAGAGTCAGTTCACGATGCACCCAGGAACCACCAAAATGTACCATGATCTCAGGAAGATGTTTTGGTGGCTAGGATTGAAAAGGGAGGTTGAAGACTGGGTATAGAACTGTTTGGTCTGTCAAAAGGTGAAGATCGAGTACCAGAAATTGCCAGGGTTGCTGAATCCTCCAGAGATTCCAAAATGGAAGTGGGATGCTATAGCGATGGATTTTGTCTCAGGGTTACCACGTACTCGGACAGGAGTAGATGCTATTTGGGAAAGTGTGGACAGATTGACTAAGGCTGCTCACTTTATTCCCATCAAGATGACTTACCCACTAGAGAAGCTTGTGAAGTTGTATGTTAAGGAGGTGGTAAGATTGCACGGAGTACCATCTTCCATTATCTCAGGCAGAGATCCCAGGTCATGACTTCTTTTCAGTACTTCCAGCATGTCATGACTTGTTTCTTATTGTTCATTTCAGAATCTTTACTTATCTCATAGTTACTCCTAATTATTTAACTTCCCTTATCATAAAATGCATGGAATGCACATACTTCACATATTTCATTCACAAATTACAATTACAGCATTGAGTGTTAGACTATGGGCTTCAAAATAGCTTCCATGAACACTTCAGTCACTCTCCGCAGGCTCAGCAACTACAAAATGCCTCCGCGGAACCCACTCAGGCGCTCTCCAGGGAACCACTCAGCAACTCCAGGGATCCTCCGCGGAACCCACTCAGAAACTTTCCCGGTGCCCAATCAACAACTTTCTAGACCCCTCTCAGTCACTATCCGCGGAACCACTTAGCACCATCCCAGGTGCCGCTCAACAACTCTCTAGACTGCTCTCAGTCCCTCTACGCGGAAACACTCATCACCATCCCAGGTGCCGCTCAACAACTCTCTAGACTACTCTCATTCTATCTCCGCAGAACAACTCCCACTCAGCACCATCCCAAGCGCTGCTCAACAATTCTCTAGGCTACTCTCAGTCTATATCCGCGGAACAACTCCCACTCAGCACCATCCCAAGCGCTGCTCAACAATTCTCTAGGCTACTCTCGGTCTATCTTCGCGGAACAACTCAGCACCACCCCAGGCGCTGCTCAACAACTCTAGGCTGCTCTCGGTCTATATCCGCGGAACAACTCCCACTCAGCACCATCCCAGGCGCTGCTCAACAACTCTCTAGGCTACTCTCGGTCTATATCCGCAGAATAACTCCCACTCATCACCATCTTAGGCGCTGCTCAACAACTCTCTAGGCTACTCTCGGTCTATCTCCGCGGAACAACTCAGCACCATCCCAGGCACTGCTCAACAACTCTAGGCTGCTCTCGGTCTATATCCGCGGAACAACTCCCACTCAGCACCATCCCAGGCGCTGCTCAACAACTCTCTAGGCTACTCTCGGTGTATATCCGCGGAACAACTCCCACTCAGCACCATCCCAGGCGCTGCTCAACAACTTGCTAGGCTACTCTCTGTCTATCTCCGCGGAACGACTCAGCACCGGTCACTGGGCGAAACTAACAACCAAATCCCTTGGTTTCTTTCCTTTCTCTTCCCCTTTACTCATGGTTACTCGTTGAGGTTTTCACACATATTCTAACTATCAAAGCCTATCTAATCCAGGTCACAGGACCCTTCAGAATCATCTCTCTAAATCCTAGCATAGGTTCTAACATATATACAAACCTAAGAACATACACACACATGAACACATAACAGGAAACAACCACCAAAGAGGTGAGCAAACTAAAGTTACCCACACATAATCACATAGTCAAACATCCACCATTGAAGAGGTGAGGAACTCGAGTTACCCACCTGGTAGAGAAACCTTGTGGTGGTGAGGGAGACTTGAAATGAACTCCGTGGAAGCCTTGGTGCCTTCCACGCTTTTGGCCACTCTTCCCCAAGAGAAACTTGAGAGAAACTGTGAGTAGCTCATGGTTTTGAGGAGAGGAAAATGGGGGGGAAATTTGTGAGAAAGAGGGTGGTGTTCTTAGAGCTTTGGAGGGAGAATGAAAACGTGGTTTCGGTGGAGGATGAGAGAAATGAGATTTTGCTTAAAGATTGGGAAGAAGTCTCAGTTTTTGGGGAAGCTGAGGGTGAGGGAAATTAATTGAATAAATTGGATGAATAGTAGAAAGCATGGCATAGGTATGGCTAGTGATGGGGTTTGGTTTTTGTGTGTAAGACAAGTAATGTGATGGTGAGTTTGGAAGCACCATTTAAGGGATTATCTTTGGATAAAATCCCAGCTCTAAACTGTGCAGCTCTTCAGTTCCAGCTGCCGAAATTTTTCTTCTTTCCCGGCTCCGGTTCGCTCGCGTTTTATCGCTCGCAGTGTCGGTGCGTCGCGCACGGTCGTCCGAAAAATATTCCGTTTACACCGTCGCGATCCCCTAATTCCCCTCTGCCTAAGGATATTAATATTTAAAGGTGTTTGTGAATTTTTCTCCAGGGGATTATTTTCATGGACACCTTTTGTGCGTCAGAAAATTTCACCGGTGAATAGCGGCTGGTCGATTGTCTACCGAACTTCCTACAGCGACACGTTTTATTTCCTAATGATATTTTACCTAACAATTTTCCATCTTTATTTTCTAATCATGATTAGAAAATTAGTTTGATATTTATGTTTATGATTATTTTTCTAATAAAATCGGGATGTTACAATATCCATGTGAATGTTATTATGCATCATGAGGATACGGTCGTCGTCAGGATCTTAGGACGGCCTTAGAAAATTAGAAGTTACCACCTAAACATAACAAAGACCATAATTGAACCTTAGGGAAAACGGAATATCTTAAGAAGGCTCCGGCCAGAAGGGCTCGGAGAACCTTGAAGATAAGAACATAGTTGTATAATAGGGCACCCCCTCTCTTGGCATGTCCAAAGGACAAGCCCCTCACTAGTCCCGCCATGAGGATTGGTTCATGACAAATACAGCCCTACACCTATGCGTATGACTACCGTCATACACAAAGAAAAGACAAAGACATGTCAAGAAAGTAATAAGTCATGAATGAACATAAAGGAAAGAAAGAAAAGAAAGAGAAAGCTAAAAGTAAGATGTCCCCAAAGTGTGGACAAAGCTAAAAAGCAAGATGTCCCCAAAGTGTGGACAAAGCAAGTCCATTCCCGGCTGTGTCGAAAGGGCATTCCCCTCACCATTGTACGAGTCGATGGTTATCTCAATCCGCCAGATTTATATGCATTCGTGCATCCGTGGTTCGCTACCACTCGGGTATGAGCTCTGCCCCTAATAACGAGGATCCGGAAAGGAGTAGGTTGTATTCTGACGGGGCGACGGTCCCTAGGATTTCAAGGGAGAATGATGAACATTTAAAGAAACAAAAAGGACTTCACCTCAGGCGCGTAAGAGAATCCCCATTACCCCTCATGCATATTATGTGATAAATGTTTGAATGTGAGATATGTATGTACAGCGAGAAGTCGTTGACAATCGCCCTAAAGATAGTAAGTTTCCTAAGTTTTCCCTACGTATGATAATAACAAGCACGATTACCTATGCATGATGACTAGGGTAAAGATTAGAATGTTTCCCCTCACATCTAGTAACGTAGATAAAGCTGTTCAAGATTAGCAACCATAAAACCATAAAATGAACTAGGGAACGTAGAGCTGCATGACACTTAGAGAAATCCTGAGCGGCCGGAATCATGTACGAGATAATTGAAAGAGTGTTTCCCTTGAGTTTCCCACTGAGAACACGACGTTCCCACCCTACTCGTCTATGGTTCTAGGTGACACAGATAGACTCATCGTTGGGGCAGTCGATGCTCTTGGCGGGCATGACGAGTCAAATTGACCCCTACACCGGGGCCATCACGGAGACACTAGTCTACATTCCAACTGACGCACCGATCGACCCACTTTTCGACTTCAGGCCACCTTTGAGCCCACTACCAGAGTTACCTTTTACTCCACCTCCAGAGCCACCGTTTGTCCTACAGTTAGAGCCACTATACGTCCCTACGACAGAGCCACATGTGGAGCCATTTCCCATCCCAGGGGTGTCCCTTGACCATCCCATCATGATCGAGGATGATGATCCTGTTGTTAACCAAACTCCTCCTTACCAGAAGGATGTTGAGATATGAAACACCCCTAGCTGACTGTATACGCTCGAGTCGTACGAAATGCTTACTAGGTTGTTTACTCTCTGGTGATTACTTTGTGCTTTTCGAAATTAGTGGTTCTAGAAAATAAGGACCCATTTTTTCCATCATTTACATGCAGGGTTCATAACATAGGAGCCGTGAGTGTAAAGCAATACTATTGCAAACGATAATGCCCTTAGGCTCGAGTCGATGCATACATAATATTACAAAACTAGCGGGTCCATTATGCCCATACATAGAAAGTAGTATCATTATTACATATACATTACATAACTACCAACAGTGCAGTTATTCAACATACTACATCTACTAAATAATCATCCAATCGCCTCTTCATGGTTCTTTAGTAGGCTCAGCATCATCAGCATAGTGGGAGTCATCATAAGTTCCTGAAGCCATAAACGAGTGGGAGTGAGAACGATAGGTTCTCAGTGGGTAATATTCTAACAGGGCTTTATATTCCTCGATTACTCTCCAGGTCGCTCAGAGAATTATCTAGGTGTACATGTATACTAATCCCCTACTGTTTATTTTCTTAGTCCTAGGCCCTGGGCAGCTTTATCTAGGTTACTAGGTGATTAGGCTACTAATCTTGTCATTACCTAGGCTTCGTGCTCTTTAACTCTACATTACTACTAGAGACATAATAGTCGTCTGGGGACGTTCCCTTGACGATAATAATGCATACACACATATATAGATATGTACATATAGGCTAGCATACATACATATAGTCATCCATTCACTTATACATGTAAATTATATAGTGCATGAGGGAATCTGGGTATCTTTTACGTGCCCTGTGGCAGCGTCCTGCTTAGTCTTTTCACCTTTGTAACCGTGGCCTCGACTACTGTAACGCCCCACTTTTCTCATGGAAAATTTCACAATGTCCTTAGATGTAAATTAAATTCAAAATTTGGTACTTATGCGAATACCTAAAATTTTCCAACCTCTGTCTTAAATTCTCCGTACATAAACTTGATAAAAGTGGAAAGTTGTGAAGTGATAATTAGGGAGCACACTCTCGCCTCAGTTTTTTCTTTTTCTCTTTATCATTTCCTTTGTAAATTCAGCTCCATAATCATTTCCATTCCGTGGCAAAGTTAACCAAGCAAAATATTTAGCCACCATCTAGTTCAAATTCAATCCATATATGTACATCAGGCAAGGCCAATTCACGGCCAGCAGCATGTAATCAGCTAAGTCAACAAATAGACAATTATCCTAGGATTGGACAAGCTAGTAACATGCATGCTTACACCTAAGCATTTCATGCAGCTTGTTAGGTGAGCAAATTTTGTTTTGTGATGATGACACTCAAAAAAATTTAATTTCTGAATAACTCCATAATTCAGTTTTTTTGTGAAATTTCACAAAAATTTGGCCATCAAATTTCATATCCTCACACGGCCAAGCTAGTCTAAGTGTACTAGGCTATCATGCTGCTCTAACCACCATTTCTTAGTGATTGACCTGCCTTGCACATGCAAACTTACACCTCAGCACTACATTCAAAAATTAGCCACCAAACCCGATTTTCTCGTGATTATGTTCGTGATTTGGGGGGCTCAATGCTTGGCAATTAATGCTCAGCCCCTTCCTTACTCCAAATTTATATACATATATGTGCTAACATTGTTGAATAGCAAAATACACATAACCAAGGCTTTCCTCACTCACACTCCTCTCGGCTCCATTTTCTTTCATTTTGCACCTAAAACTCCCATTTTCTTTGCCCTCACCGAAGCCTGCCACAACCATTATCCTTCATTATTTCTCTTGAAAAACAGCAAGAGAAATAATCGTCCAACTTGGCTTAGCCCCACCGTGACCACCATAGCCTCCTACTTCTCTCAACTGCTTCCTCCCTTGGACGAGAACTCAAGCAGGAGAACCGAAGCTCACCCTCACTGACCTCCTCTTGCATGCGGTTTTAGGGGCCAAGGAGTGCCACGGGAGACACAATCACCATCCACTCCTCTTCATTTCTTTGAAGGAAAACAAGGACTTTACCTAGTTCATTGTGTGGGTAACCCGAACCCTTGCATGTGTTTTCTATGCACCTGATGTGCTTATGTTTGAAGTTTTTTTTTGGTTTTGTCTATGATCATGTAATGGGTTATCATGTTTGTTCGGAAATTTGGTAGGCAAGAAAGGATATATGAATGGTTGCGTGAGAGTCACAGGAGTCATAATGAGGAGTTGAAGTCAAAAGAAAAATGAATATAAGGTTAAGTGAGGATGATGAGGGCCTTCGGGTTAGGGCTTGGAATGAGAGAAAAATATTATGTTTGACTATGTGCATATAGGAAACTTAGATAAAATGCTCTTTTGAAAAGTTAACTAAGCTATTTACATTTATGATTTGTTAGTAGAAAAATATTATGTGTGATTATGTGCATATAGGAAACTTAGCTAAAATGCTGTTTTGAAAAGTTAACTAAGCTATTTTACATGTAAGATTATTTCATAATCTCATAAAGATTTGGTCCATGTATCTTATAGTGATACTAACTCTAATTAAAGAGAATCAAGATGATGGCAATTGATTCTATAAGATATGATAGAGTTAGTGGGGGGTATTTTAGTAAAACCGACCCTCCCCTCTCCTTATAATAAGATGGCATTACTTAAAGAAAAGGATACGAGTGTTTTAAGGATTCCAAAGAATTGAGAAAACATTAGGGTTTGAGGTATGCCACTCTTCTCACCATCAGAAGGGGTTGTAAGGACCGGTGAAAGTGAGGGGAAAAGAATCTGTCAATTCCATCCAATCACGACAATGGATCCGAGTATGTGTCTCATTCTTGACCTTATTTATAATGTGATAATCATAAATTTCAAGATCGTTGTTTCCATGAACTGTTTAATTGGAAAATCACATTACATGTGGTATCAGACCTTCGGTTGTGGAATTTATGTTTATCCTATAATGATATTATTTATTATTTACATTTTATTCCCAATTATTAATGGACTGTACCCAAATTTGAGAGGTTGGAAATTTTTGAACATTTTCTTAATTTCTGAATCCTAATTTTGGGGAATTTGGGAATTGGAAATATTTTTGGCCTTCCTGTTAATGCTTCATGTGTGCCTTTTCTTTGGTCCTTTTCTCTGCCTATCTGTGAACATCTTTGTGCCCCACGGAACACCACTGGCCCTTCCTTGTGCCTGCAGAACACCACCGTTTCTTCTTCGTTGCTGGTGCGTGGTTGGCGGCGTTTGCTGCTGCCGCGTTTTTAGCGGAGAGGACGCCACGGTTTGCACCGTGAACTGGGGCTGCCACCGCGGTTTGTGCTGCCATAGCCTCTATGGGTTGTTGCGCCTGGTTCGTGGTTGCCGCTGCAAGTGCCTTTGCAGGTTGTTGGTCGAGCCGTGATGGTCGTCTTTTCCCCTCCGCTGTCGTCACCGTGTGCAGCGATTCACACCGCGACGGTTCCTGCAGTTGCTGCGGCGATTTTTGCGGAGGACGAGGAGATGAATCCTTGTGGAGGCCGTGGCGGTGCATGAGCCCGCGCCGGTAGTGGTTCTGGCGGCGGCGCATGAACAGGCGGCGATGGGTCCTGACGGCGGCAAAGGTTTTGCCGTGGTGGCTGTTGGTTTTTTGCTTTTATTGTCGATTATTGCAAAAACCAGAATGTTTTTGTTGGGCTACAGTTGTATTATTTTTGTCAAAACACTTTTTGTTTTGTGTATGGGCCACGAAATTTTTTTTGTTTTGTGCTTGGGCCGAATGGCTGTCACTGTTATTATTATTATTTTGTTTGGTTAAAATGACTTTGGGTCAAAACAGAATGGGTTTTTTGTTTGCATAATGGGCTAACAAACCAGAATGTGTTTCTTGTTTTGCTTAATGGGTTTTGTCACAACTGAAGGGGCCTTTCATTTGGGCTGTTTTGTGGCTTGGCAAAAAACGTTTTGGACTTATCAACAATATATTTTTGTTTTTGCTGATGAAGAAAGTGGGCAAATAAAAGATCATTTTTTTATGTTAAATGGATTAAATCAAATATTTTCTGCCTATGTTATTGTTTTGCTAAATGGGCTTGATTTGTTTTGTGAAATGCAAACAAAATTAAGGATGGGCTAATATTTTTTGGCTAGAAATTAATATTGTTAGCCATTACGGAAATTAACTGTAAGATGTTAATATTTAGAAATTTCAAAATTTGCGATTATTCGCAATTAAATAAAGGAATCATTAATTATTATGCTAGGAGGTTGCCCAAAGGTGAATCATTGCTTATAATTAATGATATTATAGTGATATATTGACATAATTGTAAGAGGTTAATATTTAGTAAATTTATTTTGTGATTATTCACAATTAAATAAAGGAATCATTAATTATTATATGCTAGAAGGTTGCCCAAAGGTGAACCATGCTTATAATTAATGATATTATGGTGACATATTGACATACTTATTGAACGTGTTTGTATATCCAAAGATAACATACATGTCGGCTCGAGTGTGGTTGATATATTATATTTTAAAATTATGGATTTAAGTATCACCCAAAGGTGAACTTAGATACATAACTGAAAGTTATTGTTTGAATTTATTAAAGTTACTCAAAGCATTAATGTGTGAGTTTGTATAATATTTTGCAGCTTCCGTGAACGTGTATGGTGCAATTAATGGTATTGTCAAGTTCAACGGGTTGAATTATGATGAGTGGTCTGAACAAATCCGCTTCCATTTGGGCTTTATGGATTTGGACCTCACATTAGTGATGGATCAACCTGCAGCCATTACTGAGACTAGTTCAGAAGAGGATAAAAACCTCTATCATGCTTGGGACAAGTCTAACCGGCTGAGTGTGAGCTTGATGAGAATAATATTGGCTGATAATGTTAAACCATCTATGCCTAAAATAGAAGATGCCAAGGCATTTATCGCAAAGATTAAGGAATACTCTCAATCGGACATTACTGATAAGTCCATTGTGAGCAGCTTAATGAATGAGTTGACGACCAAGAAATTTAACTGGTCAAAACCCATTCATGATCATGTAACTGGAATGGCAAATTTATCAGCTAAATTGAAATCAATGGGCATGGATGTGAGTGAGTCCTTTTTAGTGCAGTTCATAATGAACTCACTTCCTCCTAAGTTCGGCCAATTCCAGGTGAATTACAACACCATTAAGGAAAAATGGAATTTTCAGGAAATTAAGTCTATGCTGGTTCAGGAGGAAGGGAGGTTAAAGAAAATGAAGGATCAGTCCCTCCATCTCACATTTCATGATGGAGCTAATAGCAGCAAGTCTAAGCCGGGTAGTAGGGGTAAAAAGGATAAAACTTCACTGAAGGTTCGTGAAGGCGGAATCCATAAGGAGAAGACGTGTTTCTTTTGCAAAAAGGCTGGGCATTTCAAGAAAGATTGTCAGAAAAGAAAGAAATGGTTCGAAAAGAAAGGTAAATACTACATTTCTGTAGGTTTCGAATCAAATCTTGTTGAAGTGCCTAATAATACCTGGTGTTAGATTTTGGTGCAACTACTCATGTGTCGCATGTTATGCAAGGATTTCTTTCGATCCAGCACATAAGAGGAATTGAAAAGTTCTTATATATGGGAAACAGAATGAAGGCATGGATAGAAGGAATTGGGACTTACAGATTGATCTTGGACAGTGGCTCTTGCCTAGATCTAGAAAAGTGTCTCTATGTTCCCGTATGTGCTAGGAATTTAGTTTCTGTTGCAAAGTTGGACGAAATAGGTTTTAACTTTAGAATTGGTAATGGTATTTTCAGTTTGTATAAACATGAGTATTATTATGGTTCTGGCACTTTAGTTGATGCTTTATACCGTTTCAATCTTGATGTTAATTTTATTGAATTCCTGTTTCATGTTGAACACAGTAATAGTAGTAAGTACGTTGCACGTAATGAAAATTTTGCTTTCTTATGGCATCAAAGGTTAGGTTACATTTCCAAAGAAAGGATGTTGAGGTTAGTGAAAAGTAAAATCTTACCTCAATTGGATTTTGATGAATGGGATATATGTGTGGATTGCATTAAAGGCAAGCAAACCAAACATATATCGAAAGGTCCTGCCACGAGAAGCAGTCAACTCCTTGAGTTGATACACACTGACATATGTGGTCCCTTCGACACCCCATCTTGGGGCGGTGAAAGGTATTTCATCACTTTTATTGATGACTTCGCACGTTATTGTTATTTGTATCTACTGCATGAAAAGTCTCAATCAGTGGACGTCCTTAAGACGTTCATTGATGAGGTGGAAAGGTAGTTGGATAGAAAAGTAAAGGTTGTAAAGTCTGATAGATGTGGTGAATATTATGGGAAGTTCAATAAGAGAGGATAATGTCCTGGTCCATTTGCAAAGTTCCTCGGAAGTTGGGGCATATGTGCACAGTACACAATGCCCGGTAGACCACAACAAAACGGTGTAGCTGAAAGGCGGAATCGTACTCTTATGGAAATGGTTAGGAGCATGATAAATAATAGTAATGTACCTCCATCACTGTGGATATATGCATTAAGATCCGCTGCGTATCTGCTTAATAGGGTTCCTAGTAAGGCAGTTCCTAAGACCCCTTATGAACTATGGACAGGAAGGAAGCCCAGTTTGATGCACCTTCACGTTTGGGGTTGCCCGGTAGAAGTAATGGTATATAATCCACATGAAAGGAAGCTCGATGCTAGAACTGTTAGTGGTGATTTCATTGGCTATCCTGAAAAGTCGAAGGGGTACATGTTTTATTGCCCTAATCATAGTACGAGAATAGTTGAGTCTGGTAATGGTAGGTTCCTTGAAAATGGTCAGTTCAGTGGGAGTGAGGAATCACGAAAGATGGATATTCAAGAGAACCGTGCAGAAATCCCTGCACCTAGTGTTTCTCCTCAAGTTGTTGTACCTTTTGTTGTATCAAAGTCACACAACATTACAGGGCAACAAATTAATGTTCCAAACCCACAAGATGAACATATGGATAATGAACCAACCAATGATGTGCAAGTCACTAATGAGCAAATGGTGGATGAACAGCAAGTAATATCTTTAAGAAAGTCTGAAAGGCAGAAAAGACCAGCTATTTCAGATGACTATATGGTTTTTTCACTTGAGCATGAATGTGACTTAAGCATTGACAAAGATCTAGTCTCGTTCAGACAAGCCTGGAATGTGAAAATTCTGAAAAGTGGCTCAATGCTATGAAAGAAGAGTTGAAATCAATGGATGACAATAAGGTTTGGGATCTAGTCGATTTGCCAGAAGGTTCAAAGTGAGTTCGTTGTAAATGGGTCTTTAAGACCAAACTAGACTCGAAAGGCAACATTGAAAGATATAAGGCTAGACTTGTCGCCAAAGGTTACACTCAAAAGAACGGCATTGACTACAAAGAGACATTCTTTCCAGTTTCCAAGAAGGACTCTTTGAGAATTCTTATGGCCTTGGTGGCTCATTATGACCTAGAGCTTCACCAAATGGATGTAAAGACTGCCTTTCTTAATGGTGACTTGGAAGAAGAGGTTTATATGGATCAACCCGAAGGGTTTTTGACCACAGGAAAATAAAATTTGGTGTGTAAGTTAAAGAAGTCAATATATGGACTGAAACGAGCCTCCCAACAATGGTATCTTAAGTTCAATAATACTATCTTGTCATACGGTTTTGTAGAGAACACTGTTGATCGGTGTATCTACATGAAGGTCAGTGGGAGCAAGTTTATTATATTAGTTCTATATGTTGACGATGTTCTTCTTGCTGCGAATGATGTTGGCTTGTTACATGATGTAAAGAAATTTCTCTCTAACAAGTTTGAAATGAAATATATGAATGAGGCATCCTATGTGATAGGAATAGAAATATTCTGTGAAAGATCACAAGGAGTATTGGGATTGTCTCAGAAGGGCTATATCAATAAAGTGTTAGAGAGATTTAGAATGGAAAGATGCTCTTCAGGAATAGTTCCAATCCAGAAGGGAGATAAGTTTAGCCAAATGCAAAGTCCCAAAAATGAATTGGAACGTAAGGAAATGGAGTGTATCCCTTATAATTCTGTGGTTGGGAGCTTGATGTACGCTCAAACATGCACTCGACCAGATATAAGTTTTCCTGTTGGAATGTTGAGCCGATACCAAAGTAATCCCGGAATAGACCATTGGAAAGCTGCAAAGAAGGTCCTTAGGTACTTGCAAGGCACCAAGGATTACATGCTCACTTACAGAAAATCAAATAGCCTTGAAATAATTGGCTACCCAGATTCAGACTATGCAGGGTGTGTAGACTCTAGGAAATCCACATTTGGTTATGTATTTCTACTAGCTGGAGGGGCTATTTCATGGAAAAGTGGTAAAGAGTCTATCATCGCTACTTCTACTATGGAGGCTGAATTTGTGGCATGCTTTGAGGCCACAATTCATGCATTATGGTTGCGGAATTTTGTCTTGGGGCTTAGTGTTGCCGACAGCATAACTAGGCCGCTAAGAATTTATTGTGATAATTCCGCAGCAGTCTTCTTCTCGAAGAATGACAGGTATTCCAAGGGTGCAAAACACATGGATTTAAAGTACCTGTCAGTTAAGGAAGAAGTGCAGAAACAGAAAGTGTCGATTGAGCATATTGGTACAAGATCAATGATAGCAGATCCGCTAACTAAAGGGTTACCGCCCAAAACGTTTTCTAGTCATGCTAAAAGTATGGGTATTATTGATAAGTCCTTGTTAGCTTGATATGTACACATATGTGTGGATCTTGCTCGAATTGTTATGACACTTATGAATTCAATTAAAGTTATGTTTCTACCTTATTTATTTGTTATTCACATCATATTATGTACATGTATTGTTCTGTGTAATAACATGTTATGGACATTAAAGTCAAAGGCCATAATATGCCTTGATTAAAGTTATTTGGATTGAGTTTCTTGTGATACATGGAAGGAAACGTGTCGTTTTAATTGACATTGACCGCCATGATTCAACCAGCTCAATTCAATGAAAGAAGATGACTTGAGTTCTCCAATGTAAAGTGCGCGCTTATAGTTATTGGCTCTTCAAGTCGTCACATGGACCAAGTGGGAGATTGTAAGATTATTTCATAATCTCATCAAGATTTGGTCCATGTATCTTATAGTGATACTAACTCTAATTAAAGGGAATCAACATGATGGCAATTGATTCTATAAGATATGATAGAGTTAGTGGGGGTATTTTAGTAAAATCGACTCTCCCCTCTCCCTTATAATAAGATGGCATTACTCAAAGGAAAGGATACGAGTGTTTTAAGGATTCCAAAGAATTGAGAAAACATTAGGGTTTGAGGTCTGCCACTCTTCTCACCATCAGAAGGGGTTGTAAGGACTGGTGAAAGAGAGGGGAAAAGAATCTGTCAATTCCATCCAATCACGACAATGGATCCGGGTATGTGTCTCGTTCTTGACCTTATTTATAATGTGATAATCATAAATTTCTAGATCATTGTTTCCATGAACTGTTTAATTGGAAAATCACATTACATACGTGCATATAGGAAACTTAGCTAAAATGCTGTTTTGAAAAGTTAACTAAGCTATTTACATGTATGATTTGTTAGTAGAAAAATATTATGTTTATGTGCATGTAGGAAATTTAGCTAAAATGTTGTTTTGAAAAGTTAACTAAGCTATTTATATGTATGATTTGTTAGTAGAAAAATATTATGTGTGATTAGTGCAGGTAGAAAACTAAGAAATAATACGTGTTGTTTTGAAGAATAGAAATACTATAGTTAATTATGATTTGTTAGTAGAAAAATATTATGTGTGATTATGTGCATGCAGGAAACTGAGCTAAAATGCTGTTTTGAAAAGTTAACTAAGCTATTATGTGTAGGTAGAAAACTAAGAAATAATATGTATTGTTTTGAAGTAGAAAAAGACTATAGTTAATTTAGTAGATTGAAGTATGATTTAGAATTGCTGTTTGGAATTAATTGGAATTTTGTGCAGGTAGAAAACTAAGAAATAATATGTGTTGTTTTGAAGTAGAAAAAGACCATAGTTAATTTAGTGTATTGAAGTATGATTTAGAAATTGTTGTTGAGATGACAAGACAAACTCAATGTGTATGTGCTGTTTTGAGAAAGAAAATGTGAGAGTTAATGGAGGGTATGTAAGATAAATAGTTAATTTGCTGCTCTAAATCTAGTATAATTAGTTGTATGTACCATTCAGATCGAAAAGAATATGATAACGGGGTGTATGTAATTTAGAGAATATCTTATTCAAAATGATAAGGAAAGTTTATGTATGTGTGATTTGTTTGGATAGCAACTAGAGTAAGAAAGGATATAGGTTCTTCATCTGTCATCTCAGGCATCATAAGGTATAGGTCGTCGGTACACAATAGGACGACCTTAGATAATTAGGATCAGTCACCTAATATAATCAAAGACCATAATTGAACTTAGGGAAATTGAAGTATCTTAGGGAGGTCCCTACTACAATGAGTATGGAAGACCTTAGTGGTTATAAATTCATTAGAAGTGAGAAGACTCTATCTCCTAGCAAGTCTAAGGACAAGCCCATCTCCAGTCTGGCAATACGGATCGGTCTATGAGTTAAAACGCAGGTTATGACCTGATGGAAATAAAAGCAAAGAGTGGTAAGAGTATGTTCTAAAGTTGTGACATAGAGTAGACAAGATTTGCCCAAGTGTGCAACTAATAAAGCTACGAAAGGACGTGATAACGAGTCCACACCTGGCCTCGCCGCTAGGGCAGGCCCCTCGCCATCCTGTGAGAAGGATGGTTGTTCCCCCTCGTTGTCAATAACAGTACGCCAAGTACGGTTGTGGTTAGCTACCACTCAGGTAATCAATGTTGCCTGGTCGTCAATGACATGAAAAAGAAGTAGGTTGTACTCCTAATAGGGGCGACGGTCCCACAGTTTACAAAGGAGAGTGATGGACACAAAGTATCAAGAAGGACGCTGCCAATGGCGTGTAGGAGAATTATTAGAAATCCCTTTTTGCATGCATGAGAAGTTATATATATATATGTATGTTTTGTATGATTTGAATTGCTTGGCAGGAAGTCCTGCTACGGACCCGTCTAGCATATTGTAAGTAGCCTTAGAATACTAGAATTTGAGGAGCGACGATATAAAACCAAGCATGAGTGGGAATAGTTAATGACTAGTATAAAGATTAGGATATCCCCCGGGCATTTAGTAGACTGGATAAAGTTGCTCAGGGCTAGCAAGAATAAAAATAAGTAGGGCAAAATAGAACTGCATGACACATAGAGAACCCCTAAGTGGCCTGGAGTATGACAAGTTAACAAAAAACTGTAGGTACACCCAAACCCATCCTCCACTGAGAATGCAATATTCTCACCACCACTTGTTTGTATTTCTAGGAGGCCCTGATGGATGACCCTCAGGGAGGTCTTCCGTGGATTCTGAACGTAACTAAGGAGGTTAACCCCGCGACCGGGGTCGTCACTCAGACATTTACCTATCTGGTGCTGCCTACTACAGAGGAGTTCCTACTCGATTGGGACTATAACATCCCACTCATTTCTTAACTGTTACTAGATTGTTCGCTGAGTTGATTGTGTGAATTAACTTGTAGAGGTCAGTAGAAATTTCTCGGTAGGGATTTGATGAATTCTGCTGACACTCAAATGATTCCTCTCGACCCCTAGAGATGAATGAAAAACTTAGACTGGCGAAAAAACGGAAATCGGTTCGTTTCGGACAATTCCGCAAACACCCGAACAGTCCCGTTTGGCCCCGTTTAGCCAGTAGAACCGAGCAAAGAGTCTTAAGTCTCTGGGAATCCAACCTATACCAGGAGAAAATCCCAAATACCTTAGATTAGCTCTACAACCTTATTGGGAAGTTTGGGAGATAGCGAAACCGCAAGCGGAACGGTTGTCCGCAGACGCGGGAGCTTAACGATGTATTAAAGGCATCTGTGAAAAATACTCCTCTGGAGAAAAATTCATAAAGACCTTCCAAAAATAATATTCTTAGGAAGAGGGAAATTAGAGGATCGCGACGGTATAAGCATAATATTTTTCGGACGACCGTGCGCGACGCACTGGGACTGCGNAAAAACTTAGACTGGCGAAAAAACGGAAATCGATTCGGTTTCGGACGATTCCGCAGACACCCGAACAGCCCCGTTTGGCCCCGTTTAGCCAGTAGAACCGAGCAGAGAGTCTTAAGTCTCTGGTAATCCAACCTATACCGGGAGAAAGTCCCAAATACCTTAGATTAGCCCTACAACCTTATTGGGAAGTTTGGGAGATAGCGAAACCACAAGCGGAACGGTTGTCCGCAGATGCGGGAGCTTAACGATGTATTAAAGGTATCTGTGAAAAATACTCCTCCGGAGAAAAATTCACAAACACCTTCTAAAAATAATATTCTTAGGAAGAGGGAAATTAGAGGATCGCGACGATATAAGCAGAATATTTTTCGGACGACCGTGCGCGACGCACTAGGATTGCGAACGATAAAAAACGAGCGAAACGGGACCGAAGTGGGGTCCAATCTGATTTAGCACGCGGGGAAGGCAGATTTATCAAGGAAAATAATTAAAAATGCCTTGATGTGACTTGATTTGACCTTAGTATTATCCAAATTCATTAAATAAATAGGAAATGAAATTAAAAGGGCATTTTTGTAATTTTGGGCCAAGGGCAAAATGGTAAAGTGGAAAATAAGCTATAAATAGCACCCCAAAACCGAAAATGAAGAGGAAAAATTAGAAACCTTGTCAGAACTCTGTCCGTTTGCCAATTGACTGTTGTTCTGTCAAACCGGAGACCTAAACACCGCTTGCCCTAAGCCCAGTTCAATTCCCTCAGGAACCCCTTAACCCCAACCCATGAAAATCACACCAAAACTCTAGGGAAGCTTGCTGAAATTTCGGCCAAGAGGAGCTAGGAGGAGTCCAAGCAAGCTAGGAGCAAGCAGGAACTGTCAGAGTCAGGGAAAACGGTGGGTAAATCTGACATAACTACTGTCCAAGTGGCTTAAGATGTTTGATGCCATGCTTGTGATATGTATGCTAGGATAGATTAGGTTCTTGCTAGGTTTATGTTCTTTGATGATGATGATTGAAATTGTGTGAATATGTGGCTATGTGCTAGAGATGCTAAGTGTCACATGAACATAGGTTAGGAAAGCATGAATTTGTGGTTCGATTTGTTATGGAAATGATTATGTTTATGGTTGTATGGTTGTTAGAAATGAATAAGGAATGCTGGAAAAATTGCTTTGAGACTTGATGGTTAGAAACCTTATAGAACATGAAAAATTGCAAGAATTAGGGGCTGAAATTCGTCAGGACCTGCTGAGCGGCCAGGGATCTCGCTGAGCGGTCTTTAGCGCTGAGCGGTGTACCCTAGGCGCTGAGCGGCCTGAACGAAGACAGCCCTCCCCTTTTTGAAAACTCGTCATTTTCTAAACAAAAACCTCAATTTTTATACTGCTTGCAATTATCCATGGATCTAATGATTTTATTAAAGTAAGTTAAATGTTATGAATTAAGGATTTATGTTCAAGGCTTTCTAAAAGTATGATAAAGGTTATGAACTAAGGCTTTATGTTTAATGCATATGAACTGTAATTGGAATGGACTGGAATGATGAATGTTATGTGATTATGTGTCATGGAAAATGGTTTTACAAAAAGGAAAAGAAAGGAAAGGAAAGGGAAAAAAACAGAAAGGAAAGGTATCGGGCATGACGTCACTAAGTCCCAAAAAGGAAAAAGGAAAGGAAGGAAAAAGGAATCTTTTCCTAGCTGTGCGTCATAGCCGGCAAGAAAGGCAAGCTGAACCCTGGGCATGCTTCATCCCTAGCATAAGGATGGGGTAGGGTCCCCTTGCCACCCCTAGCATAAGGGTGGATTCTCCTATCGTGAGCTACTAAGGTTTAGCGCGGCCTAGTCCTCATGGTACTGAGACACTAAGGAAGCCTTTCGTGGTAGGCCACCGTTACGGGG
>QANU01002759.1:47644-61102 GCA_003254905.1 Nissolia schottii
ACTTGGAAAACACTTTGCTGTGTCAGTAACAGATTGCTGGATTTCAGTAATTGATTACCAGTAGTTCAGTAATCAATTGCAGGGTTTCAGTAATCGATTACTAGCATAAAAAATGTGAAAATATAACATTTTCTGCATGAGTAATCGATTACCAACTTGCTGTAATCGATTACCAACTCGAGAATTTTGAAAATAAGTGGTTTTCATGTGTGTAATCGATTACACACTTATGTAATCGATTACCACCTCAGAAACTTTCAAAATTGGCCATTGTTGTGTGTGTAATCGATTACATACTTATGGTAATCGATTACCATCACACATAATTTGAAAATTGGCAGTTACCATGTGTGTAATCAATTACCACCCTTTGCTAATCGATTACATGTTCGAATGGGTGTGTTTTTTCATGAAACAATGCGTTGTTTTGGCAATGGTTCATGAATAGGCACCTCTGCCTATATAAGGTTGGAACTCATGCAGAACAAATACAGAACTCCAGAACCTAATTCTCACTTTCATATTCACAAAGTTCTGATCAAATTTCAATGGTGTTTCAATCCAAATCTTAAGAAAGCCCTTTGATCCTTAACTGTTATATCATTTGTGCTTTCTATTCAGGAAAACTTCCAACCCTGAATTTAGGATTGGCAAAGCCACTGTATTACTTCTTCAACAATTGTGAATCAATTGTGTCACCGTAGTGTTCGGTGTGGTTTTGTAAACACCGTGGTGTTTGGTGTGTTTCTGATTATCACCGTAGTGTTCGGTGAGGGCATTGTGTAACCAGGGGAACGGGTTGTTCTCTTGTAGTTGTCGGTGTAAGTGCCTCGGGTGTGAGGTTGTGCACAACACAAGTTTACATAGTGGAAAAATCCCTGAATCAGAACAGGGGACTGGACGTAGCCTTCGGTGGTTGAAGGTGAACCAGGATAAATTCTCCGGTGTGATCTTTCTTATCCCTACACTTTTACATTTAGCAATTTACAATTTCCGCTGCTTTAACATCATTATCTATTCGGTTATTGCTGGGTCTTGTTCTTAATTTGGGGATTAGGGTTTCACATCTTTCAAAGAACCATAATCTGAGAAAAGCAAGAGAAACCTAATTCACCCCCCTCTTAGGTTGGTATCTAGAGTTACACTATGCTGGTTGGAACATGTAGAAAAGCTAAGGGACTCAAAGGCTTCAGGTTTCATTCGAATGACTAGGGGTGCATTCGAATGAAATCCTGCGAGTTCTTTCATTCGAATCCTTCGAGAGTTCAATCGATTGAAATCCTGCTCAGACTTTCATTCAATTGAATCCTCCTGCATTCGATTGCAATCCCTTGGGAATTCATTCGAATCCCTGGGGATTTCCTTCGAATCCCATAGTAAAAATCGCCCCAGTGAGAGTAACTTCTCCGGGGGTTTTCGGTGCGTAACATTTTTGCTTCTACAGTGGTCCAATCAGTACACTTATAATTTTCAAACAGCAAAATCCTCAAAATCTAACCTATGCACCATACTCTCTATCATTTGTACAAAATAGTTTTTCAGTCAAAAGCACAAAAACACATATGTACAGTCATAACATAAACCACATAGACAGTGGGCTTAGGATTACCCACTTTCCAGGCATGCTTGGAAGTTGTTAGAAACGACTCCCGAGAGCTTTAGGAGGATCCTACTATTTTTCCTGAGTCCGATGGAGTAATCGTCGCGCGCACACTCGGACAGAGTAACAGCACAGCAGATGAAAAACTAAGGAAAATGGCACTGAGGCCGTGGCTTATTTATAAGCTTCAGGGGCTGGCCTCTTAGCTTCCCCACGAAGCTTTATGCTTCTTTTTCATTTCTTTTTCTTTTTTATTTTTTTGAAATTATCCTTTAAGCTTAATTACTCTTTTGCCCTTCCTTTAATTTTTATTTCCTTTTATATCCTAAGTTTGTTTTCCCCCTTTTTGCCCTTCACCTTTTTAATCATTTCCCTTTTTGTCCTTTTCATTTATTTTTCCATAATTCCCTGTTACCAACGTGGGAATAAATTTCTAAACTAGGTCAATTTATTTCGCGATCATGTTTGATCACGTTTTGTCATTTTTCGGTCGTGTTCGGATATTCTAAAAATATTCCGAGCACGTATCCGCGATCTACTAATTTCCCGGATCATAAAGGTATGTCCGGTTAAAGTATTCGTGAATTTATTGCCCGGAGGAAATTTTCACAGATACCTTAAGTGTCTACCGAAATTTCGATTTTTGTCAAAATTTGGCACGGACCTCGTGGCACTCCGCGAGATCAAGAAAAAATTACTTGACTGGCATTTGCAAGAAATTAATGTTCTAAATAATTTTTCCAGTCCAAATAATCGCATCTAATGTGCTTTTAATTAAGCAAAAATTGGGATTTTCGTGAAATTCTCGTAAGGGGAAAATTCGGGATGTTACAGATGCTACCCCGGTTCACTAGCCCAACCGGAAGCGTAAGAGATCCCCATGTTCCCCCAAGCATGAATACATGATGAATAAGTTACATGAGTATATGATGAATGAGTTTATGATGCATGAGTATATAATAATGTATGTATGCTATGTAGTCGTCAAGAGAACGCTCGAGACAACCTATGTATGTACGCAAAGTAAAGATAATGAGCACGAGAACTTAGCTAAGAAAGACTAGTTCCCCAGTCACATAGTAAAGTAGATAAAGCCGTTCAGGACTTTAGGCCAGATAATAATCAGTAGGATGTTAGTATGCATGTTCACTTAGAAACACCTGAGCGGCCTGGTTCATAAGTGAGTTTTAGAAGGAGTTCCCCGATGCCAAGGTAAACCACTGAGGACAAACGTTCTCACCCTCACTCGCTTATGCTTCCAGGGATAGACAAGAGCTATGATAAGCAACAAGAGGAGTAGAAAAGAACGAATGACAGGTCCCCGAGGCTGATAGACAGATCTTCAAGGCTATGAAGACATGTTGGGCCAGTTATGCACTAGTTGAGCTTTTATGATGTATATGGATGATTATAACATGTATATGTAACTTTATTATAATATCATATGATTGGTTGTACTTATCTGTGAAGGACTAGGTACTTGCTTATGTAAATATTTATGCTATGGATGACTATTTGTTGTAAGCCTCAAGCTCTATCGTTTGTCTTATATATACTTTGATTCAGCGCAAAAAGTTTTAAAATGGTCCATATTTTCCTTAATCTAGTATTTTCAAAAAGTAATGAGGGACTATGAGTATTCCCACCAAGTGAATAACAACCTAGTGAGCATTGCGTACTACTCGAGGGTATGCAGTTAGCTAGGGTGTTTCAGTTGGTATCAGAGCAGTTTGGTCCAAGTGAGCCTGAGGACTGAGCTTATCTGCACTTCCGAGCTATTCCTTGTTAGCTTGCATGGTGTTTAAGTATAACACCTTTGTGTATGAGGTCCAAGTGCATAAATCAGTGGTACCGGAACACTGACCTGCCCTTGTTCCTTGTGCGTACTCAGAATACATTCGCTATGCACTAAGTCTTGTCTTTGAGATAAGGAGTAGTGTGGCATAATGCACTCTATCACTTTGCTTCCATTCAACTGTTGCATTTTTCAGGAACATAGAGCCTAGCTAACTCTGTTGCTTGATAAGTGTATTTAGGGTTTGATAGCTAGTGCAGGGTGGACTTTATAAATTTTATCCCCCAGAAACTTGGCCTTCTGCTAAGTGTCTCCTCGCTATTTGACCGTTACCTATTCCAGGAAAACGAATCGTTAGGTAATGAACCCCTACTCAATGGAAGCCCTTTATTCCTTCCCTCCAGATAAATACTCCCTTACACCACAAGAATTCTTAAGTTGATACTCCCCTATCCCCTATATTTTTCACCTCCGTAAAGGTCCTATGGAAAAGGGCTGAGCCTCTACATCTTCGAAATTTCATTTCTCCGCACATCCTTGACCCTCCTTGAGGAAAGTTCCGGGTCAAGATTGAATGTTCTACTCTTTAAAGGAATAGACTCTAGGACAGGTCTTTCTTTCCTTCCATGGCATGTGCCATCCCTTTTTCAATAGAATCTGGCCGGCCCTATTCCGATGGAGTAGGTTCACCATTCTTTCAGCTCCAGCCTCTTGCGCAGTTCCAGCTTTTGTTTTCTGACTTCGAACCATGATGTAAGTTGTCCCCTTTATCTCTGATAGGGAAATCAGGTTAAAAAATTTTTATAAATCACCTCTAAAAAGCATAAAATTTGTTGCTTAAGAGATAGAGCAATAGCTCGGAAGAAAAATGGAGGCCCTAACTAGTTTAAGGAAGATCACAAGAAGCAACGAATTCAATGCAGTGCAGGCAAGGAACCACCTTCAGAAAGCTTAAGGGCCAAAATAGATTATCTAACCTAAATTTTAGAGGAAGTAGGGAGTGATGTAGAAGTCCTACGGAGATAGGTGTATTCCCCCAATGGATAATTAATTTCCTGTGAGACACGCCCTTTGAAATAGGATCACCAACCGAAATCCTTGCCCTAGAGAACCCATAGGGTGGAAAAGATAGCAGATTGATGGGTGAGATCAGCTCCGGAGGAGAAGTTGATATAGTGGAGTATATTTTTAATCCAAGGTGATGATTCGGGAGGACTAACCAAAGAAGCCTTAAGAAAGTTTAGGAAGGAGTATAGGAAATAACCATACTACAGTAAGGAGGAAAACCATTGGACCTTAAGGATCAAATTGACAATTACCCCAGTTTGGTCGATTAGAGGAATCAAGAGTAAGACCGAAGTCGGAACAAACTTGGAAACCGTAGGAGGAGATCGAGTCAAGAGTTTATGGGAAGGAGTAGGTGGAAAAAAATAACTAGAGACCTTACAAGTTTAATGTACCCATTACCTTCAACGTAAGTAGGAGCATTGATGAACTGTGAGTCTGGGTTAATCTAGTACATTGGGAAACTTAGGAGTCGCCTGAGATGACTACTAGGGAGTTAACGAGCTTTGTTTACTATCTACTCATCGAGGTTAGGAATCCAACGGACCCATAAGACAGAAAGCTGATGAAAAGACTATGGAACCCAGGCCCGTGGACGAGAGATTTTCAGAGATTAGAGTTAAGCGTTAAGGACCAAACTACACTATGAAGTCGAGTGCAACAGATTAGTTATGTGACCCCCAGGAAGGAAGATGGCCACTTCTCTAGAGCTTGTATCATAACCATACCAATGGCCTTGCAGTAGTGATGAGCCTTTGCCTTGATCGCCAATGGAGTATCGGATGAGAATAAGCATGGTAAGTGAGCAATAAGAGTTAAGACCTTGAGACCCTTGGACGTGTAGAAATTTTGAGGGCGAAATTTTTCTAAGGGGGGTGGAAAGTAACATCCCAGTTTTCCTTTAGCAAAGGTTTCGCCTAGTGAATTCGTGTGCAATTCCTTTAGAGGTTGGAAGCGTAAACTACAGGTGTCCGTTACGCACCGGGACGCACGTGACTATGTGACTAGGGTGGACAAGTGCCAGATTTAGGGAGGTTAGGCTTTCGAATCTCGAAGGGGGAAGAATAAGGCTGATTTAGCAGACGTGGACAGCAAGAAAGTAAAGAGAGGAGTGCATGAGAGTCGAGTGAGCATGGCAGCAGAATAAATAAGTTTAAAGAGGACATGTACACATCGTATAAACGGGGTTAAGCACATAGGTAAGAGAACAACTAAGGGTGGAGGTATAAGCATAATCTAGGAAGCTGGAATAATAATCGAGTTTGACAAGATCAAGTTCGAGGGAGGCTGCATAATCCGATTTAGGTTTCACCTAGAGAAGTACGAAAGGTTGGGCTCTAGAGGACAAAGGAAAGTGTATTAAGCTTAAGAAGGAAGAGGTGTTAAGTGTACGAGGGAGGAAAGAGAATATGAAACTAGGAGCGAGCGAGCGAGGTTAGAATGGTAACATTAAGATATTAAGGTGAAAGGGGAGAATCTAAAATAACTAGAAGGAGTCTAGAATACCAAAAAGCTTAGAGATAAGAAAGGATGCCCAAAAACGTTGGCAACGCCAGAGACGTTGGGAAAGTGGAAGCCTGATGCCCTAGGACACGAGTGTCTATAGAAATTATTCTGTTTAGTTTCTCAAAATGCTGCTGACACTCAAATGATTCCCCTTGACCTTTAGAATTGGATAGAAAACCTAAAACGTCCGCCAGACGGAATTCTGTTCACTTTCGGACAATTCCGCAAACACTAGAACAGCCCCATTTGGGCCCGTTTAGCCAATGGAACTGAATGGAGAGTCCCAAAGTCTCTAGACACCTACCTTGTAGCGGAGAAAGGGTACAAACACCTTAGAATAGTCCCCCGACCGTATTAGGAAGATTGGGCAACAGCGAGACCCCGAGCAAAACGGTGGTCTGCAGTCACCAGGACTCAACGGTGTATCAAAGATACCCGTGAAAAATATGCCTCCAGAGAAAATTCACCAATACCTTGAAGTAATCACACCTCCAGGTAGAGGACAATGAGAGGATCGCGACGGCACAAGCAGAATATTTTTCGGACGACCGCACGTGACGCACCGGCACTGCGAACGACCGAATACGAGCGAAACGGGACTGAGTGGGACCCACATAGAAGATGACCACGTAATTATTCAGCTTTTCCAAGGAAAATAATTAAATATTCATTGATGTGACTTGATTTGACTTTATAATTATCCTAACTAATTAAATAATTAGGAAATTAAATTATAATGGCATTTTTGTAGTTTTTGCCAAGGGTAAAAGGTAAAATCGGCATTCAGCCTTGGGCTATAAATACCCCCTCCCCAAAACCAAAAATGACATAGAAAAATGGAAAACGTCCCAGTCCGTTTTCCCGATCGACTGTTGTTCGGTCAAACCGGAGACCCAGACACCACCGGCCCTAAACCCAGTTCACTTCCTCCAGGAATCCCCTAACCCTCCCCCACGAAAATCCCTTCAAAACCCTAAGGAAAGGTTGAATAAATTCAGCCAAGAGGAGCTCGGAGGCGTCAAAGCAAGCCCGGAGCCAGTAGGAACCGTCAGAACCGAGGGAAAGCCTGACGGAAGCCAGGCAGAAGCTCTGCACTCGGAGGACCACTCTCCCCCAACTCCCTCATCATCCAATCTGCCTTCAAAGCCTCTAAAGAAGGTGGGTAACTTGGCTTGCTCACCCCTTGGTGGCTTATGTTTGCTTGTATGTGTTTATGTGCTTGTATGCCTTATGACAAATGATGTTAGAAATCCTATGCTAGGACTTAGGAGATGATTCTGAAGGGTCCTGTGAACTGGACTAGATAGGATTTTAAGGGTTGGAAATTGTGTGAAAACCTCAAGAAGGATCCATGGACAAAGGGGGAAAGAAAGAAAGACAAACAAAGATGTAGGTTTGAGCCTTGCCAGGAACCGCTTAGCGGACTTGTGAACTGCTGAGCGGGGATGTACTCCGCTGAGCGAAGGGGACAGAAAACATTTTTTTGACATGTGGACTCTAGGGCGCTGAGCGGCCATCAGGCACCGCTGAGCGGCCTAGGGCTGAAACCTAAGGATAAGGATGGAAAATATTTTTGAAGTGTGAAAACTTTCAGGGACCGCTGAGCGGACCACATGGGTGCTGAGCGGCCTGAAACTTAACCATTTTTATGAAAGAAGGTTTATGAGAGTTGTCCTGGACACACATTTCTAACACTTATTAAGCTAAATGAGATGCATGAGGTATGTTTATGATGATGTGTGACGAATGCATGAAGTATGTTTATGATGAATGCATGAAGTAGGTTTATGATGAGTGCATGAAGTATGTCTATGATGAGTGCATGAGGTATGTTTATGACGATGTATAATGAACATTTCATGAGGTATGTTTAGGATGATGTATGTAGAACATTTCATGAGGTATGTTTATGATGATGTATAATGAACATTTCATGAGGTATGTTTAGGAGGATGTACGTAGATCATTTCATGAGGTATGTTTATGATGATGTATGTGGAACATTGCATGTAGATGATTTATGAGTAGAATGATTATAATGTCATGCATCATGAGGACAGGGTTGTCATTTAAGTGTTAGGACGACCTTAGAGAACTAGAGGTTAATCACCTAATATGTAAAGATTATAATTGAACACTAGGGAATAAGTATGTAGTTATATGATAGGAATCCTTTCTCTTGGCACGTCTACGGACACGCCCCTCACCAGTCCCAAAAGGGTGGATTGGTCAATGAGGTTAATGGCATGATGATGAGATATAATGAGCTATGATGAGATATGATGAATGAAAAAGGGTGACGTCACACCTAAATTATGAGTATGATGATGAGATATGAGTCCCCGCTTGGTCACGTCAAAAGGGTATGGACCTCCACCTCCCTACTTGTAGAAAGGGTAGCGCACTTGATTGGCGGCGATGGACACTAGACCCCATCGGTGGTTAGCAACCACTCTGGTGTGAGCACAGCTGGGTCGTCGTCAAGTTGGGAACAGAAGTGGTTATAGCCGTAGGCCACGGCTACATGAGTGCGGGACCGATATAACAAGAAGGACGCTACCCCAGTTCACTAGCCCAACCGGAAGCGTAAGAGATCCCCATGTTCCCCCAAGCATGAGTACATGATGAATGAGTTACATGAGTATATGATGAATGAGTTTATGATGCATAAGTATATAATAATGTATGTATGCTATGTAGTCGTCAAGAGAACGCTCGAGACGGCCTATGTATGTACGCGAAGTAAAGATAATGAGCTTGAGAACTTAGCTAAGAAAGACAAGTTCCCCAGTCACATAGTAAAGTAGATAAAGCCGTTCAGGACTTTAGGCCAGATAATAATCAGTAGGATGTTAGTATGCATGTTCACTTAGAAACACCTGAGCGGCCTGTTCATAAGTGAGTTAAAAAGGAATTCCCCGATGCCAAGGTAAACCACTGAGGACAAATGTTCTCACCCCCACTCGCTTATGCTTCCAGGGACAGACAAGAGCTATGATAAGCAGCAAGAGGAGCAGAAAAGAACGAATGACAGGTCCCCGAGGCTGATAGACAGATCTTCAAGGCTATGAAGACATGTTGGGCCAGTTATGCACTAGTTGAGCTTTTATGATGTATATGGATGATTATAACATGTATATGTAACTTTATTATAATATCATATGATTGGTTGTACTTATCTGTGAAGGACCAGGTACTTGCTTATGTAAATATTTATGCTATGGATGACTATTTGTTGTAAGCCTCAAGCTCTATCGTTTGTCTTATATATACTTTGATTCACCAAAGGCTCATACTTTATGAATAAGCACTCAGTGCAAAAAGTTTTAAAATGGTCCATATGTTCCTTAATCTAGTATTTTCGAAAAGTAATGAGGGACTATGAGTATTCCCACCAAGTGAATAACAACCTAGTAAGCATTGCGTACTACTCGAGGGTATGCAGTTAGCTAGGGTGTTACAGTGAGAATAGTCATCCTTAGTGGTTAACCTTGGTGTGAGGGTACTTCTTTACTCACTTATGAACCAGGCCGCTCAGGTGTTTCTAAGTGAACATGCATACTAACATCCTACTGATTATTATCTGGCCTAAAGTCCTGAACGGCTTTTTATTTACTTTACTATGTGACTGAGGGATCTAATCTTTCTTAGCTACGTTCTCGTGCTCATTATCTTTACTTCGCGTACATACATAGGCCGTCTCGAGCGTTCTCTTGACGACTAGATATACTTACATACACTATCATACACTTATGCATCATAAACTCATTCATCATATACTCATACTTAGGGAACATGGGGATCTCTTACGCATACCGGCTTACCCGGGTTAGCATCCTTCTTCGTACATTGGTCCCGCGGCCATGTAGTTGTGGCCTACAGCTACAACCACTTCTGTTCCCAGCATGTCGACGACCCGGCTGTGCTCACACCAGAGTGGTTGCTATCCACTGATGGAGTCTGTGGCCATCATCGCCAATCAAGTGGGCTACCCTTCCTACAAGTAGGGAGGTGGGGGTCCGTACCCTTTTGACGTAACCAAGCGGGGACTCATATCTCATCATCATATCTCATCATATCTCATCATAGCTCATCATCATATCCCATCGTCATGCCATTACCCTCATTGACCCCTTTTGGGACTGGTGAGGTAGCATCATTGACCAATCCACCCTTTTGGGACTGGTGAGGGGCGTGTCCGTGGACGTGCCAAGAGAAAGGAATCCTATCATATAACTACAGACTTATTCCATAGTGTTCAAATATAATCTTTACATATTAGGCGATTAACTTCTAGCTCTCTAAGGTCGTCCTAACACTTACATGACAACCCTGTCCTCATGATGCATGACATTATACTCATTCTACTCATAAATCATCTACATGCAATGTTCCACATACATCATCATAAACATACTTCACGCAATGCTTCACATACATCATCATGAACATACTCCATGCATTACTTCATATACATCATCATAAACATACTTCATGCATCTCAGTCAGCTTAATAAGTGTTGGAAATGTGTGTCTAGGACAACCTTCATAAACCTTGTTTCGTAAAAGTAACTAAGTCTCAGGCCGCTCAGCGGAAACTCTTGTTCACTCAGCGGTCTAAGCTTAATCCGCTCAGCGGTCAGAGCCTCGTCGCTCAGCGGTTAAAACTGCATCGCTCAGCGGTGACTCATCTCGCTTAGCGGGGTGGGGCCCAATTTTCAAAAGTATCTTTCCATCCTTATCCTCATCCTGAGTGACCTTCAGACCGCTTAGCGAATCCTCTGGCCGCTCAGCGCCCTGGAGTTCACTTTTAAAAAAACTTGCTTTCTGATGCATTCTGCTCAGCGACGCCTGGGGCCGCTCAGTGGTACCTGGGCGAGGCTGAAACCGAATGCATGGTTTTCTTTCCTTTCTCTTCCTCCTTTGTCCATGGATCCTTCTTGAGGTTTTCACACAGTTTCAACCATTAAAATCCTATCTAGTCCAGGTCACAAGACCCTTCAGAATCACTCCTAAGTCCTAGCATAACACTTCCAACATCATTCATCATAGTTTACATAATCATCAAGTTCAAGCATAAGCAAACATAAGCTCCAAGGAGATGATCAAACCAAGTTTACCCACTTTCTTGGGCTGCAAAGAAGGCTGGAGAGGGTGGAAGGGATGTGGGATCCTTGGGTGAATCGCCTCCTGAACCGGTTTCCTGATTCCAGCAGTGTTCCATTAAAGTTCTCGAACCAAACGATTTTTGGGCAGAGTTTCAATAATCTTGCAATTTTTTGGTAAAAATTCTGAATGGGAGGGGCTATTTGTAGCCAACGATCTGCCCCCCAAATTTACCCTTTTGTCCCTTGCCAAAATTACCAAAATGCCTTTTCTTATTTTCTTTAATAATTAATTAATTCAAAAGATAATTCAAAGGTCAAATCAATGAATAGTAATTAAATTTTTAATTATTTTCCTTGGAAATCTACAGCCATCACGTGGTCAATGCAGGTGTGGGGCCCACTCAGTCCCGTTTCGCTCATTTCTGGTCGTTCGTAGTCCTGGTGCGTCGCGCACTGTAACATCCCGCTCTTTTCTTAGTAAGAATTTCGCCGAATAACTGCTCATAGAACTTTGGGTCAGAGTAAACGTGTGAAAGTCTGTAGGAATTATTCTGTTCAGTTTTGATAAATTTCGATGACAGTCAAATGATTCCTACTGACCCTCAGAATTGGATGATGAGGTTTAACTAGCTTTTACACGGAGTTCTGCTGAGTTTCGGACGATTCTGCAGACACTAAAATAGCTCTGTTTAGCGTGTAAAATTGAGCAGCGAGCCCGAAGTCTCTGGAAACCCCACCGGTACCAGGGAAAAGTCTTAGACACCTTAGGGTGGTCCCACGACCCTATTGGGATGTTTGGGAAAGAACGAAACCGCGAGCCGAACGGTGGTCGGCAGACACAAGAGTGTAGAAACGGGTCGAAGGCATCTGTGAAAAATAATCTCCAGAGGAAAATTCACAAACACCTTTTAAGATTAATATTCCAAGGTAGAGGGAAATTAGAGGATCGCGACGGTACAAGCGGAATATTTTTCGGACGACCGTGCGCTACGCACCGACACTGCGAGCGATAAAACACGAGCGAACCGGAACCGGGAGAAAGTTAAATTTGGGGGCAGCCCACGCGAGAGAAATCAGATTTAGAAAATAATTTTTAATTCAAAACACTATTCATGACGTGACATTTGGATTTTCATCCAAATTAATTAATTATAAAAGAAATTCAAAATGGCATTTTTGTAAATAAACCTAGGGGCAAAAAGGTAATTATGGGAGGCAGATTTTTGCCTATAAATAGCCAGCCATAAATCAGAAAAATGAGAGAAATTCATAACCTAGGGGAAACTCTGTCCGTTTGTCCAGAGACTCGCTACAGAAACTTCACCGGGAAGCTCGGATCGCGCCCTAAGCTCGGAGAACGACTCTCCTACCCTCTTCCTCACCACCGAACAGCCCCCCAAGAAGTGGGTAACTCTAGTTTACTCACCTCTTTGGTGGATTTCTTTGCTTGGATATGTTTATGTGTGTGTCTATATGTTTCTAAGCATGTATGGCTATGTATGTTAGAAGTTTGGTTAGGGTTTAGGAGATGATTCTGAAGGGCCCTGTGGCCTGGACTAGATAGGTTTTTGATGGTTGGAATAAGTGTGAAAACCTCAAAGAGTAACCATAAGAAAAGGCAAAGAGAAAAGAAAGAAAACGAAGAAAACAATTTCAGATTCGGCAGTAACTGCTGAGCGGCTCTTGGAACCGCTGAGCGGCACCAAGCCATCACTGAGTGCTCTGGTTCAAACCGTTGAGCGGCCTTAGGGTACCGCTGAGCGGCCTGAGACCAGAATGTCTTCTGAATGCTTTCTTGAAGCACATAGTCCAACCAGTGATGTTTTGTATGAAGTATAAGCCTGAAATGTATGAACTATGTGATGTAATAGGTAGGATTTCATGCATCATGTTTATGGAAATAATATGTTAGCATGCCATGCATCATGTTAAGGTATTCTTAGAGGATTAGAGATTCATCAAGTAATGTGTAAAGATGATAATGGAAATGAACCTTAGGGAACGAGCCATGTCATGTTATGTGTAAAGAAAGAAAAGAGAAGAAGAAAAGCTATGAGAAAGAAAGATAAAGATATGATGTACTGCTAAGAGAACAGGTACAGGACGTGACGTCACACAAGTCCAATAACGATCCTACTTCAGTAGCGTCGCCAGGGCATACCGAAGGTGGAAGCCCGCCACAGGTGGTGTCGCCAGGGCATACCTGGAGGTGTGCGGTTACCACACCTAGCAATGTCAACAGAGGACCTGCTAAGGTGGGGGTACAATACCAGCCCACTTCCGAGGTGTCAAAGAGAGGGCACGCGGAAGGTGGAAGCCCACCACAGGCAGGTACCAGAGGACCTACCTGGGGGTGTGAGGGTATCCCGTCAAGTAAGGTCAAC
>QANU01002759.1:61409-74961 GCA_003254905.1 Nissolia schottii
TCATCCAAATTAATTAATTATAAAAGAAATTCAAAATGGCATTTTTGTAAATAAACCTAGGGGCAAAAAGGTAATTATGGGAGGCAGATTTTTGCCTATAAATAGCCAGCCATAAATCAGAAAAATGAGAGAAATTCATAACCTAGGGGAAACTCTGTCCGTTTGTCCAGAGACTCGCTACAGAAACTTCACCGGGAAGCTCGGATCGCGCCCTAAGCTCGGAGAACGACTCTCCTACCCTCTTCCTCACCACCGAACAGCCCTCCAAGAAGTGGGTAACTCTAGTTTACTCACCTCTTTGGTGGATGTCTTTGCTTGGATGTGTTTATGTGTGTGTGTATATGTTTCTAAGCATGTATGGCTATGTATGTTAGAAGTTTGGTTAGGATTTAGGAGATGATTCGGAAGGGCCCTGTGGCCTGGACTAGATAGGTTTTTGATGGTTGGAATATGTGTGAAGACCTCAAAGAGTAACCATAAGAAAAGGTAAAGAGAAAAGAAAGAAAACGAAGAAAACAATTTCAGATTCACCAGTAACCGCTGAGCGGCTCTTCGAACCGCTGAGCGGCATGAACCAATGAGCGGCACCAAGCCATCATTGAGCGCTCTGGTTCAAACCGCTGAGTGGCCTGAGACCAGAACGTCTTATGAATGCTTTCTTGAGGCACATAGTCCAACCAGTGATGTTTTGTAGAAGTATAAGCCTGAAATGTATGAACTATGTGATGTAATAGGTAGGATTTCATGCATTATGTTTATGGAAACAATATGTTAGCATGCCATGAATCATGTTAAGGTATTCTTAGAGGATTAGAGATTCATCAAGTAATGTGTAAAGATGATAATGGAAATGAACCTTAGGGAACGAGCCATGTCATGTTATGTGTAAAGAAAGAAAAGAAAAGAAGAAAAGCTATGAGAAAGAAAGATAAAGATATGATGTACTCCTAAGAGAACAGGTACAGGACGTGACGTCACACAAGTCCAATAACGATCCTACTTCAGTAGCGTCGCCAGGGCATACTGAAGGTGGAAGCTCGCCACAGGTGGTGTCGCCAGGGCATACCTGGAGGTGTGCGGTTACCACACCTAGCAATGTCAACAGAGGACCTGCTAAGGTGGGGGTATAATACCAGCCCACTTCCGAGGTGTCAAAGAGAGGGCATGCGGAAGGTGGAAGCCCACCACAGGCAGGTACCAGAGGACTTACCTGGGGGTGTGAGGGTATCTCGTCAAGTAAGGTCAACAGAGGACATACTATGATGGGGATATCGAGTACCATGCTCGGTTGCGTCGCCAGGGCCGGCCCCTCACCATCCAACAGTGGGTGGTTGTTCATATCGTTGAGCGATGCATTCCTCCTATGAGCCTTACGTGGTTAGCTACCACACCGGTTATAGCACTGCCGGGTCGTCAACGATAGTGAACGCAAGTAGGTTGTAGTCGAGGCCACGACTACAAGAGTGGAAGGGCTCAAGAAAAGTAAAGCAAGAGGAAAGTTAAGAAAGTAAAGTATGAAAGAAAGGGAGGACTAGAGTATGTGATGTATGAATGAATGTATGTAAGAATGTATGTAACAAGATAAGTAAAATCATGTAATTACCGTCAAGAGAACGCTCGAGACGGCTAGGTATGTATGCGAAAGCAAGTAACAAGCACGAGAATTTAGTAAGCAAGAGTAGTTCCCCTATTACCTAGTAAAGTAGATAAAGCTATTCAGGACTTTAGGCCAGATGGTAATCAGTAGGGATGTTAGTATGCATGTTCACTTAGAAACACCTGAACGGCCTGGAGTATGACTAAATGAACCACGAGATATTACTGTTACAGTTTCCCACTGAGAACCTACTGTTCTCACCCCCACTACCTTATGACTCTAGGGACACATGACGAGTCCTACTACGAGGATCCGGCCGAACCGGCCGAGGAGCTATGAGGCGGTCCAGACCCGCCAGAGACACCAGAGCCAGCCAGAGACAGTATTTTGTTAGGGGCATACTGACCAGTGTTCCAGTAGCCTTGTATTTTGAGAGACTATGTATTTTGAGACTATGTATTTTGAGACCATGTCTTGTATATGATGTACATAAGGCTTGTGTATTACTTATTGTAATTATAACTATGTGACTTGGTGATGGACCACAATATATGTACGATGCATACTTTTCTATTTCTCGACTGTTATTCGCTAAGCCTAAGGGCTCTACCGCTTGTTATAACTGTTCTTTTTGACGTATGGCTCCTATTTTATGAAATGATTGACATAATGAAAAAGTTCAAAATCGGTCCCTAGTTTCCTATACGACTATTTGCGAAAGATAATAATGGACTATGAGTATTCCCACCGAGTAGTAAACAACCTAGTGAGCTTTGCATACAACCTAGGCGTAAGCAGTTAGCTAGGGTGTTTCATTTGGTATCAGAGCAGTTTGGTCCAAAAGAGCCTGAGGACTGAGCTGCACTATGCTTTCGAGCATGATTACGGTGTATGTTCCAGCTAAGTGGTATGTGCTAAGTTTCTGTGTACTTGCCTTTCTTGAGACTGATCAACTCGACACTGTGCAGGTACTACACATTAGACATGCTGCCTTGCAGGGATACTACACAGCGTACCCCGGAACCTGCGGATCTTGCAGATATTCTCAGGGAAATGGCCTAGGCTACCGCACAGATAGCAGCCTCCAACGCTCAACGCAACGCCCCCAGACAGCTCAGGAGATCGAGGCCCTAAGATATCAGGATTTCTCACGAGCTAATCTGCCAGTGTTCGAGGGAATGATGGACCCTGAATTGGTCTGTGGATGGCTTCGAAAAATGGAGCAGATCTTTGAGGATGTTCCTTGCACGGATCCTCAGAAGGTTAAGTTTGCGTCAAGGAAACTGGAAGGAGCAGTGGGGGAATGGTGGGACATGACCAGGCCCCCGGTTGAGCAAGATGTCAGTCAGATGACTTGGAATCAGTTCAAGATGACATTCCTGGGAAAGTATTTTCCTCAGGAACTACAGGACAGAAAGGAAGCAAAATTTTTAGAGCTGAAGCAGGGAAATATGACAGCGGCCAAGTACACAGCGGCATTTGAGAGACTTTGCTGTTACTCCCAGACCTACAGACTCCACCCTAATGAGGGTTGGAAATGTGGAAAGTATCAGCGGGGGTTGAAGACAGAGTTGCGAGTATTTCTGAATGTATCAGGGATACGGGATTATGCCACTCTCGCCAACACATGTCTGGCTCAAGAGGAGGCCAATAGGGACTTGGCGCAGGTGCGCAGTGACAGGAACAAGAGAAGGTTTGAAGAGGCAGGCAGCTCCCAAGTAGAATAGAGGAAGAGAGGATCCCTCCCAGTTTCATTTTCAGGTAGAGGCCGAGGTCAGTATCCGCCGAGGCCACAGCCGAGAATAGGGAAATCCCAGACTCAGCCCCAACCGGGACAGCCAAGAGTAGGACCCCCAGCAGTGAGACCACCGCCACCAGCAAGTGTTTCAAGCCATAGCACGCCGAAAGTTCAGCCGAGAGCCGACTCTCGCCCTCTCTGTCCAAAGTGTGGCAAAGCATATTCTGGAGAATGTTTAGCGGGCCAGAATGTTTGTTTCAGATGCGAAAAGGCGGGTCACTATGCCAGGGACTGTACCACAGTTCTACTAGAGGCCCAATGCCAGGGGCGAGTATTCACCATGGCAGCGGAAGAAGCTCAGGACGGGGAAAGCTTGATTTTGGGTAAGTGCATACTTAATGGGAAAACATTGATTGTATTGTATGATTCCGGAGCGTCACACTCCTTTATATCCTATGATAGTGTAGAGGAGCTGAACTTATCTCCTGCGACACTACCGTATACGCTTGCTGTTTCCACACCCACTGCACTGCCAGTTACGACTTGTCGAGTGTGCCTACAGTGTCCTTTCCAGCTGCAGGGAAGAATGTTCGTGGCTGACTTGATTTTTCTTCCCCTAGTTGGGTTGGGTATGATACTAGGGATGGATTGGTTGAATGCCAACCAGGTGGTTCTTGACTGTGCCAGGAGACTGGTCACTTTTCCCTCCATAGTCACCAGCCCAGTAGTCCCAGAGGAGGAATTGCCGATTCTTTACTGCTGTCAGTTAGGAGGTAAAGGGTATGTCTTATTGGCGGCCTCAGAAGTAGGAGTTGCAAGGCTGGAAGTCAAGGACATTCCGGTAGTTCGTGGCTATCCAGATGTTTTTCCCGACGACATCCCAGAGTTTCCGCCGCAACGGGAGGTGGAATTTTCTATTGATCTGGTGCCAGGTGCTGGACCTATTTCCATTGCACCGTACCGAATGTCCTCGCTAGAACTGCAAGAGCTGAAAAAGTAGTTGGAGGAGTTAACAGGGAAGCACTTCATTCGACCAAGTGCGTCGCCGTGGGGACCACCGGTATTATTTGTGAAGAAAAAAGACGGCACCACGAGGATGTGTGTTGCTTACAGACAGTTGAACAAGGTGACGATCAAGAACAAATACCCGTTGCCAAGGATTGATGATCTTCTAGACCAGCTGAAGGATGCGAAGATCTTTTCAAGGATAGACCTACGGTCCGGGTACCATCAGATTCGGGTACGGGAGGAAGATATAGCGAAGATAGCGTTCAGATCCCGCTATGGTCATTATGAGTTTACGGTTATGTCCTTTGGATTAACCAATGCTACCGCAATTTTTATGGATTACATGCATAGGATCTTTCGCGAGTATTTGGATGAGTGTGTCATCGTTTTCATTGACGATATTCTAGTGTACTCGAAGAATGAGGAGGAGCATGCTAGACACTTGTAGATAGTCTTGGAGGTTTTGAAGGACAAGAATTTGTATGCTAAGCTCTCCAAGTGTGAGTTTTAAGCCAGGAAGGTGCAATTCCTTGGCCATGTTGTGTCAGAACAGGGAGTAGCAGTGGATCCCAGTAAGGTTGAAGCGGTCAGAACGTGGGAGAGACCCACCTCAGTTACAGAGCTACGGAGCTTTTTGGGCTTTGCCGGATATTACCAGAGGTTTATTCAGGGGTTCTCACAAATTGCTTTGCCACTGACGAAGATGACTAGAAAAGGAGCGACGATCGACTGGTCTACCGATTGTGAAAGGAGTTTCTGTGAGCTGAAGGAGAAGTTTGTAACTAGAGATAGCAACCTAAGAGGGGGTGAATTAGGTTTCTCTTGTTTTTCTCGAATTTTGGTTCTTTGAAATATGTGAAACCCTAATCCCCAAATTAAGAACAAGACCCAGCAATTACCGAATAGATAATGATGTTAAAGCAGCGGAAATGTAAATTGCTGAATGTAAAAGTATAGGGATAAGAAAGATCACACCAGAGAATTTATCCTGGTTCACCTTCAACCACCGAAGGCTACGTCCAGTCCCCTGTTCTGATTCAGGGATTTTTCCACTATGTAAACTTGTGTTGTGTACAACCTCACCCCAAGGCACTTACACCGACAACTACAAGAGAACAACCTGTTCCCCTGGTTACACAATGCCCTCACCGAACCCTACGGTGATAATCAGAAACACACCGAACACCACGGTGTTTACAAAACCACACCGAACACTACGGTGCCACAATTGATTCACAATTGTTGAAGAAGTGATACAATGGCTTTACCAATCCTAAATTCAGGGTTGGAAGTTTTCCTGAATAGAAAGCACAAATGATATAATAGTTAAGGCTCAAAGGGATTTCTTAAGATTTAGGATTGAAACACCATTGAAAATTGATCAGAACTTTGTAAATATGAAAGTGATAATTGAGTTCTGGAGTGGTGTGTGAGTTTGCACGAGTTTGGCACTTATATAGGCATAGGTGCCTCTTCATGAACCATTGGCATGGCTTCCAAATGCCAAACAACACATTGTTTCATGAAAAAACACATCAGTTCGTGCATGTAATCGATTAACCAAGTGTGGTAATCGATTACACTCATAACCGTTACCAATTTTCAAAATTCAAATGATGGTAATCGATTACCAAGAGTGTGTAATCGATTACACATGCAACAATTATCAAATTTGAAAGTTCAAAGGTGGTAATCGATTAACACGAATGGGTAATCGATTACATCTATGAAAAATGTCATAATTTCGAATTGCTTATGATGGTAATCGATTACCATAAGTGTGTAATCGATTACACACATAGAAAATGACATCTTTTCAAATTTATGATGATGGTAATCGATTACATTAAGTGAGTAATCGATTATTCATGTAAAAATGATTTCCAAGTATTGCAAACCCTAGAAAAGTGTTGCTATATGAGTTTAGGGTTTTAGCAAAAATGTTAGACTTGTTAGAATGAAAACCTTATGAGCCAATAACCATGATAGCAATAACAAGTGCTAACTATTAAACTCTAAGGTAAAAACACTTGAACCTTCAATATGATGATCGGTTGATCGTTACAATTCATTGGTTGTGTCTTTGCCTTTTTCTTGCTTTTTATTGATGTCCTTGTCTTCATCAAAACCTAGCCATCAGAGGTCAGAGAAAGAATCTTCTTCACAAAGTTGACTACAGCTCCCGTGTTAGTTTTGCCTAACCCCCAGATACCTTTTGAAGTGTATTGTGATGCGTCAGGTGCTGGACTTGGATGTGTGTTGATGCAACGACGCCAAGTGATAGCCTATGCTTCGAGGCAGTTGAAGACGCATGAGGTAAACTACCCTACACATGATTTAGAGTTGGCAGCGGTAGTTTTCGCCCTCAAGATATGGAGGCATTACCTGTATGGAGTTTGGTTCGAGGTATTTTCAGATCACAAGAGTTTGAAATACCTATTTGACCAGAAGGAACTGAACATGCGCCAGAGGAGGTGGACTAAATTCCTCAAGGATTACGACTTCAATCTCAGCTATCACCCTGGGAAAGCCAATGTGGTAGCTGATGCTTTGAGCAGAAGGTCGTTACAGATGGCGCAGATGATGGTGCAGGAAGCGAAACTGTTGGAGGACTTTCGCGACCTCGACCTAACTGTTACGCGCCAACACAATCGTCTGACGCTGTATCCCCTACAAGTCAGTAGTGACTTCAAGCACAGAGTTGAAGAGGCTCAGAAGAACTGCTAGGAAGACACCTGGTGCAAGTTTTGCAAAGCCGTTGAAGAAGGAAAGATCAAGGAAGTGACGGTAGGGGATGAAGGAATCATGCGATTCAACGGACGCATTTGTGTGCCCAAGGAAGGTAGCTTAAGGGAAGATATTCTGCGGGAGGCGCACAAGAGTCAGTTCACGATGCACCTCGGAACCACCAAGATGTATCATGACCTCAAGAAGATGTTTTGGTGGCCAGGATTGAAGTGGGAGGTTGAAGACTGGGTACACAAGTGTTTGGTCTGCCAAAAGGTGAAGATCAAGCACCAGAAACTGCCAAGATTGCTGAATCCTCCAGAGGTTCCAAAATGGAAGTGGGATGCTATAGCGATGGATTTTGTCTCGGGGTTGCCACGGTGGTCGGCAGACTCAAGAGTGTAGAAACGGGTCGAAGGCATATGTGAAAAATACTCTCCGGAGGAAAATTCACAAACACCTTTTAAGATTAATATTCCGAGGTAGAGGGAAATTAGAGGATCGCGACGGTACAAGCGGAATATTTTTCGGACGACCGTGCGCGACGCACCGACATTGCGAGCGATAAAACATGAGTGAACCGGAACCGGGAGAAAGTCAAATTTGGGGGCAGCCTGAAACACCCTAGCTAGTCAGCCTATGCTTAAGTCATAGACTTTCCGGCTAGGTGGTGCTCTTCTGGTGCTGCGAACCCTTATGGTTCGACATCATGGTTTGAAATTAGGGTTTTATAAAATAACGGGCCAATTTAAAACTTCTTTTCGTCATACTAAGAAAATATCGAGCCATACGCATCATACATCGCATAAGTATATCATGAAAGAAAGAAAAGGAAGCACGAGTACATACCTGGCGTACGGCGAGTACCTGAAGAAAATACAGTTACGACCCACAGATAACACACACATAATTATACATTAATACCATAGAAACTCTCTTGTCCAGCTACGGACATACATATATAACACTACTCTATATACAATGGCACCTATATACAATACTACGAGCAAACTGAAAACCTACGCCCACGGATGAGTACTATTCATTGCGTGTGCGCTACAAACCTAACCTCCGTCTCTGAGTCGGCATTGAAGGGCTCTCCTGCGGCTACTCATCGGAATCCTCCTCTCCCTCTCCGGGGTCCACCTTATCCTCGCTGGAAATTTCGGTCACGGCGGTGAACTCACGGGGCACAAATCTGCGTGGTCGCACTGGGAGAACACTCTTACGGGCGGTAGTGCGCATACCTCGTCCTCGGACCGGCGGTGTAGCTGGCTCTGGGTCTGTCTCTGGCTCAGGCCTCAGCGGTGGCTCTAGTCTCGGTGGTGGAGGGAATCCTCTCTGTCGACATGAATCGGATCGCGAGAGCTGCCACCTGGACGCTCGTATATCCAGATGGGGTGCATAGGCGATGACCCTGGCCCGCGAAGTCTGCAGTGTACCTGCTCAGGGCTCTCTCCCGGAAAGTTTGCAGGGGCGAACGTGCTGGTCTCTAGTAAGGTATAGGTCCGATAATTGCGCTGTCGAGAGCGCGTGAACAGCCAGACATCCTTGGGCGACGGTGACGACATGCTGGTCAACTGGAGTCATACACGAGTGGGGATAAGAACGACTATGTTCTTAGTGGGAACTCGGCGTGGCTACTATAGTTCAATTACTCGGGCATCCTCCAGCCACTCAGGAGAACCTCTACGTTTTCATGCAATACTAAATGCTACCAGTTATCATCTTGTGCGTACATCCTGAGCAGCTTTATCTATGTTACTAGGTGATTGGGCTGGGTACGTTCAGGGGGTTCCACAAGCAGCGTTCCACCTTCAGGCCCTGCTCTGGCCGCTATGGAAGAAGATCCGGCTTCGGACACTGAGGAGGTGGAGTAGGTCCCTTAGGAGCACTAGCATAGGTAGCGTAGGATTATGTATAGGCTAACCATCGCATGTTTTGTATGTATTTGGGGATAGGGGCATTTTGGGAATTTGGTGAAATTGTTCGGCTGGCTCCTACATTTTGTAACTTTGCGGCTAATTATTAATGCAACGTTTATGTTATCTTTTAAATCTTCAAGTCTTACTAAATATTCTTTTAAATGTGTGTTTCATAGTTCCCTTACACCCTTTAAGGGCAATTTAGTTCAAAAGGGTTAATTTAAGGTTCAGGACAGATTACCATGCTCCGTTGATACCTAAGGATAGTATCTTGGGCGCGGGTAAGGGAATTTGGATCATGGTTAACAAGATAAGAGGGAAAATGCAAAGTTAGGGGGTATTTCCCTCCATTTAAGGGGCAGGGGTAAAATGGTCATTCTAGGGGCAGCAGCTCCTGGCCTACCCTCGGCAGGCCTCTGTGCACCCATTGAAAGTGGAATGGGAGCCGTATGAGCAAATTCGACCAAGTATGCGAGAATCGCGTTCGTACTTAGGTCCTTGCCTTCTTATTAGGTTTGACGGGTCATATGTCAAGGAACTAGCCGTATTGGCTAGGGGTCAGGTCCAAAACCCTGCCTATATCTAAACAAACTCATTGGCCAAGCGGGGTTGGGAGTTTCGGCCGAAATTACCTTTGGACGGGCCAAAATCCATAACGAGTAATTTCTCCTGTCAATGGGTGAATTCGAGCAATCGGAGGGGTTTGCCGTGGGGCTCTTCACCTTTCAATCCCCCTCAACCATTAGGACTGAGGTGGGGAGGCGTCGGAGTGGCACGGAATACAGAACTACAAAGTACAGTACAGTTTGGACTATTCTGCTGCTGTCATTCGAATGCGTCTTCTGCTAGCATTTGAATGCGCCCTCAGTTCGTGAAGCATTTGAATGAGGCATTCGAGTAAATCCCGAAATTTTCCCTTAAGTGCTTAAACACCTTCTCCTGCCCATCCCCGGCTACCTTCTGACCTTCAAGGTCCCCAAAAACTCTTCCTCCCTTGCTTTCCTCCTCCTAGTAACTTGCCGGTCTAGCTCGAGCCATCCACGGGTCCGACATTGGTCTTGTTCGCCGCGTGTCCGTCTCTTAGGTAACCTTGCAAAACCAACAACGTAAGGGACGTCGTGCGTCATCTCGTCCGGGCGACATGGCTATCTCAATGACATCCTCGAACCCTGAGGTGATCAGCCTCGGAGGAACCGATGTTCACCGATTCAACACATCTCTGCTCGTCTAGCGTGCACAAGATTCATGCCTGAAAGCATAGTGCGGCTCAGTCCTCAGGCTCCATTGGACTAAAATGCTCTGATACCAAATGAAACACCCTAGCTAGTCGGCCTATGCTTAAGTCATAGACTTTCCGGCCAAGTGGTGTTCTTCTGGTGCCGCGAACCCTTATGGTTCGACATCCTGGTTTGAAATTAGGGTTTTATAAAATAACGGGCCAATTTAAAACTTCTTTTCGTCATACTAAGAAAATATCGAGCCATACGCATCATACATCGCATAAGTATATCATAAAAGAAAGTAAAGGAAGCACGACTACATACCTGGCGTATGGCGAGTACCCGAAGAAAATACAGTTACGGCCCACAGATAACACACACATAATTATACATTAATACCATAGAAACTCTCTTGTCCAGCTACGGACATACATATATAACACTACTCTATATACAATGGCACCTATATACAATACTACGAGCAAACTGAAAACCTACGCGCACGGATGAGTACTACTCATTGCGTGTGCGCTACAAACCTAACCTCCATCTCTGGGTCGGCACTAAAGGGCTCTCCTGCGGCTACTCATCGGAATCCTCCTCTCCCTCTCCGGGGTCCACCTCATCCTCGCTGGAAATGTCGGTCACGGCGGTGAACTCACGGGGCACAAATCTGCGTGGTCGCATTGGGAGAACACTCTTGCGGGGCGGTAGTGTGCATACCTCGTCCTCGGACTAGCAGTGTAGCTGGCTCTAGGTCTGTCTCTGGCTCAGGCCTCAGCGGTGGCTCTGGTCTCGGTGGTGGAGGGACATCCTCTCTGTCGACATGAATCGGATCGCGAGAGCTGCCACCTGGACGCTCGTCTATCCGGATGGGGCGCATGGGCGATGACCCTGGCCCGCGAAGTCTGCGGTGTACCTGCTCGTGGCTATCTCCCGAAAAGTTTGTAGGGGCGAACGTGCTGGTCTCCAGTAAGGTATAGGTCCGATAATTGCGCTGTCGAGAGCGCGTGGACAGCCAGACATCCTTGGGCGGCGGTGACGACATGCTGGTCATCTGGAGTCATACACGAGTGGGATAAGAACGACTACGTTCTTAGTGGGAACTGTAACATCCCGCTTTCTCCTTAGCAGAATTTCGCTAGATAATTGTCCAAAATATTTCTAATTTCAGTTGAGCCGTTAGAATCATAAACTCTTAGGATGAAAATTGTCTGTAGAAATATTTCTGCACATTTTCTCAAAATTCTACAGACACTAGAACGAACCCTTTCTGCCTTTTGCACACAACGGCGCGTCTAAAGTATCTGAAAAAGGGTACGGCTACATACGAGCATTCATAAATGCCTAAGTGACCCTAGAATATTACTTGGAAAAAATTAGGAGCTCACAAGGACGTGATCAGAATATTTTTAGAACAGCCGTACGCGACGTACCGGGACTGGAAACGCCAAAAACTGATCAAAATTGATCTTCCGGAGCCCGTTAATTCTTGGCCACAAAAAGTGGCCAAGACACAAAGCCTTGCACGGTTAGGAGGAGGGCCAAATGGCCTAGTCAAAGAGTCATTGATGACTCATGGTGGTGCTTAGGTCATGCATGACATAAGCAAGGGTATTTTGGTAAATTATGCCCAAGGGCATTTTGGGAAAGAGATTTTCGGCCCAAGGCCTATAAATACCTCCCAAGATCAGAATTTTGAGGAGAAAAATTGAAAACCTTGGCCAAACTCTGTCCAATTTCACATTCAGTCGTTTTACTGTCCAAAAATCTTAACCCGGAGACTTTTCCTCACAAGACCTAACTTAAGCCTCCTAAACCCTAACCTCACAAATTCTTCTAGCATCTTGAAGGACTCTCTTATACATCTATTCTAAGGTTAAGATCTTGGGTATAATCAAGCAAGGTGGGATTCTGCACAAACTGGCTGCAGCAAGTGCATAAACGTGGGTAAACCGACATAATCACTGTCTATGTGATTTAGGATGTGTTGAGCTATGTTTTGTGTTAGAAATACATGTGGTTAGGATGATGTTTATAGAACATTGACATATGTATGTTTTGATGATTGTCTGGATCTGTTGGGCTGTCTGTGATTCTGTCAGAATTTAGGAAAGCTTAAGACTGAAATATGCATATGGCACGTTTTGAGAGAAACTGTATGCTGGGATTTTTATCATGAAAAAATAAGGTGATTTTTGAGTTCTACACGAAATTTTGAGTGGGGATGTCAAGTTTTATAATTTTTGGAGTCCCTGATGAATTTCTCAGCAAACAGGCAGAAAACGGGATTTTTATGAAAAAGGGCAAAACGGGAATTTCACATCTTGGGACTGAAAAATTGGGTTTGTTTTCAGGAAATATGGGTTTAGAAATATCAAAAACCTTAAGGGCAAGTCTTGAGTCCATTGGGTTTTTGAGAACTAAAATTCCAAAGAAAACAGGGCGTTTACGAGGCAAAACAGCAGTTTTGGAAAAAGGGCAAAATAGCAATTTCGTGAAGTGAGGATTGAAATCTGAATTTTTAAGTATGAAAAATGATCTTAGGACAATCAAGAACCTTGGGGTAAGGTCTTGGACCTCTCCGAATTATGATGGCTATTTTCTGATAGAAACCAGACGCTGTTTTGCTAGTTGCTAGATTTATGTTTATTATGCTCAAGAAAGGTTTAGTATGAGATTATGTTTCTTATATATGATGGATTTGATGTTATGAGATTGGTAAAGTTAGTGACAGTGCATGATTGGTATCCATGAGTTATGTGAAGTTAGTAATATTATGTGAACGATGTTATGAGTTATATGGTATAATGTGTTAAATGTTTATGATGGTAGGGAATTATATACTAATGCTATATGATGATGATTGTGTGATACGAAGTATGTTAGATGCTTATGATAATGAGGTGTTATATGTTAGAGTATATGATGATGATCTTTCAATGAATATGATGAAGATGACAACATGAAATATTGAGTATAATTGCTATTTATATGATTTTTACATGACACTAAGACATGCTTGATGTACATGACAACATGATATGATATGATAAGCATATGATACGGAGGACGCCGCCATAGGGCGAGTGGATTTCCTCAAAATATGATACGGAGGACGCCGCCCTCGGGCGAGTGGATTTCCTCAATGACATGGAGGACGCTGTCATATGGCAAGTGGATTTCCTCATTGCACTTAATATGATATGGGGGACGCTGCCCTATGACAAGTGGATTTCCTTAACCCACAATATGACATGGAGGACGCTGTTATATGGCAAGTGGATTTCCTCATTGCACTTAATATGATATGGAGGACGCTGCCCTATGACAAGTG
>QANU01002775.1:0-14895 GCA_003254905.1 Nissolia schottii
ATGATGGAGAGTGAGAGAGGCAATGAGATGAAGAAAAATGTCATTCAATTGAAGGCTTTGGCTATAGAAGCTGTAAGTGAAGGGGGAAGTTCTCATCAGAACATTATAGAGTTTGTGAATAGCTTGTTTTCTTTGCAAGCCACATGCCCTGAATTGGAAATTACTTCTTAATTATCACAAATTAATTCTTATTTTTGTATTTGCATGAAACTACATATGCAGTTGATTGTAAAATTATTGTTATTCATTCATGTTAGCGCTTATTTTTCTCTGCTTATATTTTTTGGCATTTGTTGTTTGAAATGTGTTTCCATGTCTGAATTTTTCAATCTGCCAAAGTAGGTTCAAGCATGATCAGAATAGATTTGACATCAGGGGTTGATTTCTGCCTAAATGAATTGGACTGAAAATAAGTTATTGAATTAAGTTTTTTTAAGTTAACCCTCTATTTTGATTTGTAAGTGAATCAACTAAAACATTACACATATACACCTGAAAGCCACTAGTCTATGGAAGCACATGAAAAACATTAAAAACATAAACTCCTACTAGATCTATCTCCCTAGGAGAAATACTTAGTATGGTGACCACATTTAATGCATTGGTCAATGATGTCTCCTTAGTTGTATCTTCCTTAAGCACCAACTAGATTCTGTTGGATCCCCAGTATGGTTTTGCATACACCACATTTAATACATGGTTGATATTGTGTTTTGAATTATGAATCAACCCAAAATGTGAAATGGATTGTGGAAAAGACAAATTATCCCTTAATTAATTTTTTTGTTTATATATATATATATACTTTAAACACTAAATTCAAATTAATGATTGATAATTTTTTTGAATTATACATCAAATGTGATTTAAGATTATATAAAAATTTCTCATCTTATATAATGTCAAAAAGCTTACGCTATAAGCGATAAATTTTTGTGATTTTGAAATATTAAATTTCTACAAACTATTTAATGAATAATTTTTTTATAAGTTGCATATAATGAATAATTTGTAATTCAAAATATATTTGATATGAGGTTTTAGGATAGTAAAATTTTTGGTCAACCAGTGTTGATGCCAACAGTGACAGGCATGTTGATCTATACTCTTTCTGTCCAATGTTACAAGTCATTTTTAACACATACACACAAATTAAAAAATTAATTAATTTGTATATACTTAAAAAAATATCAAGTGTGTAGATTAAATTATTTTTAAATATTTTTGTTTCTCTTACCATTTTCCTTCTTCAATTAAGGCACAAGGTGAGTTATTGTAAAAGTAAAATTATAAAAAATAATAATTAATACTTCTTTAAATTAATTAAATGACAACTAATTTAAGATAAAGTTTTGGATAGAAAAGGGTTGGATGAGCTTCAGCTTGATGGTATCCTACTACAGCTTTTGCTTTTGATATTGGTAACAGGTGGGGCTTGGAGTGGTTTTTTCATAAATGAAAATTGACTCCTAGCCATCCAACCAACAACAAACACTGAAGAAGACAGCACACAACACAAGTTCAATTCAAATTGTTGAGCATTATTATCTGTGCTTCCAATTACTTTAGTTGTGTGAAGCATGAATATAACTAGCGGTAAGTGAAGAAAATAAGGCACAGTTTATTCTTATGGTAATACTTGAACACAACGGCTCTGCTGAAATTATGATTGACAAATCTCTAAACATAGGCAATTACAATATTCCTTGTTTTAATAGGTTAAAGATCTGGTTGATTTTTGCATTGATTTTTTGTCTTCAATTAGCTCTCTATTAATAGTGACATGATTATTTGAATTCATATCCTTATCAATACAATTATGATTTGTTAAATTATCTCTCCAACAAATCCTACCATTGCTATTTAATGATGGCTGAGTATTGATTTGCAGTCTTCAATTAACTCTCCATTAACACTGACATGATTATTAGAATTCTCATCCTTATCAATGCAACTGGATTTGCTACCTTATCTCTCCAACAAATCCCATCATTGTTATTTATAGTAAGGAGGAGAGAGAGGTTGAACACAGAAATGGAGAATAACACCGCAGGCAAAAGACCACACTGTTTGGTCCTATCATTCCCAGCACAAGGCCACATAAACCCCATGGTTCAGTTCTCCAAGCACTTGGTACACCGAGGGGTGAGGGTGACACTGGCCACCACCCGTTCATTCATCAAGAAACTGCAAAAGGTGCCACCATCCGCGTCATCACTCGAGTCCATCTCCGACGGGTTCGACAACGGCGGGCGTGAAGAAGCTAGCAGCTACGAGAGCTACTTGAGCCGGTTTTGGGAAGTGGGCCCCAAAACACTTGCTGAGATTCTCGAGAAACTTGCGAAAACAGAGTGCCCTGTTGATTGCTTGGTCTACAACTCCTTCTTACCGTGGGCACTGGATATTGCGAGGAGGTTCGGGATTGTCGGTGCGGTTTATCTGACACAGAATATGGCGGTTAATAGCACATACTATCATTTGCAACTGGGGGAGATTCGAGTTCCGGTGGGNCTGGGGGAGATTCGAGTTCCGGTGGGTGAGGATGATCATATATTATTTCAAACATTAAAAAAAAAAAAGCCATATATTATTACATGAGCGGTAGTGTTTTATCATTTTTTTTTCCACGTCAAAAAATAATGACTCATCTTTTTATGTACTATAGATCTATTTAAGGGGGTTAACGTTGATCACAATGTTTAAATATAAGGTGATAATCGAATCATTGATACTTGATTTAGAAAAGAGAAAAATCATTACCACCTCACCTTAATCCCCGTGATTTTAGAGTTTGATCCTTACATCCTTTCACAAACTTTAACATATAATAGAATTTGATTGATTTATGTGCACAACAAAATTAGGAGTAAATAGTTAATTTAGTTCTAACATTTTCATGCTGACATTAATTTGATCTTAACAAAAAAATTTATATCAATTTAATCCCAACATTTTACTTTGACATCAATTTTGTTTGGCTATGAAATTCCACTCGTTACATTTACATAATGGTATGACTAATTTGATGTCAAATGTTAAAATATTGGGATTAAATTGATGTCAATTTTGTTAAGGACCAAATTGATACCAAAGTAAAATATTAGAATTAAATTAATGTCAATTTTTTTAGAATTAAATTAATTTTAAAATAAAAAGGTGTTGGAATCAAATTAGTTATTTATGCAAACATTAATCTCATATAATCTCATAAAGTTATTATATAACATATATCATTGATTTTTTTGAAAAAAAAATCAAGGGATTTTGGTATACAAAAGCATTGTCGTAGGCAAGAAGTTTTTCCACTATTTATTTCTTTAAAATTTTATTTTTTTTCATTATTTTGTACAAGTGTAACTCTTACTACTATATTCAAAATTGAAGTTTTTTTGCTTCCGACAACTGAAGTTAAAACTAGATTATATACAATGAACAATTTGAATTTGTATATATTGAGCTATTATTTTTAATTACAAAAAAATAAAAATTAAATGCTGAACATTAATATAAAAAATATTAAAATTTTAGTGTGCATTTCTTTTTTCGGATGTGACTATTAAAAGCTTGCTAAATCTTGGCCACATATTTGGAAGGAAGGGGTCCCAGCCCAACTGCATATTGCCCCCAAAAAGTTGTGTCCAATTTGTTGTTTGCAATATCAATAAATAATTATAAAATTTTTTAAATGGGTTTGATTTACTAATTAAATTTTTGAAAATCTTATAAAATATAATTAAAAATAAATTATTTATGTATTTGGTCGACATTAAAATTTTCAAAAATATTTTTTATTTTATCAAAATATCTCTAACAAATAAAAAAATAATGATTACATATATTAAACTTATATTTAAATATAATTTATATAATTAATATTTATTTTCTCAACTTTTAAAAAGAATTAATATTATTATTAATAATATTTATTTATAATTATTATTTATTAATTATTTAGTATTATTATTAATTATTTAATATTTATAATTATTTAATATTAATTTTTATTTAATATTATTATTTAATATTAATTAATTTGTCGATTTCATAAAATTATTATTTATTATTATTAGTTTAATATTAATAATTATTATTTAATATTATTGATTATTTATTAATAATGTTATTTTTTAAATAATTATTATTATCTTTATGATTATTATTAATTATTTAATATTAAATATTATTATTATTAGTTATTTAATATTTAATACTTATTATTATTATTATTTTCGGTGGATAAAGTTGGATTTACAATTTTAAATAAGGATAAATTTACCTATTTACAATTGTAGAAACATTCTTTTCCCATGAGAATATTAGCATCACATGGTGGAATGTGAGATTGAAAATGAGGGAAGTAGGTGTTTTTTAATTCCTGAGAATACAACTTTCCTGTGATTATTTTTTCATTCCGCAAATCAAGAATCTACCATTCCCAAACTCAAATTTCTAAAAATCCTGGTGGGTTCTGCGAACCACACGCCCCAAAGAGTAACTAGCAAACCTCACAACGACTCAACAAATATAGGACAAACCTCGTCAAAAGTTATGAAAAGAAAAATTCAAGGAAAAAAATAGTATTTGCCCTACACAAAATTAGGGTTGTCAAAATGAGTCCAATCCGTGAACCTGACCTGGTTACCCAATTAAATGGACGGATTAAATGTATAAAATCTGACTCGTAAATAGTAAAAAGCCCGTTTAGCCTAGTCCATTTAGCCTTGAGCCAAATTGGCATGTTTCATAGGCATAACCCACAGACTAATCCTCTGCATTAAATGTAAGGGCTACATGTATAAAACCTAGCCCACAAACAATAAAAAGGCCGTTTAACCCAGCTCGCAAGCTAGCTTAACCCACGGGTTAAATAAGCTGGGCTGACCCATTTGAAAGCCTTACACAAAACCAAGGGAAAAAGAAAAACGAAATCAACAATTTTTTTGGATTAAATAAGTTTCTAGTCCCTTATAAATTTTGTATTTTATCTCTCATGAATTTTTCGGTCAAAAATCGTCTCTTATAAAAAAAATTGGTAAAGTTTTAGTCCATGCCTTTATATTAAGTCGTTTATTGCTAACATAATGATAAAATTTGATGATTTTTGTTTTAAAACTTTTCAAAAATAAAAATTTTTAATAAGAGAGAATATTTATTTCATGGAACGCGTAAGAAACTAACCTATATTTATTTTCCTTGCAATAAAAAAGAATTACTTTTATTTTATTTTTCATCCATACTACAAGAAATTTGATTGCTACACTTTATTATAAACATTTGTTCTAAGATCATATTTTATATTAACTACACATAAAAAGTATGACATTTAGTGAATGAATATTTTTATTAACTAAATGTTACGCTTCATAATACTTAAAGTCATATTATTTTTTTTATTATAAATTATCTGCCCGATATCCAAAGCTTAGTTTAACTGGCCCACTTTTTAAGTATAACTAATATAAATGTGGCTTTGAATGTTTCAAGACTAGTTGACAAAGTCATGTTGACAAAGTCATTGTATCACATCTTGGTTGAGTTGAAAATAAAAGAAAAATAACAGTGTAAAAGTATAAGTGAAATGAAACCACTAACTTTTTAAGAGTGAATGAAAAAAAAAAGGAAATTGAATTATTGATATTATTTGTAATATTTTTTTAATTATAAATTCGGAATTGATTAGATACATTATAAGTTCTCTAAGAGATTTGAGCATACGATCTCTTGGAATAGAATTAAGAAAGATGTCACTTAAACTATCAAGTCTCGACATATTTACAATATTACTCATCAATTTGTAGTTGAAATAATGTTTTATAATTATATTAGAGTAAAATTATTATTTGACATTATTATATATATATTTAAAAAATTACACAAATAAAAAAGGGAAAATTTTAGAATCAACTAGAGAGGAGATTATGACCATTCATGAAGGTTTACTATTCACTCAGGATGTGAGTTGCTTAAAGGTTTTTCTAGAGAGCGATTGATCTGATACAATTAACTGCTTTAATTATGGACAAACAGATTTCTTTCTCAATGGCTATTGCGTATATTTTTTCTTGTGCTATTTGGTTTACTAGTTTTAAAGTTGTTCGTGCTATTTGTAACAGCAATATTGTTCTTGATTCTTTAACTAATTTGCATTATTCGACTATTTTGTAACTTGGGTGCTAGACCCTGTGAGTTTTTTGATCCTTTTCTTATTACTTATTCAGTTTATCAGTAAAATTCAGCATTCTAAAAAAAAATGTTATTTTCTTCAATCATTTTCTTTTTTGTTCAGACATACTTATTAAAAATAAAAATTCACTTATTTTTCTCTTCTATTTTTTTTTTTTTTAACACTCATCCTAAAGCTTTTGTTTTTATTTGTTTNATGATTTTATGAAAAATTCTCATCGTATTATGTAACGTTAAAGCATGCACAATAAACGGTAAATTTTTGTATGATCATGATATGTTAAATTACCCTAAACTATATAATGAATAATTATTTTTTTTAGATAAGTTGTAAGATATAATGAATAATTGACTAAGACTTAAATAATCGGAGTATTTTTTTTTGGAGCATTTTGGTCCCTGCTTTTGAGCCGTTGAGATGTGATCACACGACTAATATAACATCGGATGAAATTTTCATTTTGACCCTAGAAAGTTTTAATATTAAAAATGAAGATTTTTAAAATGACCCCTTTAATAAGATAGGTAACTTTTACAGTTAATAAAAGGGTGCAATCAATTTCAGCTTTAGGTAATTGGTAAAATAAATAATATTTTTAATGACCTCTCATTGTGGGCATGTTCGCCAGCGATGCCATGACGCTAGTTGATAGAGATTGAGCAGTGTTAGTCGGAAAATGTTGAAGGTGTCGTGAACATGTTCGTTCGAGTACAACAAACAATATGAACATTAGTGGCTGTGATTTGAAGCAACGATGTGAACAACAACGACGAAGGGCCATTGCTTGGGATGTCCTCGGAGCCACCTTCTCCATAAACAATATCAACTCATCATCAACCTCCACATCAACAACCACCACAACCTAAATCTTAGGCAACCTTCCCCCCTCCTTTCTCCGTCAACCCAACCTTCATCCACATTTTTTCTTTCATCAATTTCTCTAATGCAAATCCCGATCCTGTAATTTCATCAATAATCATCCTCAACAACAGCAACAAAATTGAAAGAATATTCAACACAAACTCAAAAAAATCATCCAATTGATGATGTGAAGAATGAATTTCCAACGTTATTACCTTACATAATTTTTTTTTTGGATGAAATAATCTTATAAAACTTGAGCAAGAAAATCTAACATAAGAAACCCATAAATATCAAAGCTGAAAAAGAAATCTGGCATGAAGACCATTGACGATGGACAAGCTGGGTCACACTTCGAGCATCACGAATATGATTTCAAGCACCGAAGATCATCTAAGGTTGAGCAACACATCTAGAAATTGTCGCCACCTTAGAGGACTGAGTGGCAGTGGGTCAGAGTCCGAGTCCGCAAAGTGCTCCCCTGAATGGAACAGGTGGAAGGAGGTAAGGGGGCAGCTACCCTCATCTCTCCCAAGGGCATCGTCCTCCGCGGTGAAGGAAGGTAGAGGACTCGAGTCGCGACGGCGACGGTTTGAACCTTCATCTCTCCTAGATCTGGGTCGTGCATGTGATGATGGAGTTGGGCGACGCTGAGGAGCGAAGATGGCGGTAACGACGGCGGAACGACAACTTAGATCAGTCAAGTTGGCGTCGATGCCGTTACCAGGAGAGCACGCCAGAGAACGATAGAAGAGAAAAGGATGGTGGTAAGATGAAAGGTTGGAAGAATTTTGTAATGGGGGATAGAAGAAAAACAAATACATTAAACTTTCATTAAACATACTAATTTGTTTTTTTGCTACCTAGTTCCTAAAATTTTTAAAGTTACCTAGATGCCGTTATGAATAATTGTGTTATTCAGAATATATTTAATGTGAAGTTTTAGGTATGTAAAAGTTTCTTGTCAACAAGGGTTTATGTCAGCAGTTATAAACATGATGAGATATGGCTTTTTATTGTCAAATAGGCCAAATTTTTTTGCCATGCATGAGGTTTGATCTCAACCCATCTCATTTTTTCTTCTTGTTACAATAAACTAAAATAAAATCATCTCATTTGAAAATTGAACAAACACGTTAAATAGTAATGTACTCCTAAGCGGAGAAAGTACAAACATTTATAATAATAATATTACAGTCAATTAAGTACTTTGACTTATGTAAATATAAAATTGCAACTTCTAGTTCATTTTATTTATTACTTTTATTTTATACATTTAAAAATTGATGTATCTAAATACACATTTATCTAAATACATTAATTTTTTAATGTATCAAAAAAATTAAAAGTAAGATAAAAAAAAGGTCGGAATAAGTAACAAATATTTGGTGCTTTTAGCAAGTAATTTCTAATTCAGGGCAAGCAACTTGTGAATGAAACAAGCTATCCACAAATTCTTTAATGTTTTGATGGGAAGTCCCACCCTCATTAACAGCTTTTATAACCAAAGTCTTCAATTGGATGGCATTTTTCTTCATCTCTTTGCCTCGCTCACTCTCCATCATTTCCCTAATACAACTCTTCAATGCTTCTTGCCTCACTATATTTTTCTCATCAATTGGAGCTCTAATTCCCACTTTCCAAACATCTACCAAATACTTTGCATTTGTGGGTTGATCTGACCATTGTGGCACTGCAATAGTTGGAACTCCTAAGCTCAAAGTTTCTAACGTAGAATTCCAACCACAATGTGTTACAAAGCATCCCACAGCTTCATGAGCCAGAACTTTTAGTTGGGAACACCATGTCACGACCAAACCCTTCTCTGACTTCTTTGCAAAGTCTTTTGGTAGTTTGGTCTCTTCAGAAGCTCTAACCACCCACAAATAATAATTATTACTATCTCTCAAGCCATAAGCTATTTCTTCCATTTGTTCTTTGTCAAGCATAGCCATGCTCCCAAATGATACATAAATAACTGAACCCTTTCGTTTATTGTCCAGCCATTCCATGCATTCTTCACTCTTGAATTGAGAAACACCATAATCTTGATCATCTTTAAATCGCTTGTCTAAGAACATAGATGGTATGTTTGGTCCAATGGTTCTAAATTTTGGCATAATCTTTGTTGTCCAATCAGCCATCTAAAATCAAATTTTGGAGACCAAAGAATATTACATGAGGAATTGGAAATTCTAGCAACAAAGTAAAAAAATATAATATATATATATATATATATATATATATATTTTATATGATAGTGTAAAGAAATTTAGGGTTTACACACACGAAAAAATTGAATTAATTTATATATATTCTCTAGGTAAAATAGTTTTATATTGTCATCTAATAATATATTGTCACATTAGCAAATTAACCTTTTATACCCACTAACTTAAAATTCTCTTATGTAACTAAATATGGTTGGTTGATAGTGTAAAACTCATTACACCTATAATATATAAAAAATAATAGTTTTGAATTATAAAGAAACCCGTAAAATATGATACTTAAAGTTATATTATTTTATTTAAACACATTACGGTGTTGTAATATTAGGGGTACACTGAAATTGTATCCATAGTATACATAGTGAGAATTACATGCACAAACTTTTCTACATACATGCACAAACTTTTGTACACGCTTGCACAAAATTTTTCATATACAAAAACCAAAACCGAATTTGCACTATATTAAATAGTAAAAAGTAACAATCACACTTTCTTTTTCCTGCTCCTCACTCACACTCAGCGCATGGACTCACTCTCTGTCATACACAAATATTTTAAAATAGATGCAAAAACTTTTGTGTTCACCTATACAAACTTTTCAACAAATAGAAACAAAAAAATAAGACAAAAATGAAAACGAAAAAGAAGAAAACTTTGGTGCTCGCATGCACAAGCTTTTGAACAAGCATATACGAACTTTTAAACAACCACAAACTTGTGAGGTTTTATCACTATAGTATTGAATATATTGAATTTTTATTTTACTAAATTCAATTATTTTTACTAAATTATACTATTATCTTACAAACTTATGAAAAATGCTTGAACAATTCTTTTTATAGTTGGGTTATAAATTAAGAAAATGTCACAGAGATGAGAGAGAATTCTAATTAGACCGTAAAAGAAGTCAAAGCAATAATTAAGCTGAATGAAGCAAAATGACCAAATTATCTTAATCTATATTTTTTCTGGTCCATATTAAGTGTCATTTTGGTTCAATACATGGGTATTAAAATTTTAGTCTTGCAGTGATTTCATGTGATATATTCCCTATATGCATACATGCATCCATGCATGCTTCCCACCCAACAGTATCTTCATATAATTAATTTGTTACCTCTTTATCCAGATCGGAGACAGCATTGCAAAGGACCCAATCAGCTTTGTGGATGTTGGAGAACTGACCCACTAGCAACCCAAGCAAAACTTCCTCACCCGTATAAAAGAATGAAGGCATGTCCCTCATCCGAAGCTTGGGCATTGCAGGAAGGCAAATCTCTTCCTCCTCATCACTGACCAAAAAACTCTTCCCCAGTTGTGCATGATAGTTTATGCTATTCACAGCCAGATTTTGGGTCAGATAAACCGCACCGACGATCCCAAACCTCTTCGCAACATCTAGCGCCCACGGTAAGAACGAGTTGTAGATCAAGCAATCTACAGGGTGCTCTGTTTTCGAAAGCTTTTCCAAAAGTTCAGTAAGGGTTTTTGGGCCCATTTCCCAGAACCGGCCCAAATATTTCTCGTAGTCCCCGACTTCTTCGGGCCCACCGATGTCGTCGAACCCGTCCGAGATGGACTCGAGTGATGGCATGGAAGGTGGCACATTTTGTAATTTCTTGCAGAAGGCACGGGTGGTGGCTAGTGTTACCCTCACCCGTTGGTGCACCAAGAGCTTGGAGAATTGGATCATGGGGTTTATGTGGCCTTGTAATGGGTATGATAGGACCAAACAGTGTGGGCTCTTAGCTATGGTTTTCTTCTCCATTCCTAATGTGAAACCTACTCCTCCTTGCACTGTTGGTTGGTGGTGAATGCAATGGGTAGAGACTAGACAAGTGTTAATATATATAAGAGGAGCAAATTGAAGAAGTAATGATATCTATATTTTATATTTATTGCTCTTTCCTTTTTAAAATATACCGTTGAATTATTTTGATACATCTTTGACTTCATGTATCTAATCAGAATTATATTTAGATGCATTGATTAAATTAAAGATGTATTGAACTAGTCAAATAGACAAATATTGTTTCTAAATTTATTGAGTTAAACAGTACTAAAACAGTCGAATAGACAATTATTTTATACATATCCAGATACATTTAGCAAAGATGTACCAAATTAAGTAGTCAAAATGGATATTATTATATTTAAATACATTGAATTAAAAGTGTACTGAAATAGTCAAAAGGACAACATTTGTATAGGGCTATTAAAATGGACCTGACCCATCAGGCTGGCTCATTTACCCATGCTAAAAGGACGGGCTAACTATGGAAAAATTGAGTCCAAAAAAAAATTAAATCGAAATTGGTCTCATCTATTTAACGCAAAAGTTAAATGGGCGAGTAAAATGAGTGACCTACTTTCCAACTTTTTTCTTCTCTCTCAGAAAATAAATGGACTTATTGGACCAAATGCCTAAACCTAAGACCAAACATAAATGAACTTATTAGGCTAAATTTTCTTTTTGAGTTTAAAATTGAACTCTTTGGACTTTGAACAAGCATGATTAAATGAACATGTGTTTGTCATGCATTAATTGTTAAACTTTAGAACTTGAATTATATTTGTGTTTTTATTTGAATTTGAACTTTAGATTGTGTTGAATTTGAGATTCATAATGAGTGGGGCTACTCGAAGAGGATTATATTGAAATCTTGAACTTTAGCTTGTGTTGAATTATCTCTTCTTTTTTTTTCTCCCTTTATTAAGTATTGTGTAGTAAAATTTTTTCTTAAAATCTAAATGTTAATTGTCCCTTACAGTTTTTGTGCACCTTGCTAAATGCTATCAACCTTGGAGTTTTTTTTTTATCATTCAAAATCATGGAGTAATATAAGACGTGAATTTTTAATATTTTTGATAATATTTAAATAGTTTTTGGATATTTTGGACTATCTAAATAGTTTAAACAATATTTTCAAAATATTTTTGGAAAAATAATTAGAATTTTAGAAAAATAATAAAAATAAGCAGGCTAGCAGATTTCGCCTACAGACTATCAATAGACGAGTTGGGCATGCATATGTTCTATAAAATCCGCTCAACTTATTTAAGTCATGCGCCAAAATAGGTTGGGCTTAAACAGGTAGGGCTTGAACGAACCAGGTTAGCCTGCATTTGAGTCAGGAAATGTACTAAAGTCAAATGTACAATTAGGGGGCGTTTATGTCAAGGTAAGAAATTTCATTAATGGGAATCATATTCTCGAGAATGCAGTGTCCAAAAATATTATTCATGGGTATTCTAAAAAATTACTTTGTTTCAGAATTAAAATCCAGAAATTAGTTAGCTTTATTATTATTATTATTATTATTATTATTATTATTATTATTATTATTATTATTATTATTTTTTTGTATGTATAGTTTTATTATATATTGCATATGTATGTCCATGTTTCAAAACGTCTCGTGTGTGCTGTGGGTGATCGCTTGCTCACTGAGGCTCTCCCCAGAGTTCTCACCCCTTAATCTCTTCCTCCAGGTGTAGGTTAAGATGTACAAGAAGCAGTGCATGGAGATCATGGCCAGTCACAATGCCGTCAGAATTCTTGAGTTAGCAGCCACCTTGAGGTAAAGCTATCTATAGGATATGTTAGATTTAATTATTTTATTTTATAATCAAACCAATGTCTAAAGTGCTCTAATTCCATACAGGCAGAATCTTCAGACCGATCACGTACTTACATTATATTTGTATTTATTGTAAAGAGTTTATATCTATTCAGAAAAAGAAAGTTTTTATTTATTTTTAATTGAAGTTAAAATGCATATTTTAATGAAAAGTGTTCCTAAGAGGCATTCGTAAGGGAACTATTCTCTTATGTGCCAATAACAATTAGTGGGTCGTTAGAGTTTTTTTAATTAGTATTAAGCATTATAAATTTTTACATAATTATTAAACTACAAAGTTTGGGTCATTGAAAATGTTATGATATGTGTGTGTGTATATATATTACCTTTTATGTTCTTCCTTCGGTACCCTAGTTTATATAAGGGTATCAATATCTCTTTATATTTCAATGATTATGATTTGTTTTTAGATTTAAAATAATAAATAATTAGAGTTTGTACGACACATGACTAGTTCTTAGTCACATATAATCATAGGATATCGATACCCTTAAATTTGATGGGGTACTCGAGTAAGACCCCTTTTTTATTAACTTTATAAGTCTTATTACGTATCAAAATATAATCAATACTCATAAAGATTAATATAATTGGTTTACTTTCAATACAATTTTCTTTTGCACATAGACAATTATATCCTTATTTCTTCATAATATAAAAGAGCATAATTAATTATTTTGGATATATAAAATGAAAATTTGGAATTACATTATAAAAAACTACACACACACATATATAAGTAAACATAAATGTTAGTAGGGAAGGGACCTAACTGCCCATTTATTTATAATTATGATAGACTCTCCCATCAAGAGTTATCATCAAAAGATCCTGATAGACCAATGATAACTTGGCTTACACTAACTCTTTAACCATACTAACTCTCATTAACATGTGTGAACATGCCATAATATAAATCAACAACAACATTAGATTTACATATTAACTACAACCAATATCATATCGTCAACCCAATTTTCACAAAATAAAAATTTACAATTAATTGCAACCGACATGATAAAAAATTCCATAACACAACATGAATAATAAAATTCCATAACACAACATGAATAATAACAATATTACAATCAACCGCGCTGACTCATGCGAATATAAAAGTACGAAATATTTGGTGCTTTTAACAAGTACTAATTTCTAATTCAAGGATGCAACTTGTGAATGAAACAAGCTATCCACGAATTCTTTGATGTTTTGATGAGAAGTTCCACCCTCATTAACAGCTTTTATAACCAAAGTCTTCAATTGGATGGCATTTTTCTTCATCTCTTTGCCTCTCTCACTCTCCATCATTTCCCTAATACAATTCTTCAATGCTTCTTGCCTCACAATCTTTTTCTCATCAATTGGAGCTCTAATTCCCACTTTCCAAACATCTACCATATACTTTGCATTTGTGGGTTGATCTGACCATTGCGGCACTGCAATAGTTGGAACTCCTAAGCTCAAAGTTTCCAATGTAGAGTTCCAACCACAATGTGTTACAAAACATCCCACGGCCTCATGAGCTAGAACTTTTAGTTGGGAGCACCATGTCACTACTAAACCCTTAGCTGACTTCTTTTCAAAGCCTTTTGGTAGTTTGCTCTCTTCAAAAGCTCTAACCACCCACAAGAAGTAACTATTACAATCTCTCAAGCCATAAGCTATTTCTCCCATTTGTTCTTCGTCAAGGGTTGCCAAACTCCCAAATGATACATAAATAACTGACCCCTTTGGTTTTTTGTCCAGCCATTCTATGCATTCTTCACTCTTGAATTGAGAAACACCATAATCTTGATCATCTTTTAATCGCTTGTCTAAGAACATAGATGGTATGTTTGGTCCTATGGTCTTGAATTTTGGCCAAATCTTTGTCGTCCAATTAGCTATCTAAAAGCAAATTTCCGAGACCAAGAATCACATGAGGAATTGGAAATTCTAGGAAAAAGAAAAAAGAAAAAAAAACACAAATATA
>QANU01002795.1:0-16803 GCA_003254905.1 Nissolia schottii
AAAAAAGGGGTTCCAATTGGAAGAGGACCCGTTGATCTCCTTTGAGTCCCATGAAAACCCTAGCGAAAACAACCCCCAGTTACAAAACAACGAATTCTTCCCCATTCAACGGTGACGATTGTATCACCACTGCCTAGAATCTCCCTGGCAACTCTAGCACCGTTATCCCTTCAAAAATATTCTTTCATTGTTTGTTGGAATCTATATGGTTCTTTTTTAAGTCTAAATTTTTGTTTCAAAGTTGAGACTTTTAGTTTAATAGATAAGCTTAACTTTGGGGGTTTGTGTTGTAGAATTTGAATTGGTCACTGTAACTTTTGATGGAGCATTGTTCTATGCTGAGAAATTAGATACTAGTCTTCCTCCCTTTAATTTAACTTTAATTATTATTTGCTAACATTTTGATTTTTTTTTTCTTCTTTTGGTTGAGATTTCTTCTATTTGCATACCAGGTCTAGGTCTTTTCCAACTACAACTCCAACTTTAAAGTCTTTAAGTTTGTATTTATTGTTCATGACTTGTTATCTTCTTGCTAGAACCAAAAATGAATAGATTGTCCAATGATTCTCAAATGTGACAAAGGGTTATGGTGGTGGTTGTAACATCCCAATTTTCCTTAGCAAAGATTTTGCATAATAAACTCGTGAACGAACTCCATCAGAGGGTGGAAGCGTAAGCTGTAGGTGTCCGTCAAGCACCGGATGTNTTTGCATTAAAGATTTCAATTATGGTCTGTAGGAAAAATTTAATTTGAAACAATGGACTAAAAAGTCATTTTACAACTACTTAATAAATAAATAAATATAAAACTTGTTATTTCCAGTTTTATCAAGGTGAACATTCAATGTCACTTTTTTATGATGCACATTTGAAACGTTATCTAAAATGAAATCATTATTTTCCTTTTAAGTAGTATGTGTCACAAATGGCAAACTCTTGCTTCTAATTGTATAAGTGACACACAAAACCAATACATGGCTTGTGCTAATGTTGTGGACAAAAATAAAATTAGGATTTCAAATCCTAAACAATAGTATTTTTTTTTAATAAAGGAATAGAAGTGTGTTGGACGTAAATGATAGAGGTTCAAACACAACATGACTTGATAAAAGAAAATAAAAACTTAAAATGATGCAATGTGCATCTATATATACTGAAAGATGAAAAAATCACGTGAGATCCACGCACTATTCAACCACGTGTCAGCAATTGGGAACATTTTTTCCCGCCCATTTGCTCCTCCTCTGCGCCTCACGTGACCAGCCCACATTTTGATTAGCTCTCAGCAGCATAGCTCTTTCCGTTTTCATTTGGTTTAGCTCTCAGCAGAAGCATAGCTCCACCAGCAGCATCTTTCCGTTTTTCAAGTGTGGCTTCTGAAGGAAGCTTTTCACACCCCCCCTTTCCTTCTTTCTCCCCATTTCAGAAACAGAACCGATGCGACTTCTCTCTCTCCCCCTTTCCTTCTTCCACTCCCTTCAGATCTCCCTCTTCTTTCGTTTTCTCCGATTGCAGGTACTCTCCCCGATCTCTCTCTCTCTCTTAATTTTTTTTTTAATCTCAATTTGAATTTTAATCGGATTTGTTTTTTTAATTCTGTTTGGGCGTTTAGGGATTTCGTTTGCTTTTGTTTCTGAAATTCTGTTTGGGCATTTAGGGATTTCGTTTGCAGCAAAGGTTTGTTCCCTCTTCAAAGCACCACAACGTTTGCACAACTTTCTTGCTTAGTCTGTTTCGTCCAACGTTTGCAGCAAAGGTTTGTTCCCTCTTCAAAGCACCACAACGTTTGCTTTATGTTTCTTAAGGTGAAAATTTGTTTTTATCTCCTCATATCAAAACCCTAAACCAAAAACATGGTCGTTTCTTTTTTCTTCCAAAATTCTTTTGTGTCACTTTCAAGTAGTTTCAAGCATTGGACCTTTTTTTTTTCAAATTGCAAGGAATTAGACAACAGGATCAACTGATTCTGTGCTATTATTCTTTCGTTTTTTGTTTTTATTTTTATTTTTTTATTTTCAGGTCACAAAACATGAAAGACACACAGCAAGGACAACAAGGAGCTCTGATCCAGAGGACAACCAGGTCAATATTCTCAACCAAAAACATGGCCGTTTCTTTTTTCTTCCAAAATTCTTTTGTGTCACTTTCAAGTAGTTTCAAGCATTGGACCTTTTTTTTTCTTTTCAAAATGCAAGGAATTAGACAACAGGATCAACTAATTCTGTGCTATTATTCTTTCGTTTTTTGTTTTTTTTTTGTTTTTTTATTTTCAGGTCACAAAACATGAAAGACACACATCAAGGCCAACATCAAGTACTAATAATAGTGTTGTTGGCAGTGCCATAGCTAAGACAAGATTTTGGCAACCCTCTTTACAAAGTATCTCTGAGGCTGCCAGCTGATCTGTGTTTTCCGACCTTTACCCACATGTGCTGTGAGGGACAGAGAAGCAACTCAAAACTCAATCCTTGGTGTAAAAAAATTATTTAGTTGTGTTTTAGTTGTGCAAAAATATTATTTAGTTGTGTTTTAGTTGTGCAAAAATATTATTCCAGCAAATGTTGATCATCCATGACATTGGGGTTTGCATATATGTTGGGTTGTTTTCTTGCTTTATGTACCATCCATTTATGTTTAGGTCTCATATGTAGTTTGGTTGCATCACGGTTTCCTTTCTAAAAACTTTATGCTCACCTGCATATTTATCACTTCGTACACCTTTATCCTAACATTGTTGTGCTCTATTTTATCATTTGGTTTCAATTTTGGCTCCCACCTCATTGTTTCTCCAGCAGGTCAAAACAAAAAGAGGGTTTTGAACCATATCATGTCTTCATGTGTTCCTAAAGATCTGTGGGCCTTCGTCTTAAATCTCAGTGCCTTTGTCTTCAACATTTTCCCTAACATGAATATCACCATTGATGTTGGGCAGGAACAACCAAATCTCTCTGCCTCTCATTTTGCTTCCCTCTCATTTGTTTGCCTCACCACATTTGTGTCTCCAACAGGACAAAAGCAAGTGACTAGGTTGCTTTGTGTCTCACACCAAAGCTAAAGCAACGTGAGCGTCCTTCATACATTTGGTTTTCCACCTGCAGGAGTTTCAAGAACAACAGGTTGAACATTCATGTTGGCATGTTTGCATGTTTATCAAGTTTGTTTAATTAGTTCATATTCCAAACATGTTTGCCTGTTTGGTCAATATGTTCACAATGTTTGAAGCAAATGTTGTGATATTTTTTTCTGCATCATATTTTGCATGTGTGAGCATATGAAGCAAATACTCCACATATGTTAAATGATGTGATATTTTATTCCTGCTTCATATTTTTCCCAATTCAGTTTTGTTTGCCACTGTTGGGAAGGACTAACCAAATCTCTCTGCCTTTCATTTTGCCTCCCTCTCATTTGTTTGCCTCACCACATTTGCATGTGTCTCCAACAGGACAAAAGCAAGTGACTAGGTTGCTTTGTGTCTCACACCAAAGCTAAAGCAATGTGAGCGTCCTTCATACATTTGGTTTTCCACTTGCAGGGGTTTCAAGAACAATAGGTTGAACATTCATGTTGGCATGTTTGCATGTTTATCAAGTTTGTTTAATTAGTTCATATTCCAAACATGTTTGCCTGTTTGGTCAATATGTTCACAATGTTTGAAGCAAATGTTTGTGATATTTTTTTCCTGCATCATATTTTGCATGTGTGAGCATATGAAGCAAATACTCCACATATGTTAAATGCTGTGATATTTTATTCCTGCTTCATATTTTTCCCAATTCAGTTTTGTTTGCCACTGTTGGGAAGGACTAACCAACTCTCTCTGCCTTTCATTTTGCTTCCCTATCATTTGTTTGCCTGCAGGAGTTTCAAGAACAATAGGTTGAACATTCATGTTTGCATGTTTATCAAGTTTGTTTAATTAGTTCATATTCCAAACATTTGAAGCCTGTTTGGTCAATATGTTCAAAATGTTTGAATGTGAACATATTTTGCAAGTGTGACCATATGCAGCAAATGCTGTGATATTTTCTTCCTGCTTCATATTTTGCAAATGTGAGCATATGAAGCAAATACTCCACATGTTTTTCCTGCTTCATCCTCAACAAATGTGAGCATATTGTATTCCTTCACATTTTGTTCCTTCATATTGCTTTCAGGAAAAATGGATAATATATATGATATGTTGTGCATGGCTAACTCAACAAAACTCCCTTGGCTGTTCAAGGTTGGGATTTCGCGGCTATGGAAAGTGTCAAACGCAAACAACAAGGCAGAAATTTTTGCGCTTGAGATGATTTTTGTCGATGAGAAGGTAACTCTAAACTGTGAGTCGTTACTTATGGAGCTATTTTGGTGAAGTAATATTTTCGCCTGAATGCAAAAATCATGTGGTGAGTTGAAACTACTATATTGCTGTTGAGTTAGAGTTGATGGTTATGTTTCAGGAAGAAATCAAGGCCTAGGTAGACCAGGACCAGCAATATGCAGGAAGCAAAGTTTTTCGAAAGCTCAACTTCTTAGGAATTATATGTATTTGAGAAATGGTTTCAAACTACTACTAACTGTTGTATATTTTGTTAGCTTCTTATATTTTGCTGTTTGAAACAAAAGTGACTAGGTTGGAATGCAACATATCCTGTGGCATTTTCTACCGATGCCACAAATTCATTTTTGTTCTTAATTAAAAGATGGAAAGTTCAAATGAGCAATGTCTTATTCATTCAATTGGTGCACAAAAAGTAAATAAATTTTATAAATTTATTTCGAACTGCAATATATTTCACTAAATTTAAAGTGAGTTCTTTAGTTCTCTCATCAATATTTTAGCTTTTCATTAATTCATGCTTATAATTTTAAAACTATTAAGTTTTTAAATACTCGCATGACTACGTACGAAGCATTGTGTAATAATTTTTAAACTGAAATGTTTGAAGCAAATGTTGTATGTTAGTTTGTATAATTAACAAACTGTGGACCAAGTGTGGCCCAATGTCACCGCCTCTGCTCCAGCTACACCACCCCCAATCTTCTATAATCCACTATTCCCAATTCAATCTTAGAAACACCCAGATCGAAAAAACTGCTACCCAGAACGAACAAAATTGAATTTTGTTGTTTTTGTGTGCATTAATAATAACAGGGATATGGATTGAGACGCTAGGTTATAGGGAAAATTGGTTTGAAAGCTGGAATCTTTTTGTTAAATGGGTGCAAGATATGAGGAGAAGATCAAGCACAGAAAAACTGGATGAGAAAGGAGGAAGATTTGGGAGGTTCGAGAACAAAAAGGATTGAAACCACGGGTGCAGACTATCCAAACTAATAGGGTATGTCATTGATTTATTTAAAATAGCTCATCTATAAATAGTTCGTTACAATTCACACAGCAACCTACACACAAATAATGGACTTATTGCTATATGTTACATGATTGCACAATAAAGTTTATGTTAAAGTTTACACGGTATCTATGTTATATCTCTTAATATGTTTGACAATTGATGATATCTATATCTATGTCTGATAAATTTGTAAATATATTATAAATTGTATATTATGGTAACTTTAAATTGTATATGTTTTCGATTTTTAACTAAAATAAAACATTTAAAATACCACATTTTCCAAATAAATAATTTGTAAAATGGTTTTCCAAGTGAATATTTTTATATAAAGAGAGTCAATTTGAATCATTATAAGACATGTGTGAAATTGTAAAAAATCATAATACTTATTAAAATTAGTATTCTCTATCATGACCCTCATTTTCACTTGGTATTATTAACATAAATAACCAACTTATAAACGTAAAAGTATCATCACATTTCCCAATATTTTATTAAATAGACTGTACCATGAAAAATCTCAAACAAAAAATAGTCAAATTTGGTGACACGTTACCACAGAATTCGATTTAAATTGACTTCTATTTTTAAAAAATAATATTAGAAGGTGATTTATTACTTCATGAATGGGAAGATCCTATTGATGCTATTGTACAATCAACTTATGTTGATTATATCAATAGTATGCAAGGCAAATAACATTTAAAAGGCAAAACAATTAATACTTGCATCTACACTCCATTTTGGTTAATGAGATCAGTGAACATATGCTTGATCTAAATTGTCATGAAGAAATAATTTATCTCAATTCTGATTCAAGTTATTTTAGTAGCAATTTTACTTTAAAGTCTATCTTAAATTCTATTTAAATAACTATTGACATATTTTATATACCCGCCGCGCAAACAGAAGTGATTGAAAGCTTTAATGGCATTGAAATAGGCACAATAGGTAATCCTTCACCAAAATAAGTAGTATAAAAAATAGATGTTGTTATGGGAATGGTAGCAAGCCAACCCATACCTGGCTTAGAGCGTAGTGGAACACAAGGGTGTGCTTGCCTTTATCTTGCAAAAGGGGATTTGGCAAGTTGTTGGCGAAAGTATCGCTTGCAACATGAAGGGAGCCCAATATGTGACCATTGTAATCTCTCTCATCATCCCTCAGATTTGATGGCAAATTAACCACTTATCATCAAAATAAATTTATACAAGACACAAAGACGGAGAGAGAGAGAGAGAGCGAATTGGTACATGCCATTAACAATAACAATGTTAGGTTGGGAGGAGTACAGAAGCTACGATCCAGTGATGTACATTAAATTTGTAAATATATTATAAATTGTATATTAGTGTCACTTTAAATTTACTTATATTATGATATTAGCTATATGTGGTTTAAAATATATTTATTAATTAATTCTGTTTGGAATTGTATGGAATGTAGGAGAAATCCCACTTAGTTTCATACAAATGTATGGAACAATATGCCGAGATGTTGTATACAGCATAGATAACAAGGATAACTGCTTCCCATTTAGGATAATGCCACGTTCAACAATTGCGGTTATAAAAGAAGGGTTTCAAGATATATTAGAATTTTACCAACTTAGAGAAAACTTTGTACTTGAGTTATATTATACTGGTAAGGGAGTTTTTCATCTAACTCCTAGAGATGAAATGCAATACAAGATACAATATAGAAGAGAAATATCTAAAAACATGGCTTTCGTTTTGCCCTTTGATATCTATCATAATTTGTATAACTTCATCCAAACTCATTTAATTGAGCCAAACATTCCCAATCGTCCACACGAGAATCCATTCGATAAGCAACAACCTATGGTTCAGCAACAAGATGATCCAGCTAATGTTGAACTGCATCAACAACTTGATAGGTAACATAGTTTCAGTTAAGTTAATATTTGCACAATCTTTTATTAACCTTATAGTTAAAACTTTGTTATATTATGGATTATGCACACACAGGAAAATCTCTGACGCATCATCGACAAATAGATAAGGTTATCAACGTATAATTTTTATCTACATTTACCATAATACTTCATCAATAATTGTACGTGTTCATTTATAGTTACAATTTAATAAAATGTTATTTATGTTTGTTTTTTTCAACTCAGATCAGGCTTGCGACTGTTAGAAGATTTAACACAAGTTTGCTTTGTCACAATGAAAATTGCAAGCCATTGTATACGCACCAAATCTCTATATTGTTGTTAGCTATAACTATTATACATATAACTTTTGTTTATTTATCTGGTACTGTAATACGAAGTTTATATATTAATACTTCATTATGTAAACTGCATTAGGCAATCTAATAGTCATTTTAATTCATGTCGTGATCTATTCATTAATGATAGTAAGTTTTTTATACCATTGTTAAAATGATTAGTACTAAATATTACAATAATCAGCATGCTATATATTAACAAGATTTATATACCCGCTGCGCATCGCGCGGGTTACAATCTAGTATCTAGTATATATATAATGAAAGCTGGGAAATTCTCACCCTTGGGCCCACACATTTTTGCCACGTGTCGAGCCATGGTTGCACATTTTCCCGCCCAAACATTTCCCTCACCTCCCACTCACGTGCAACTTTCTCAATGTGCGTGCCAGTAGAAGTTTTTTTTTTTTTTTACAAAAAGCAAAATGACATTAAACAATTTAAACATGATGTGTTGATGTAAAATAGCTTTCAGCTGACAGAAAGCTTTGTATGGTCACTTCACTCTAAAAGGTTGCCAACCACTTCATTGCACTTTTATTGAAACTCATTAAAGCAGCAAACTTTCAATCACATCCAAATCTTACAAAAAAAAAATCCCGGGGGATTTTAAATTTTGAATCTTCGTTTTTGTTCTTTTATACAAATGACCAAAAATCCAATTTTCTTTCTTCATTCACAACAATATTCACCTCCACCACCTCCACTAGCAGTTCTGAGCGATGGTAACACAACCACCAGAGGAGCAAAGAACTGCAGAATTTGCAAACACCAAAGCAATATTAAGAAGTCACAAATCCAAAGCAATAAACTTGGAAGGGCAGGATATCAACACAATAAACTACAAGGATGACTTAAAATGGGAAAAGGTATAATCAAATGACTTTTTCCTTGATAAAATCAATTATAGCTATTTGGAAATTGTCAATATATATCAGCTACTGACTTCTCTACTTGATCCCCCCACAATTACCATTCTCTACTTGATCTTCCATTGTGACCAATGGAAAATAAATGTATATATTGTTCAAGTAATAAGCTTTGGTGTAAAACAAATTGCATCACTGACCTTCTCTTCAATGCTTGCATAGAAGGACCAAACCGCCAGTATCTATAGTGCAGCATATAAAAGGGAACATCCAGCATGTAAAAACAAAGTACCCGCCCAAAAAAGAAATTGAAATATATATTACCAATGAAATTATAAGAATTCTAATTAACTAATTAATTGTCTTGTTTAATGAGCTTATACCAGGAGAACTCCAGCTCATTAAAAATTGAAAGTATGTGAAACAACCCTAGTTCCTAGCCAGTTTATCAAAACCACCATGCTTCCAGCATTTCCCTTAACATGTATGGGAAATATCTACAATATATATGAATACTTGGCATCACAAAATTTCTTACATTTTTGCCTTTGAAGTGTTATGTTATGTCAAATGATAGATACCTCATAAATTATCACCTCCTTAGTATGTTCATGTTGCACAGAAAATCATAAGCCTCCAAACTAGACTTTTTTTTTTTTNATGCTCGCCATTCATTGCTCGCTGCTCATACGTTGCCGCTTGCTCTGCCGCCCCATGTTTATTGTCCTAGATCCGTCTGTTTGTGATCAAGTTCATAATTTATTTGAGTTTGCCCCAGATTTTTTATTTTTTATTTTGGGTTGTTGTGTTGTCTCAGATCCGTTTGTCCCAATTTTTCTACATTTGTCCCAGTTTTTTATTATGAGCTCATAAGGATCTTTAAAATGAAAAATCTTGGCCTTCTTGTTACTAGAAGTTGGTGTTAAGTTTGAAACTTCTCATGCTTTGGTTGGTAATGAGTTCTTGGGGTTGTTTGATTATGAGAGATCGATCCCTTATTCTTGTGTTTGATGCTCTGAGTTTTATTTTTTCCCCTCAAATGGTGGCTTTAGATATGTTGAATGTTATTTTTGTTTGGCTTGGCACAGAGAGGCCATTGTTGCATGAGGGTGTTGGGAGGAGACGGAGGATCGAAGGCAATGGTAAAAGAGTTGATAATAATAGGAGAAATATGTTGAGAGAGGATAAAATCCAAAATGCATTTAATCATACTTCTAAAACGTATATAACCACATTTTATAAGTGTGGTTAAATGTAAATGGACCACCATATTTTACTAGGTGCATCAAGCACTATACTTGTAAGGTGCATCTAAGCCTTTGTATGTAATATTATGGAATTGAAGGAAATGAATTTGTGAAGTTATTAGCTGGTAAGTGTTAAATGTAGTAAATAGTTGCCGAAGTGGGTTTGTGATATATAGCACAAAGAGAGGGAATTCTAGTGTGTCAGACCTCTTTTCCACTATGTTAGTGCGTGTTCTTTCACTTTGCAACTTCGTTTACCACCATAACTGCTTTGACGACCTTATTTGCAGTTTTAAGTGCAGTTATAACACATTTGCAGTATAATAATGATAATGACTTGATGGACTAATTTGACTTATAACTTACCATTTCAAGAATTAAAAAATCAAATTTTAAATTTTAAGAACTAAAGTACCTCGAACTTATACTTTGAACCAAAATCAACATTACCAATTTTCTGTTCATGTTCATAAAATGCTGCCATCCACATATAAATCGGAATTTTTTTTTACTTAGATTCAGGTTACGGACATTGTGTTTTGGAATCATATCTAAGAAAGGTGGCAGTACCAATCGTTCCGTTGCACATGTTTTTGGGATACTTTTGAATCTAAATTGGCAAATGATGAAAAACACCTAGACATATTTTTTAATAGGGTTATTGTCTTCGTAACATATTTTCAGCATTATTCAGTTTTTCTTCTTTTATAACTTGGTGTTTTATTTTCATTCATTAACCCACCAAATCTATGTTTCTTGTTAATTCCTCGTTGACTTGCTAATAGTTTGCATTCATAGATCTTAAAGTCAACCATGCATGTTGTACAGATATATTGAAACAATGAATTTCAGATTATGTGACTGTAATAGGAGAATGAATGGAGGGTGAACTAATTGTTACGTTTTTTGTTGTCTTAATTTGGGAGGTTTAGTATTTCTTTTCTCCTAAAAAAAAACAATAGTTTCTCCCACTAGATTTTTCCTAAGCAATTTTAGCGAGGCCTTACTAACCTTGCTGAGTTGGGGGCTGTTTCATGGAAAAGTGGAAAAGAGTCTATTATCGCTACTTCTACTATGGAAGCTGAATTTGTGGCATGCTTTGAGGCCACAGCTCATGCATTATGGTTGCGGAATTTTGTCTTGGGGCTTAGTATTGTCGACAGCATAGCTAGGCCGCTAAGAATTTATTGTAACAATTCCGCACCAGTCTTCCTCTCGAAGAATGACACGTATTCCAAGGGTGCAAAACACATGGATTTAAAGTACCTGTCAATTAAGGAAGAAGTGCAGAAACAAAAAGTGTCGATTGAGCATATTGGTACAGGATCAATGATAACAAATACGCTAACCAAAGGGTTGCTGCCCAAAATATTTTCTGGTCATGTTAAAAGTATGGGCATTATTGATAAGTCCTTGTTAGCTTGATATGTATACATATGTGTGGAACTTGCTCGTATTGTTATGACACTTATGAATTCAGTTAAAGTTATGTTTCTTCTTTATTTATTTGTTATTCACATCGTATTATGTACATGTAGTGTTCTGTGTAATAACATGTTATGGACATTAAAGTCAAAGGTCATAATATGTCTCGATTAAAGCTCTTTGGTTTAAGTTGCTTGTGATACACGGAAGGAAACATGTCGTTTTAATTGACATTGACCGCCATGATTCAACCAGCTCAATTCAATGAAAGAAGAGAGTTCTCCAATGTAAAGTGCATGCTTATAGTTATTGGATCTTTAAGTCGTCACATGGACCAAGTGGCAGATTGTAAGATTATTTCATAATCTCATAATAATATGGTCCATGACTGGTACTAATTCTAATTAAAGGGAATTAAGATGATGGTAATTAATTCTATAAGATATGATAGAGTTAGTGGGGTATTTTAGTAAAACCGATCATTCCCTCTCCCTTATAAATAAGATGGCCTTACTCAAAGAAAAATAAGGATTCAAGGATTCCAAAGAATTCTGAAATCATTAGGATTTGAGATTTGCCAAAGAAAGCTTTCTTCTCACCATCAGAAGGGGTTCAAAGTTCAAACGATTAAATGTAGAGAGGGGAAAAGAAACAGAGAATTTCATCCGACAACAAATGGATCCGAGTATGTGCCTCTCGTTCTTAATCTTACATACACTGTGATAATCATAAATTTCAAGGTCGTTATTTCCATGAATTGATCAATTGGAAAATCACAACTAACATCGCCTTACTATCAACTTAAGTTTCCTTTGGTATTATAAACGTAAGATTTTGCAAAGGAGATGAAGAGAGCGAAACTGACGACGCTGAGCGCAGCAAGTAGCCAGTAAAAGTAATCAAGATGCGCCACGTGTAGATTATCAGCAAACCAACTGTTCTGCCCACATCTACTCGTCGCAGCTTCTATCCCCAAAATCAGAAAGCTGCTCAGGAAGCTTCCCACGCCGTAAATGCTCATGTAGAGTGCAAGCCCCACGCTTCGCAATTCATTTGGGGCCTGATCATAGAAAAGCTCCTGAAGGCCCACCGCTGTGAACACCTCTCCAACTCCACTCAAGAAGTATTGGGGAATCAGCCACAACACGCTCATGGGGACAGTTGCGCTTGGGTCATTGACAAGGCCGGACTCTCGTGCCGTTTTCAATCTCTTCATCTCAACAAGAGCTGCAAATACTATTGTGAATATGGATATGAGGATGCCAGTCCCAATCCTTTGCAGCATTGTGATGCCGGAGGGTCTCCCAGTGATGGCTCTTGCTAATGGCACAAAGAGGCGGTCATAGATGGGGATGAAGACCAAGATGCCCAAGGCCCCAAGAGTTTGAAGAGAAGCTGCGGGTATGTCAAAGCCTCCAAATATGTTTCGGTCAAGAGTAATCCCTTGCTTGGTGAAAAAAGTAGAAGCTTGGGCAAACACAACACCGTATACCAGAATTGTAGCCCAAATAGGAACCAGCCTCATTATTGCCTTTGCTTCTTCCACCTCACTCACGCTACAGGTAGTGCTCTCCTCTTCTTTACCATCTTCCCGTGCTAACAGTGCCTTGTTGAGGAAGCTGAAAATGTAGAAAATGATTAGCTAACCTCGGTCAAAGCAATCATAGTCTTCTCAAATCCAAAGACATAAGGCTCCACGCAGAGAATAATGTAAGGTTTTTTTCAACTTTTTTTTAGTTTAAATTTGGGAATTCAAGTTTTGGAAGTAAAAATTGGAAAAATTATGTAACCAAACATAAATTAAGATTTCATTATGAACATTCTTATGATTATTTGACATCCTTTAAAGTTAATACAATGTTAAACTAGAGTGAGGGGTATGGTGCCCCTGAGGGCACCAAAAAATCCACCAATAAATAAATAGAACATTTCATCTATACACTCTAGATATATGGAGTAAGTTTTAAGTTTAATGCTGACCCTTAGATCCTTCCCTAACTATAATCAAAATGTTAGTTCAGTTGAAGGTGCAATGTGTGTACCATTTAAAATAAAGTGCCATGCATAAAATATTGAAGCAAAACTCATGTTAGACTGTAATGTATCTCATCGTAGTTGCTACTTTAAGAACATTATTGACGATTAAGATAACAAAATGACTTAAAGGGCTACGAAGCAAGAAAAAAATTGACAACTTAAATCCTTACTTGAACTGTTCGGAACTTTGATGAGGAGGTAGTCCACCACAATCCTCTCTGATGGCCGTCGTACTTTGCCTATTTCTTATGGCCGCAACAAACACGCGGCAAATTCTGAGGAAGGGGCTCTTGTTGTGGCCTTTAATATGAAACCTGTAGGTGCTTGTTCCAATAATGAAAACAAGCAATCCAATGATCATTGCAACACAGGGGATTCCGAATCCAATAACCCAACTAAGGTTGTCCTGTATGTAGTTCAAGATCCCAAGAGTTGTCATGCAACCTATACAAACAAAAAAATTCCACCAATTAAAGAACGAGCTTCTATCTTTGGCCTCCTTTGGATGCTGTTCATCAAACTGATCTGCTCCAAAAGCCAGAACACACGGCCTGTGTCCACCTTGTCCAATGGCCACTAGGTAAAGAGAGATGAAGAACAAGATTACTTGCAACTCAGGAGAGCATGATGCCAACTTATTGCCATCTTGGGACGTGGAGTTAGTGAGAGAAGGAAGCATAGCTGATAGTGTTGAGAGTCCTAGCCCCTGTTATTCACATTAGACCATGACAAGCATCAAATCACACATTATTTCCAAATAATAAGTCCCTCCTCTTTCATATTTTCTTAAATAATTTTTTTTTTCATAATAGATCTAGCTATGTGAAATTAAAATTGTTGTTGGTATATTATTTGTGCACATAAAACTTGGGAGATACCGCTTTTGCTCTAAAGCTATGCTGTTAGGAATATATGTCTGGACAAGTTAAAAACACTAATTTTTTTTGTTTTTTTTGGGTCTTTTAACCCTTTCATGAAAATCAATGCTTATAACCATAAAAGTGTCCAACATATGTTTATAACAGAATATAAAAGTATCATTTCTCTTTGTTCTATACTCATTCATGAGCTTTAGTGTAATGAATAGGAAGGAAAAAAGCAATTAAAGTGAGGGAAGTTTGGCAATTTCAGTGAAATGAGATTAAAAAAATTCAGTAAGAAGCACCCCTTCCCTTATTTATTACGGTTAGACTATTTTTGAGAGATTTAGAAACAACGGAAGGAATTGATTAATAATGGAATGAGAGGTTGAGGCAAAGAATGGAAGTGCGAGATACATGTCACCCTCTTATGTGGATGTTTTGCAAGTTAGAGAAAGAAAAATAAATACTTAACCCCATTTTGGAGGGTCAAAATCTTTTGAAGGCAAGAGAGAAAGACCCCTTAATTATTCCACTCATTCCTGCTAAATCACTCACAAACACCATTCACATAACTATAATCATTCTCTTCCTTGCCACTCCTTCATTAGTCATCCTTCTAAACATACCCTAAATTCCCCTCCCCTTCCTTAGATTTTTCTCCTTCATTATGCTTCCAGGTTCCATCAATGCTAATGCTTTTTACCTTGGTTTTAGGTAAATTCTATGTTGATCTTGTTAAGTTTCATTTTGAATCAGAAAATTAATAGTCAGAAAAATAAGACAAAGACAAAACAAATATTGGAGGATAAAATGTTTNAAGACTCATAGGTCATATTTAGGTTAATGGTTGCATTGAGAAATATTGTCACTAAAATCCCAACATCTTTCTTTACCTGCCTAAACTCAATTCCATTATTGTTCTCTTTATTTTATTTGCAATTGTTTATTGTTAAATTACTCATCAAAAACCAAAACACCTTCCCTAGCTTAAAATAGTTTAACTTCAAGATATTTGTTTTAAACACAATCCCTGTGGATACGATTATACCCGTCTATACTGCAATTGGATTCCTAGTGAATTTGAAAGCTGTAAGAAGGATATATTAAATTGACGAGAGTGTGAAACCATTGCAAAAAGCTTTTAACAAACACTAATTTTTTTTTTTTGGGTCTTTTAACCCTTTCATGAAAATCAATGCTTATAACCATAAAAGTGTCCAACATATGTTTATAACAGAATATAAAAGTATCATTTCTCTTTGTTCTATACTGATTCATGAGCTTTAGTGTAATGAATAGGAAGGAAAAAAGCAATTAAAGTGAGGGAAGTTTGGCAATTTCAGTGAAATGAGATTAAAAAAATTCAGTAAGAAGCACCCCTTCCCTTATTTATTACGGTTAGACTATTTTTGAGAGATTTAGAAACAACGGAAGGAATTGATTAATAATGGAATGAGAGGTTGAGGCAAAGAATGGAAGTGCGAGATACATGTCACCCTCTTATGTGGATGTTTTGCAAGTTAGAGAAAGAAAAATAAATACTTAACCCCATTTTGGAGGGTCAAAATCTTTTGAAGGCAAGAGAGAAAGACCCCTTAATTATTCCACTCATTCCTGCTAAATCACTCACAAACAACATTCACATAATTATAATCATTCTCTTCCTTGCCACTCCTTCATTAGTCATCCTTCTAAACATACCCTAAATTCCCCTCCCCTTCCTTAGATTTTTCTCCTTCATTATGCTTCCAGGTTCCATCAATGCTAATGCTTTTTACCTTGGTTTTAGGTAAATTCTATGTTGATCTTGTTAAGTTTCATTTTGAATCAGAAAATTAATAGTCAGAAAAACAAGACAAAGACAAAACAAATATTGGAGGATAAAATGTTTTTGTTTATCTTGTGTTATCAAATACAAATGAACTAACGTCTATTTACAGACTTGTAAGTTTAATTGTATGTTGTCTGTATCAGTAACAATTTATGATAGATTGATGCATAGTGTAGTATAGTATAGTATAGTATAAATGTTGAATGTATCTTTGACATAGAATGTGTTTTAAACAGAATTAGAAAATGAGGAAATCTCTTATTGTGCTCGTTCATTCAAATGGGTAAATGTATGAAGGGGAACGTGGGTTTATCTATGATGGTCCTATCCCGACATCTATGATAATTAAGAGGGGTATGCGTCTAGAAGATTTGAAGAGAAAAATTTGTTTGAAATTAATGTTACAAGAGAATCAATTTCTATCAAGAATTTCTTTTTGACTATTACAAGGGTCGGGTGCGGGCTCGAAATTTGTTGGTGTTGATATGCTTGATGATGAAGATGTTACATGCATGATAGATGCTTTTGAGCGAAATTCAAATGTGTCTACTATGGAGGTGTATGTCGAGGTAGAGACAATGGAAGGATGGAGTCGTGTGTATATTGAGCGTGGTCCTTCAATCCCTATCAACACGCAATCGTCAATGAGACATTTTGGTCCTGTATTTGAAGAAGATGTGAACTATCCCAAAATCCTGAAATTTTTCATTCTCTACTTACAACTTCAGCCAATATGAGATAAGTTTTATCTGACACAAGTGATGATGAAAAGCATTTCCCTACTGATGGTGTTGATTTAAGTATGGATTTAGAAGATGAGGTTGATGCATTTGTTTATGTGCATCAAGTTTCTCCAATTTGCTCTGTTCCTAACCCTGACCCTCCAATTGGTGTTTTTGCTAGCAATGTTCGTCCAGCTAGTGTTACTCTTGA
>QANU01002888.1:0-26581 GCA_003254905.1 Nissolia schottii
TATATTATTATTACTATTCACTAAGATTATTATATTATATAATAGTATATTTTATGTAAATATCTAACTATGGATAAACATGACCCCCTTAGTCTAATTTTGATCATGCTTGATCATGTTTTTGTTATTCCCAGTCCCGGTACTTCGCGTGCGGCTGTCCAAAAAATATTCCGGACCTACCATTGCGATCTACTAATTTTCCTGGTCGTAGTGGTATGCCAGATTAAGATATTCGTGAATAAACTACCCGGAGGGAAATTTTCACAGATACCTTAAGTGTCTACCGACATTCCGATTTTTGTCAAAATTTGGCACGGACCTCATGGCACTCTGCGAGATCTAGAAACAATTACTTGACTGGCGTTGGGAAGCAATTAATGTTCTAAATAATTTTTTCAGTCCAAATAATCGCATCTAATGTGCTTTTAATTAGGCAAAAATTAGGATTTTTGCGAAATTCTCATAAGGGAAAAATTCGGGATGTTACACGACAGAAACCCCACTGAGGACCAAGAGTTCTCACCCCCACTCGGTTATGGATCTAGGTGGCCACAATGAGGAAATTGATCCAAGAAACGCATAGTAGGCGACAGAGAGCTGTAGATCAGAGCTGGAGTGAAACGACCACGGTTGCACCAAGGCGATGAATGTTTGTATTATGTTTTATGACTATTATACTCTCTGTGTAACTATTTATTATTAAGGTAAATGTGTAACTGTATTTTGGGACCTTTATTGTAAATATATATATACAATTGTTTTTCATGTCCCGCTACGATCTCTACCTAACATGTGGTAGATGCTAACGATTGTTGTTATATGTCTCTTCATCACACATGGCTCCTAATTTATAACTTGATAAGCATACGAAGGATTTTTAAATTGGTCCCTATCTCTGTGTAAGAATTATTTGCAAAGGTAAGAGTAAGGGCTATAAGTAACCCTACAGAACGAATAACAACCCTTTGAGCATTGCTTACTACCATGGAAGTGGGCAGTTAGCAGGGGTGTTACAGTTGGTATTAGAGCAGTTTGGTCCAAGTGAGCCTGAGGACTGAGCTTATCCACACTTCCGAGCATGTCTCATTTTCAGCTTGCACAGTGTTTAAGTATAACACCTTTATGCATAAGGTCCAACTGCATAAATCAGTGGTACCGGAACACTGATCTGCCCTTGTTTCTTGTGCATACTCAGAATCAGCTCGCCATGCACTAAGCCTCGTCTTTTAGGATGAGGAATAGTGTGGCATAATGCACTTTATCACTTTGCTTTCATTCTACTGTTGCGTTTTTTAGGAACATAGAGCCTAGCTAACTCTGTGTCTTGTTAAGTGTATTCAGGGCTTGATAGCTAGTGCAGAGTGGACTCTGTAAATCTTATTCTTGAGGAACTTGGCCTTCTGCTAAGTGTCTCCCTGCGATTGGAAGGGAACGGACTGTTCGGAAAATGAACCCTTAACCAAGGGAAGCCCTTTGTTCCTTCTCTCAATTAAAGTACTCCCTTCCACTATACATCCTCCCTCCTGGCAATAATTCTTTGGAAAATTCTTTGCTCTTATCCTTGATACAACACTCCCCTATGTCTTACATTCTCACCTTTGTACAAGATCTTACGAAAAGGCCCTAGCCTTTACATCCTTTGAATTCAGTGCCTCCGCGAATCTTTGACTTTCCTTGTGGAAGGTTTCTGAGTTAAGGATTGAATGTTCTACTCTTCTGAAAGAATAAACTCTAAGACAGGTTTTCCCTTCCTCCCATGGCCGGTCTTAAAGACTCTGTCATCTCGTTTCCCCACGAACCTAGTCCACCTTGTCAACCTATTCCAACAAAGTTCACGATTCTTCCTATTCCGGCATCTTGCCCTATTCCAACTTCTGTTTCCCAAAATTCGAACCATGACGCAGGTGCTGCCCTTTGAATTTGACAGGGAAATCAGGGTTAATAAATTTTATAAATTACCTTTATACAACCTAAAATTTAAAAAGATACTCCTTAAGAACAAATTGAGATTTCTGAATACCTAAGAGGTCTGTAGGAAGCATCCGGTGATTTTTGGTAAAGTGAAAAGGTGGAGTGGGGAAAAGGAGAAGTCAAAAGGAGGGTATAGTTAAAGGTGGAACCGTCATTCGAAAGGAAATGTAATAAGGACCCTAACTAGTTTAGGGAAGAACATAGGAGGCAATGGATTTTGCATGATAAGGACAAGTGCAAACCTCTAGAAACCTGAAGGGCCAAAATAGATTATCTAGCCTAAATTTTAGGAGAAGTAGGGAGTGATGTAGAGGTCCCCCGGAGATAGGTGGGAACCTGATAGGGAAAAGACTGATAGGGATCTTATAGATTTAGTATACCCTTGTCTTCGCCATAAGTTTAAAATCCCCCAAACGAATAAGAAATTTCTCCGGGGACATCCCCAACCAAATTCCTTACCCCAAGAATCCCATAGGGTGGAGAGAGAGAGAGTCATCCGGAGGAAAGGTTAATACAATGGAAGATGTTTCTGATGCAAGGAGATGATTCGATATGACTAGTTATAGGAGCCTTAAGGGGGTAGAGGAAGGATTGCGAGGAATAGCCATACCATAGTAAGGAGGAAACCCTCGGCACCTAAAGATTATAGAGACCCGAGGTGCACCAGTCTAGTTAATTAGGAGGATCAGAGTCAGACGGAGGCTAGAGGAACCTTGGAAACCGTAGGAGGAAATCAAATCTAAAATATGCGGAAGAAAATAAATAATAATAATGAATATGTGGATACTTGATAAACCTTGTGTCTGGATTAACCTAGTACATAAGGGAGACTAGAGATCATTTAAGATGCCTGTTAGGGAATCATAAGGTGACCTTTAGGGTTGGCAACCCATTAGAAAAGCCTGCCATAAAGCTACGAAGGGCTTAGACAAATAGGCAATTGGATCTTAGAGTTAGAGAAAGTTTTCAAGAAGATCCTGCGCACCGATGTCCAAAGGTCTGTATCGCCACGTGAAGGGCGCAGCTGAAGCGTGGTGGAACATAGTTAGACCCCTCCTGGAGTAAGTGGAGGTGCCCCTTGCCTGGAGTTGATTCAAGACCTCAATTGCCAACGTATACTTCCTGAGGAACCTCAAGCCCCAAGGTGAAGCGAAGCTTGGGGACTACACCAAGGCGACATGTCAGTTGAGGAGTGAACAACCAGGTCTGAAGAGCTGAGCAGACACGCCAGGACACGCGTGGAGAGCTTGGGAACTCGTGGAGACAAGAAGGGTAAGAGGAAGATGGTCGTGCCAGGAGGCAACGGCAAGAACCACTATGGGAAACATGATGGCTTCTCAAAACCTGCCACTGTAACCATAGCCGTAGCACGGCAGTTAGGACTAGTGATAGCCATAGCGGCTGAAGAGGCACCGAGATACGGACAACCAGGGTAAACAAGTGGAAATAAGTAGGAACCTTAACCGAAAAATGGAGGACGATGGGAGAAAGGCTTACCCTAGATTGTTCCAGAGGTACGAATTCACGCTGCCTCTAAATTTCGAGGGCGAAATTTTTCTAAGGGGGTGGAATGTAACATCCCGAATTTTCCCCTTATGGAAATTTCGCTTAAATCCTAATTTCGCTTAATTAAAAGCACATTAGAGGCGATTATTTGGACTGGAAAAATTATTTAGAAAATTAATTACTTCCAAATGCCAGTCCAATGATGGTTTCTCGATCTCGCGGAGTGCCGCAAGGTCCGTGCTAAGTTTCGCCGAAAACAGGGATTTCGGTAGGCACCTAAGGTATCTGTGAAAATTTTCCTCCGGGTAATTTATTCACAAATACCTTGACCTGACATACTCATATGACCAGGAAAAATTAGTAGATTACAGCGGTATGTCCAGAATATTTTTGGGGCAACCGTACGCGACCGACTAAGGACCCAAACGCGATCAAACGTAATCAAAACTGATCATGTGGCCAAGATGCATTCCCCTGGCAACAAAAGGAACGGAAGTGGATACAATGTATATAATAACAATTATATAATGTAATATAGACATACATTCCCCCTGGGAAGTACATCCCCCCAAGTAAAATATACATAATATATTATATTATATATATATAATAATAATAATAAAACGTAAACAGCGGTCGAATGGCCTGCTGTTACTAACGTAAATATATATGTATACATATATTATAATATAATAGAATATATAATATATAATATAATAATATATAATATAAAATAATAATATGTATATAATAGTAACCGTAGAGGCGGATATATATACACACACGTATAGGTATAGTATAATATATAATATAATATAATATATATATAAATATATATGTATATAATATAAAAATAATATATAAAGAAAATATCAAGCACAGTTCTTGTTTTTGAATTGCCTATAAAAGGCAAACCCTCTAAAGCTTTTGTGCTTCATTTTCCCTTCTGAAGTAAGTTGCTTCGTTAGCAGCTCTGTTCCTTTCTTCATTTATTCCATTCGTGCGCATCGCGGAAGCGCTGCCGGACTCCAGAAAAATAGGGTGAGTACGCCCACGCAAAGAGAATATTTTCCTCTTCACTCCTACCGATTCAGAAACTTATTTCGAGGTGGGTAATCCTAAGCCCACTATCTATGTGGATTAATTTTTAACTGTATATGTGCATATCTGTGTATCTGACTATAGATCTGTTAAGTAGTATTTTGGGGGGATACTGGGTAAAAAGGGTTTTGTGAAACATTGAGAAATGAACGCATAACTGTACCGATTGGAACCCTAGGAACAGTGGAAATTGAGAACTGGAGTCTCAGGGAGGCGATTTTTTTAGCATTCATTCGAATACACTAGGGTTTCAGTCGAATGAAAGCCAAAATGAGCTTTCCTTTGAATGAATTCCTCTGCAGTCGAGTGCAGGCGAATTTTCAGGAATTCAATTGAATGAATCCTCCTAGTATTCGAACGAAAGAATGCTGAGGGATTCAGTCGAATGAAAACCCATTTCAATCGAATGGAAGAACTCCGAGGGATTTCATTCGAATGCCCCTTCAAGTATTCGAATGAAACCTGGCAGACTTGAGACTTTAGTTGTTCCAAGGGATCAAATGGGCACATAAGAGTCCGTTCTTGTGTAGTAAAGCATGCATCATGAGGAATGGGTTGTGCTAGGTGTTAGGGCAACCCTAGAGTATTAGAGGTTAATCACCTAATGTATAAAGACAATAATGGAACTTAGGGAACACGTATATAGTTATATGTTAGGAAGCTCTCTCTTGGCAAAGTCTTACAGACAAGCCCTTCACCAGTTCACAAAGTTGGTTTGGTCGATGTGTTACCTTGCCCATCCTTACAAGTTTGGATTGGTTAACGAGTCAGTCCCCCCAGGGTGAATTGGTTCGAAGAGGTTAATGACATAAGGAAGGTAGAGGATGGACAAAAAAAGGAGGAAGTAGAGGAAAAAGCGCTAACTCGGCCAGTCGGTACACGTAAGGAGATAAAGTGTTAACCCGGCTAGCCGATATGCCTAGACAAAAAAGATGCACTAACCCGGCCAGCCGGTATGTGCCAAAGCGGAGAAGTAGGACGCTAACCCGGCCAGCTGGTACGCATAAGAGATCCCCAACGCCCCCATGCACTATATAACTATATATATATGTGATTGAATGAATGTCTGTATATGAGTTAATATATCTTGTTACTTGTTTGTGTAATATGTAACATCAAGGGAACGACCCGAGACGATTAGTATAATGATAATTGAAATGTAGGGTCCATAAGCACGCGGACTTAGTAAGAAAGACTAGTTCCCCAGTCACCTAGCTAACTTAGATAAAGTTTTTCAGGGTTTAGCAAAAGATAATAATCAGTAGGGTTTGTAGTATGCATGATCACTTAGAAACCCCCTGAATGACATGGAGTATATCCGAGAAAATGAACCTTTGATGATGCGACGGAAACCCCCCTGAGGACCAAGAGTTCTCACCCTCACTCGGTTATGGATCCAGGTGGCCACAATGAGGAAATTGATCCAAGAGACGCATAGTAGGCGACAGAGAGCTGTAGATCAGAGCTGGAGTGAAACGACCACGGTCGCACCAAGGCGATGAATGTTTGTATTATGTTTTATGACTATTATACTCTCTGTGTAACTATTTATTATTAAGGCAAATGTGTAACTGTATTTTGGGACCTTTATTGTAAATATATATATATACAATTATTTTTCATGTCTCGCTACGATCTCTACCTAACATGTGGTAAATGCTAACGATTGTTGTTACATGTCTCTTCATCACACATGGCTCCTAATTTATAACTTGATAAGCACACGAACGATTTTCAAATCGGTCCCTATCTCTGTGTAAGAATTATTTGCAAAGGTAAGAGTAAGGGCTATAAGTAACCCTACGCAACGAATAACAACCCTGCGAGCATTGCTTACTACCATGGAAGTGGGCAGTTAGCAGGGGTGTTACACCTGGGCTCTCGCCCACTAGGATGGGGTTTACTGACGATGACCCCGCGCCTCGGTGTAGTCGGAGTGGTGGTGCCATGAGCGGTAGGGGCTGAGTGGGGGCATCGGTAAGTGCGTAGGTGTAAGTCTCCGTGATGACCCCAATCTTGGGGTCACGTTGACGCATGCGGGTCAGTAGTAAGGCAACCCTCCGCGGTGACATCATCTGGCTCACCTGGAATGGTAAGCGAGTGGGGGTAAGAACAAATCGTTCTTAGTGGAAACCCTTGGTCGTACCTATTGCTTCATTACTCAGTTAGGATCTAGGTCACTCAGGAGATCTTTAAGTGTCATGCATACTATAAGTCCCTATTGTTTATTGTTATCCATTCTAGTCCTGAGTAGCTTTGTCTACTTTACTAGGTGATTAAGGATTTCTAATCTTGAGATTACTTAGGGCTTCGTGCTTGATTAACTGTGTTCGAGTATGGCGATGTCGGATCGCCTACTCACGTTATCTACAGCTTACATACTAGTCATCTCAGGGCATTCCCTTGACGATAACTTATATACTTAGATAATTACATACCTACTTACATACACACACACAGTCAGGTTTTATGCATGAGGGGGTGTTCTCTTACGCACTCTGTGGTAGCGTCCTTAGTCACGTCATTCCACTCTTGTAGTCGTGGCCTCAACTACAACCTACACCCGTCTACTTGGGGGGCAAGGGGCCTGCTTTTTTGACGTGGCCAAGTGGGCACTTGTTTACGTTTCATGCCAGCTACTTTGGGGCATATTGTACTTGTGGTGCCAACTACTTTAGGGCATATTATACGTTGTACTTGTTACTACTTTGGGGCGTGTTGTGTTCTGTTTTGCCACTACTTTGGGGCGTGCTTTTGACTTGCCACTACTTTGGGGCACATTACGTTTCACCAGAATCCTGGTTCAGGTCTTACCTGTATTTGATTACTTACTAATCCATCTTGCTATACTGGCGAGTGGCTTGTTCGTAGATGTGCCAAGAGAAGGGATAGTCCTAATCATATAACTATGTCCTTTCTTCAAGGTATGCCGAACCATCAGGGATCGGAACCTTCTTAAGAATATCACGTTTTCCCTAAGAACCAGTTATGCTCTTTTAAGACATTAGGTGATTACCTCTCGTTATCTAAGGTTGTCCTAACACCTAAGTGACAACCCGGTCCTCATGATGCGCTTTCTCAATAACCATAATCAGTACACATAAATTCTACTACTAAGTGTGTGTTGGAATATAGGGACCTCGAAAACTCCTTCAGGGAGTACTCCACGGAACCTGTAACACCCTAGCTCGCTAGCCTTCGCTTAAGTCACAAACTTGCTTCCCAGGTTATTATCTGCTTTGGTGGGGATAATACTTAGTCCCATTTATACTTTTAAAAATATTGCTACCCAAAATATGGACCAAATTTAAACTTTCTTTATAAGTCACAGAGTAAATTAGGAGTCTTGTCACGTTAGAGCATACATTGCGAGCGGAAACATAGCATGCTTAACGATAAATATAGATATCATTAGTACATGCCAAGATAACAAACAATGATCCTTCATACATTCATAAGCAAATACATAGTTAGTATTATATGTATTAAGTGCATATGTCACATAGAAGTACAAGTACACAAATATAATCTACTAGGTAATCGTCCAGTCTTTAGCCTTCCTCATGTAGCTCCTCTCCTTGTCCCTCGTCGAATCCTAAGTCATGGATGAGTGGGGTGAGAACATAGCGCTCTCAGTGGGCAACCTTAGGGATTGGGGGATTTCTTTTTCCTCATACATGCTTCAGGCCGCTCAAGGTTTTCTAGGTGTTACAGTTATACTATAGCCCTACTGATTTTAAGATCCATACTAAGCCTGAGCAGCTTTATCTAAATTAACTATGTGACTAGGGAACCTACTCTTCATTAACTAAGTCATCTGTTCTCTACCTTACTTCCTAAGTCATACATAATCACACATTTCACATAATCACATAATCACATAATAAGCTTCAGTGCGCGTCCACTTATAACCGTGCCCATTTTAATTATCAGCTTCTTCGCACCTCCACTTATGTACACTTATATCACTTAGAGCACATACTTCAAGCTCAACCCCCCCGTAACGGTGGCCTACCGCCACAGGCTTCCTTAGTGTCTCAGTACCATGAGGACTGGGCCGCGCTAAACCTCAGTAGCTCACGATAGGAGAATCCATCCTTATGCTAGGGATGGCGAGGGGACCCTACCCCGTCCTTATGCTAGGGACGAGGCATGCCCAGGGTTCAGCTTGCCTTTCTTGCCGGCTCCCCGCACAGCTAATCCTAGCAAGTACCTAACCTATCCTAACATACATATCACATAAATATCATCAAACATCTTAAGCCACATAGACAGTGGTTATGTCAGGTTTACCCACTTTTCTCGGTTCTGACGCTTCCTGCTGGCTTTTAGCTTACTTTGACGCCTCCTAGCTCCTCTTGGCTGAATTTCTTCAAGATTTCCTTAGGGCTTTGAAGGGATTTTCGTGGCTAAGGGTTAGGGGATTCCTAGAGGAAGTGAACTGGGTGTAAGGTGTAACATCCCGATTTTTCTTAGAAAAATAATCATAACCGTAATTATTAAATTAATTTTTCTAATCATGATTAGAGAATTAAAATGGGAAATTATTAAGTAGAATATCCCTAGGAGATAAGACATGTCGCGATAGGAAGTTCGGCAGATAGCCGAACGGCCGCTGTACGCCGATAGAATTTCTGATGTACAAAAGGTGTCTGTGAAAATACTCTTCCGCGAAAAAACTCACAAACATCTTTAAATATTAGTACCCTTAGGTAGGGGAGAATTAGAGGATTGTGACGGTATAAATGGAATATTTTTCGGACGACCGTGTGCGACGCACCGATACTGCGAGCGATAAAACACGAGCGAACCGGAACCGTAAGAAAATGAAATTTCAGTAGCTAGAGCTGAAGGGCTGCACGGTCTAGAGCTGGGGTTTGTCCAAAATTATCCCCTAAATCATGCTTCCACACTTACATCACCATTACTTGTCTTACACACTTAACCAAATCACATCATGAGCCATACCCATGCCCATACCTCCCACTATTCATCACCTTTTTCTACATCCTAAAATTTAAGTAATTTCCCTCACCATCAGCCTCCCAAAACCGAGACTCCTCTTCCAAAACTCCAAGCAAAATATCATTTCTCATCTTCTCCAAAACACACTAAGCCAAACCTCAAGAACACCACCAAACCCTCAAGAGTTCAAGCACATTTCCTTCTCCTTCCACCTTCCATCAAAACAGAAACCACATCCCTCAAGTCTCCTCATCTTAGCTTCATTTTCTTACACCCACTACCAAGAGGAACAACATCATCCTCTTCATTGTGCAAGGTCCTCACCTTGGAGAAAAGAGGAGTTCAAGCTTTGGAAGACAACAAGGCTTGTAGGACTTCATTCAAAACTTCCCTCACCACCACCACCAAGTTTTCTACAGGTGGGTAGTACCATCACCCCTGTCTATGGGATGTTTATTATATGTTATGTGGGTATTTTGAGTAGGAAAAATTAGAAAAATGCTATGAGAATAAATGTTACTGTTTCATGTTGAATATATTTACGTTGTTTCATGATTCTTGAACATTCATGTTGATGCTCGGGTACTGTTGGAATATGGGGTGTGAACATGGATGAGTGTAAGAGAACGAGAGAAAATAAGCCAGGAGCTGGGTGCCGAGCTTTCCGCGGAGAGGGACAGAGAGGAGTCTAGAGAGTTGAAGAGCGGGCGTCAGTAGTGGTTCCCTGGAAGGTTTCTTAGTGGTTTCCGCGGAGGATGCCCTAGAGTGGTAGAGTGGTAGAGTGGATTCCCTAGAATCGTTAAGTGGTTCCCTGGAGAGTGTGCTGAGTGAACACTAGGAAAGGTGCGGAAAGGGTTCCGCGGAGGATCCCTGAAGTACGCTGAGAGGGTTACCTGGAGAGTTGAGTGAGAACCAGAACTTTATGCTGAGTGAACACTAGAAATGGTGTTGAGTGGGTTCTGCGGAGGATCCCTGGAGAGCTGAGAGGGTCACGAGAAGAGTGTTGAGTGGGCACCGGAAGGGGTGTTGAGTGGGTTCCGCAGAGGATCCCTGGAGAATTGAGAGGGTGACGTGAAGAGTGTTGAGTGGGCACCAGGAGTGGTGCCGAGTGGGTTCCGCGGAGGTTCCCGGGAGTGATGAGTGGCTCCCTGGAGAGTAGACCGAGTGAGCACCAGTAGCGGTGACGGAGTAGGGTTTTGCGGAGGAACCCTAGGACGGATGAGCGAGCTCCCGATGTTTCAGATTAGCGCCAGTAGCGGTGCCAAGTGGGGTCCGCGGAGGTACCCCACAATGGTTGAGTAACCCCTAGAGAATTGCTTAGTGGGTTCTGCGGAGGTTCCCTAGCATTGATGGTGGTTTCCGAGCAAGGGGTTCCGAGGTCCATTATACTCCAACAAGCACTTAGCAGCAGAAGTTCATGTGATAATTTTATAATGCTATTTGCTATGAGCCACCTAAGGATGCAGAGAACGAAGATATGAGCATCGAGTCGTGCATGCATCATGAGGATAGACCACTAGAGACTATGTTATGACCAAGGTTAATGAATGAAGAAAATAAATTAGTACAGAAAGATAAAGTGCATGAGAAGATGAGATATGATGAATGAGAAGACGCTAACCCGGGTGAGCCGGTACGCGTAAGGAAAAGAAAGCATATGATACCGGTTAACTAAAATGTTAAAGTTCATGCATAGTGCGCAAGAGCAGGCTCAAAGGAAACGCAGGCCTTGTGTACGTCATCATGCTCATAAGGAACGCATGAGGCTCGATCACGTCACCAGGCTCATAAGGAACGCATGGGACACGATCACCTTGCATACATACCTATGTGATTAAAGCATCGTTATGTCTCGACCATGTCACCATGCTCATCAGGAACGCATGGGGCGAGGTCACCAGGCATACATATATGAGTAGTAGTGTCAGAACGGTCAAGGATAGAAATCACGAGAACTTAGTAAGAAAGACTAGTTCCTTGTCACCTAGTAACTAGATAAAGCCACCCAGGAACTTAGGCAATAAATAACTGGTAGGATGTCTAGATGCATGAACACTTAGAGATCTCTGGACGGCCGGAGCATAATTGAGTAACCAGACTCCCCTATGCCATAGTCAACCACTGAGAACCACCGTTCTCACCCCCACTCACTTATGGCTTCAGGCGAGATAGATGACGTCCCCGCCGAGGAAGAGGCGGATCCTGCGCAGCAGATTTAGGACAGTAGATCCTAAGACAGGGGAGGAGGCAGAGCTTTAATCAGTCCTAGTAGTGAATAGTCCCACACCCCGCCGTATCGCGCCACCGGTACTCCCTGAGCCAGAGACTTCCGCCAACGGCGAGCCCATTCCGTATGAGAAGGACGTGGGGGTCGACCCAGTTTCTGTGAGATTGTGAGCGCCCAAGACATACCAGCAGACTGCACGGATGAGGACGGCCAGAGGCAGGTCCATCCTACGGCCCCCGAGACCCGCCAGATGTACCAGTGCCTTCCTCACCTGAGGAGGAGTATCCTCTAGGAGCCGGAGGAGGATCCAGAGGAGGGCCCCGAGGAGGATCCGGAGGAGGATTTCAGCGAGGACGAGCCAGAGACCTGACCAGCACTATATCCAGACCCTGTCGTCAGATGCCACCCTCTTTGCTAGTGGCCCACGCCTTATGTGTATTTTGATGTATTCTATTTTGTAGCCACTGATGATATGTATGGGCTTAGAGTATGTCTAGCCCTTTTCATGTATTAATACAGTATTTATGATATGATATTGACTTCTAGACATGTATGATATTGGCTGTTGGACCCACTTGGTGCTATTTACTTTACTGTTCACGTATGTATGTGTATGACAGACGACGCACGTATTTATCTGTTATACGACTATTTGGGACTTATGATAGTTCACACGCATGGCTCTAGTTTGACGCATGATAATAACTTATGTTAAAAAAAAAATGGGTCCTTATCTTCAGTTGACTTAATTATTTTTCGAAGTAAAGTAGGGACTACCAGTATTCCCACACAGCAGATAACAACCTAGCAGACGCAGATTATGACTTAAGCATAAGCTGCTAACCTAGGGTGTTACATAAGGCAGGCAGTGTCTGGGTCTCCGGTTTGACAAAACAATAGTCGATCGGGCAAACGGACAGAGTTCTGGCAAGGTTTCCAATTGTTCATGTCATTTTCGGTTTGGGGAGGGGGTATTTATAGCCCAAGGGCTGAACGCCCATTTTACCATTTTACCCTTGGCAAAAATTACCAAAATGCCCTTTTAATTAATTTTCTAATTATTTAATTAGTTTGGATAATNGAGCCCATTCCGTATGAGAAGGACGTGGGGGTCGACCCAGTTTCTGTGAGATTGTGACCGCCCAAGACATACCAGCAGACTGCACGGATGAGGACGGCCAGAGGCAGGTCCATCCTACGGCCCCCGAGACCCGCCAGATGTACCAGTGCCTTCCTCACCTGAGGAGGAGTATCCTCTAGGAGCCGGAGGAGGATCCAGAGGAGGGCCCCGAGGAGGATCCGGAGGAGGATTTCAGCGAGGACGAGCCAGAGACCTGACCAGCACTATATCCAGACCCAGTCGTCAGATGCCACCCTCTTTGCTAGTGGCCCACGCCTTATGTGTATTTTGATGTATTCTATTTTGTAGCCACTGATAATATGTATGGGCTTAGAGTATGTCTAGCCCTTTTCATGTATTAATACAGTATTTATGATATGATATTGACTTCTAGACATGTATGATATTGGCTGTTGGACCCACTTGGTGCTATTTACTTTACTGTTCACGTATGTATGTGTATGACAGACGACGCACGTATTTATCTGTTATACGACTATTTGGGACTTATGATAGTTCACACGCATGGCTCTAGTTTGACGCATGATAATAACTTATGTTAAAAAAAAAATGGGTCCTTATCTTCAGTTGACTTAATTATTTTTCGAAGTAAAGTAGGGACTACCAGTATTCCCACACAGCAGATAACAACCTAGCAGACGCAGATTATGACTTAAGCATAAGCTGCTAACCTAGGGTGTTACATAAGGCAGGCAGTGTTTGGGTCTCCGGTTTGACAAAACAACAGTCGATTGGGCAAACGGACAGAGTTCTGGCAAGGTTTCCAATTGTTCATGTCATTTTCGGTTTGGGGAGGGGGTATTTATAGCCCAAGGGCTGAACGCCCATTTTACCATTTTACCCTTGGCAAAAATTACCAAAATGCCCTTTTAATTAATTTTCTAATTATTTAATTAGTTTGGATAATCATCAAGTCAAATCAAGTCACATTAATGCATATTTAATTATTTTTCTTGAAAAAATCTGCCTCCCCACGTGCTAAATCAGATTGGGTCCCACCCAGTCCCGTTTCGCTCGTTTTTGATCGTTCGCAGTCCTAGTACGTCGCGCACGGTCGTCCGAAAAATATTCCGCTTGTACCGTCGCGATCCTCTAATTACCCCAACCTAGAAATAGTTTTGTTCAAGGCATTTGTGAATTTTTATCCGGATGAGTATTTTTTACAGATACCTTTGATACGTCGTTGAGCTCCCGCGCCTGCGGACCATCGTTCCGCTTGCGGTTTCGCTATCTCCCAAACTTCCCAATAAGGTTGTGGTTCTAATCTAACGTATTTGGGACTTTCTCCCGATACAAGTTGGATTCCCAGATACTTGAGACTCTCTGCTCAGTTCTACTGGCTAGACGGGGCTAAACGGGGACTATTTTAGTGTCTGCGGAATCGTCCGAAACTGACCCGATTTCCGTTTTTCTGACACTTTAAGGTTTTTATCCATCTCTAGGGGTCGAGAGGAACCATTTGAGTGTCGGCAGAATTTGGAAATACCAAACAGAATAATTTCTACAAACCCTCGAGTCCTAGGTAATCAGGCTTCTACCTTCCTGACATCTCCAGTGTGGCTATCGTTCCCGGGCATCCTCTTTTATTCCTAAGCTCCTTGGTACTCTATACTCCTTCTATTCCTTTCAGATTCTCCCTAACTCTGCACTTATCAACCTGAGCCGCATAGTCCCGCACATCCGATGCTTGACGGACACTTATAGCTCACGCTTCCAACCTCTGATGGAGTTCGTTCACGAGTTTATTATGTGAAATCTTTGCTAAGGAAAACTGGGATGTTACATTCCACCCCCCTTAGAAAAATTTCTCCCTCGAAATTTCCAGATGCTTGTCATAACCCTATTGTCTCTTTCGCTTAGGGGTGGATGGTTGCGTGCTTGGTACTCGAGTTGCATCCGGGCCTCCTGATCATGAGGGTATAATTCTTCCTTACCCCCGAATTCACTCTTTGGACTTCCTTCTTCTCATCCCTTCCATCCCGGTCTTACTATGGTTCCTTGGTTTACGAGTTGGGTTACCTAACATTGGTTTTTCTTGGGTAAATGTCTCATTGCCTGTGTTTACCAAGCTTTTCGTAATACCCAAGATGTATCCAAACATTTCTTATTCTGTCTTGGTAGGGTTACGCGGGTCGCTCTTCTCCTATGGTGGGGTATCGGTCATTAGCCTTTAGCGTAACTGAGTCCAGACTTGCACTGGGTCTTCTCGTTTCACTTCTACCCCAAGTTATTATGGAAATTAAGGTTGGAAGGATTGTCCTCTCTTTTCTCTGGCATGACTAACTTTTGCTTTATCTTAGTTACCAGAATTGTCCCATTCACTCGAACCTCCGGTCGCCTTTAACCGCTGTCGTCTCCCACGACACGCCAATATTGATTCGGCCTCTCCGATATCTGCGGTACACTTAAGCCCTCATAGACTCTTTTCATATGAGCCTTAGTATACCCATCTGACTTATCCAAAGTTTGGTAATTTATACTTTACCTAGCTTTCTGTTTTCTCCACTAGTTGTTCTAACACCTTTTGCTATTGGTCTTGGCTCCATGATTCAGGTGTATCCCTTCCAATACAGTTCTATGATTCGTTCTTTGGGTAGAGCAGGTTCCAGGTTTGTATTTGGTCTTTAATTGTGGCGGAGATTACATTCAAAAGGATTGCTCCATTTTTAAACCTTGGGATAGTCTCCGCGACAGCCACCTTCTGTTTCTTTTAGTTTCCCATAACAATCCCTTGCCATCTTAACTTCTGCAATTCCAGTTAAGTCTTTACAGGTGCTCCCTCTTTTTTATAAACTTTATCACATACACCTAACTCCTCAAACTTCGTAAGGTGGACTCCACCAGCTCGGTTCCCTTGTATTAACGCCCATGTTTTAGCTCCTTGGGGGTCTTATGTTTCCCCCCAACACGTGTTAAGGTGACGGCTGTTCAGTGTAACTTTCAGTCGAGTCGAGCTTGTACTCACTTATAGGGACCTACTCGTATTCCCTTATACTCCTGTTACATCTTTGATCCTCCCAGATATGATCTTCCGGAATTTTCATACACACTCAATTTCCTTAACACCTTCGTTGTACTTCATACACTACTTGTCCATCTGTTTTGGATCCCCTGACTGTAAGCCTGTCCAATAACATGGTGATGGACAAAAAGGTGAACAACCTTCATTAATCCCTTGGTGGTTGTTCTAGTCAACTCTTAGTTCCTCCATTCTTCTAGCTTCCACTTCCTTTATATTTTCTTTTAATTACTCACCTACACACTAACCTAAATGGTCCAGCCCTCTCTTAGTTTCCAAAAGCAGTGGTTTCACTTCCTCTAATTCTTCCTACAACTTCCAAGGGTGGGCAGGAGATCTTGAGCATGATAGGATAACTTGTAAACTTCTCCTGACGAACCCAATTAGGCTTGTCCACTTACTACGACTGCATGACTTCCATAACACGCAGTAAGACGGACGGAAGGTTTTGTCTCTAGGTGTCTTTCTTTTCTCTCTTTCCGCGAGTAGAACATTCGATCTTGACCTGGGGATCCTTCCCCGAAATCCATAGAGGTAGAAGGAACGAATTCAAGAGGCAGAGAAATTTGGGGTCTTTCCCGAAGGATTCTTGTGGGGTGGAAACGCATGTCGTAGGGAAGGAATGTTAATCAAGGAGAAACAAGGATGGTCCTTGATTAGGAATTTCCTTTCCTTTTCATCACTGAGAATTAAATTGCAGAGAGGCACCTAGCAGAATGCTAAGTTTCTCGGGAATAATGGATTACAGAGTCCACTCCGCACTCGCTATACTTAACAAGACACAGAGCTAGGCTCTATGTTCCTGGAAAATGCAACAGTTGCATGAAAGCAAAGTGATGGAGTCATGCCACACTACTCCTTGCCTTGAAAGACAAGACTGAGTGCATGGCGATTTATTCTGAACATGCACAAGAAACAATGACAAATCAGTGTTCTGGTACCAGCGAACCCTGATTTATGCACTTGGGCCTTATACATAAAGGTGTATACTATGCTCATACACCAGGGAATTAACAAAGGAAGATGCTTGGAAGCATAGACAAGCTCAGTCCTCAGGCTCCAAAGGACTAAACTGCTCTGATACCAAATGTAACACACTAGCTCGCTAGCCTACGCTTAAGTCGCAAACTTGCTTCCCAGGTTGTTATCTGCTTTGGTGGGGATAATACTTAGTCCCATTTATACTTTTAAAAATATTGCTACCCAAAATATGGACCAAATTTAAACTTTCTTTATAAGTCACATAGAGTAAATTAGGAGTCTTGTCGCGTTAGAGCATGCATTGCGAGCGGAAACATAGCATGCTTAACGATAAATATAGATATCATTAGTACCCGCCAAGATAACAAACAATGATCCTTCATACATTCATAAGCAAATACATAGTTAGTATTATAAGTATTAAGTGCATATGTCACATAGAAGTACAAGTACACAAATATAATCTACTAGGTAATCGTCCAGTCTTTAGCCTTCCTCATGTAGCTCCTCTCCTTGTCCCTCATAGAATCCTAAAGTCATGGATGAGTGGGGTGAGAACATAGCGCTCTCAGTGGGAAACCTTAGGGATTGGGGGATTTCTTTTTCCTTATACATGCTTCAGGCCGCTCCGGGTTTTCTAGGTGTTACAATTATACTATAGCCCTACTGATTTTAATATCCATACTAAGCCTGAGTAGCTTTATCTAAATTAACTATGTGACTGGGGAACCTACTCTTCATTAACTAAGTCATCTGTCCTCTACCTTACTTCCTAAGTCACACATAATTACATATTTCACATAATCACATAATAAGCTTCAGTGCGCCTCCACTTATTACCGTGCCCATTTTAATTATAAGCTTCTTTGCACCTCCACTTATGTACAGTTATATCACTTAGAGCACATACTTCAAGCTCAACCCCCCCGTAACGATGGCCTACCGCCACAAGCTTCCTTAGTGTCTCAGAATCGTGAGGACTAGGCCGCGCTAAACCTCAGTAGCTCACGATAGGAGAATCCATCCTTATGCTAGGGATGGCGAGGGGACCCTCCCCCGTCCTTATGCTAGGGACGAGGCATGCCCAGGGTTCAGCTTGCCTTTCCTGCCGGCTNCCCATTTTAATTATAAGCTTCTTTGCACCTCCACTTATGTACAGTTATATCACTTAGAGCACATACTTCAAGCTCAACCCCCCCGTAACGGTGGCCTACCGCCACAAGCTTCCTTAGTGTCTCAGAACCGTGAGGACTAGGCCGCGCTAAACCTCAGTAGCTCACGATAGGAGAATCCATCCTTATGCTAGGGATGGCGAGGGGACCCTCCCCCGTCCTTATGCTAGGGACGAGGCATGCCCAGGGTTCAGCTTGCCTTTCCTGCCGGCTCCCCGTACAGCTAGGAAAAGAATCCTTTAACCTCCATATTCCTTTTTCTTTTTTGGGACTTAGTGACGTCATGCCCTATTCCTTTTCCTTTCCTTTCCTTTCCTTTCTTTTCCTTTTTCCTTTCCTTTTGTAAAACCATTTTCATGACCCATAATCACATAGCACATTCATCAATACAGCTCATCAATCCAGTTCATTCCAGTCACAGGTCATATGCCTTAAACATAAATCCTTAATTCATAACATTTAACATACTTTAGTAAAAATCAGTAGATATATGGATAATTGCAAGCAGTATAAAAAGTGGAGTTTTTGTTTAGAACATGACAAGTTTTCGAAAAGGGAAAATCTGTCTTTGTTCAGGCCGCTTTGCGCCTAGGGTATACTGCTCAGGGCAGAAGGCCGCTCAGCGCTCACAGGCCGCTCAGCGAAAACCCGGGCAGCGTAGCGGGTCCTGACGAATTTCAGCTCCTAATTCTTGCAATTTTCCATGTTCTACAAGGTTCCTAAGCATCAATCCTTAGAGCATTTCTTCCATAATTTCTAACCAATTTCTAACAGCCATAAACATATTTTCAAGCTTCCAAAAATCATTTCCATAATCAAGTTCATACTTTTTCCTAACCGTCTAATCACAAAGCANCAATCCTTCGAGCATTTCTTCCATAATTTCTAACCAATTTCTAACAGCCATAAACATATTTTCAAGCTTCCAAAAATCATTTCCATAATCAAGTTCATACTTTTTCCTAACCGTCTAATCACAAAGCATATAGCATATCTGACACATATAACACATATTCACATAACTTCCATAACCATTCATCAAAGAAGATAATCCTAGCAAGAACCTAACCTATCCTAACATACATATCACATAAATATCATCAAACGTCTTAAGCCACATAGACAGTGGTTATGTCAGGTTTACCCACTTTTCCTGGTTGTGACACTTCCTGCTGGCTCCTAGCTTACTTTGACGCCTCCTAGCTCCTCTTGGCTGAATTTCTTCAAGATTTCCTTAGGGCTTTGAAGGGATTTTCGTGGCTAAGGGTTAGGGGATTCCTAGAGGAAGTGAACTGGGTGTAAGGCAAGCAGTGTCTGGGTCTCCAGTTTGACAGAACAACAGTTGATCGGGCAAACGGACAGAGTTCTGGCAAGGTTTCCAATTTTTCATGTCATTTTCGGTTTGGGGAGGGGGTATTTGTAGCCCAAGGGCTGAATGCCCATTTTACCACCCTTGGCAAAAATTACCAAAATGCCCTTTTAATTTAATTTTCTAATTATTTAATTAGTTTGGATAATCATCAAGTCAAATCAAGTCACATTAATGCATATTTAATTATTTTTCTTGAAAAAATCTGTCTCCCCACGTGCTAAATCAGATTGGGTCCCACCCAGTCCCGTTTTGCTCGTTTTTTATTGTTCGTAGTCCCGGTGCGTCGCGCACGGTCGTCCAAAAAATATTCCGCTTGTACCGTCGCGATCCTCTAATTACCCCCACCTAGAAATAGGTTCGTCAAGACATTTGTGAATTTTTCTCCGGAGGAGTATTTTTCACAGATACCTTTGATACGTCGTTGAGCTCCCGCGCCTGCGGACCACCGTTCTGCTTGCTGTTTCGCTATCTCCCAAACTTCCCAATAAGGTTGTGGTTCTAATCTAAGGTATTTGGGACTTTCTCCCGGTACAAGTTGGATTCCCAGAGACTTAACACTCTCTGCTCAGTTCTACTGGCTAGACGGGGCTAAACGGGACTGTTCTAGTGTCTGCGGAATCGTTCGAAACTGACCCAATTTCCATTTTTCCGACACTTTTAAGTTTTTCATCCATCTCTAGGGGTCGAGAGGAATCATTTGAGTGTCGGCAAAATTTGGAAATACCAAACAGAATAATTTCTACAGACCCTCGAGTCCTAGGTAATCAGGCTTCTACCTTCCTGACATCTCCAGCGTGGCTAGCGTTCCTGGGCATCCTCTTTTATTCCTAAGCTCCTTGGTACTCTATACTCCTTCTATTCCTTTCAGATTCTCCCTAACTCCGCACTTATCCACCTGAGCCGCATAGTCCCGCACATCCGGTGCTTGACGGACACCTACAGCTCACGCTTCCAACCTCTGATGGAGTTCGTTCACGAGTTTATTATGCGAAATCTTTGCTAAGGAAAACTGAGATGTTACAGAAGCTGGTACCTGGTGCCTGAAACCTGGTATCTGGTACCCTGTAGCAACTTAACCATCCAGCACCCTTCAAGGAAATCCTCCGCGGAACCCCTCAACACTTCCTCCAGCGAATCACAATAACCTATGCGGAATTCTCAGCATCTCCAGGGAACCACTCAGCCTCCACACCTCCGCGAAACTCTCAGCACATCCTTCAGGGAACCACCTCCTCCAAGGAACCACTGCCTCCACACCTCCGCGGAACTCTTAGCACATCCTCTAGGGAACCGCTGCAATCTCTGCGGATCTTCATAGCACCTCCTCCAGGGAACCACTTCCGCAGAACCTCTCAAGGTCAACCACATATTCCAACAATGCACAAACAATACCAGGAGCGTCCAACATGCAACATAATATATATCATACTAAACTATTCAACACATAACACATATAAACTACCAAGGTGCATGGTTTACCCACCTCTAAATTTAAATCTGACTTGATGAGGTTGAAGTAGGGATTTTTCTAAAAGCGTGGAAGTGCTCCGTGGATTTTTCTGATGCCTATAGAATAATCGTACTGTGTACCACCGGTATTGGAAATCTATGAAACTGATGAAAACTGAAGAAGTTCTTGGTGAGGTGAGAGTGAGGTGAAAAATCCAGTGGCGTTGGGGGCTATTTATAGCCACCCCAAGTTTGTTACTGTAGCATAATTTTAAATAATTAAATAATGGTAATTGAAGGATAATTCTGAAATGCACAGTGAATGGATTGAGCTCTGCTGACTCCTCCATGTGCTCAAATTCTTGGGTTTCATTTTTCGATTAAGTTTGATCATGTTTGGTCGTCAATTGCTCGTGTACGGATATCCTAAAAATATCCCGAACACATATCCGCGATCTACGAATTTTCCTAGTCAGGCAGGTATGTCAGGTTAAGGTATTTGCGAATTTAGTGCCCGGAGGGTATATTTCACAAATACCTTAGGCGCCTATCAGAATTCTGGTTTTCGGCGAAAATTGGCATGGACCTCGCGGCACTCCGCGAGATCAAGAAACAATTATTTTGACTTGCGTTTGGAAGAAATTAATTTTGCAAATAATTTTTCCAGTCTAAATAATCGTCTCTATGGTACTTTTAATTAGGCAAAATTATAAATTATGCGAAATCTTTATAAGGGGAAAATTGAGATGTTACAAACGCTAGGGAAAAAGTGATGTTCTAAGAAGGTTCCGACCACCATAGGGTTGGTGTAGCTTAAGACAAGTACATAGTTATACAATACGAAATCCCTCTTTTGGCATGTCTACGGACAAGCCCCTCACCAGTCCAACAAGATGGATTGGTCAATGATGTTAAACGAAAAGAAAGAAAGAAAGAATGAATGAATGAATGAATGAATGAATGAACGAATGAGGGTGATGTCACGCCTAAACAATGATGATGATGATGATGTGTGAGTCCACGCCTGGTTACGTTGAAAGGACGGGCCCCACGTCATCCCGCAAGGTGGATGATTCGCCCAATTGATAGTCGATAAATTGACACAAGTTTCCATTGGTGTTCGCAACCACTCAGGCTAAATCGCAGCCTGGTCGGCATCAATACGGGAAACAAAGTGGTTGTAGCCGGATGACCATGGCTACAAAGGTGGCGGACTAAAGGTAACAAGAAGGACGCGAGCCTGGTCCCTAAGTCTGATCGGAAGTGTAAGAGAACCCTCAATCCCCCCATGCATAAGTATGTGATGAATGATTAAATATATGTAAGAGATAAGATGTATAAGTACCGTCAAGCGAACGCTCGAGACGACCTATATAAGTAAGCGCATAAAATTAAATAAGCACGAGAACCTAGATAAGGAAAAGAATAGGAATCCCCCGTCACCTAGTAAACTAGATAAAGCTACTCAGGACCTAGGCAAAGATAATAATCGGTAGGAACGTAGTATGCATGCACACCTAGAGATCTCCTGAGTGGCCTGGTTCATAAGCGAGATAAAGAAGTAAACCCTACGCTAAGGTATCCCACTAAAGACGAATGTTCTCACCCCCACTCGCTCATGATTCCAGCGGCAGACGAGGACTATGAAGAGCAGCAGGAGGAGCAATGAAGGACTGTTGTCGGCTGCCAGTATCGATGAGGCAAGACTCCGAGGCTGCCGAAGACATGCTAAGGGAGCTGCACATTAGATAGCCTTTATTTTGTGGAAAGCACAATATATTTTGACAGACATGAAGTGTGTATGTATATTATTATAATACTATGTGAATTGTTGTGAATATATATGTGATAGGCCACATGTTTGCGTCTCTATGATTATACTGTGATTGGTTAATGATCGTAAGCCCAAGGCTCTATTGCTTGTATTATATGTGTCTTATTCACGCACGACTCATACTTTGAGAATAAATCGCAAGTAGAGAAAGTTTAAAATGGTCCATATCTTCCTTAACCAAGTATTTTCGAAAGTAATAAGGGACTATAAGTATTCCCACCAATTACTTGACAACCTAGTGAGCATTGCATATGACTTAAGCGTAAGCAGTTATCTAGGGGTGTTACACCTATCTTGTATAAGAAAATGATATTTGATGAAATAATATATGACCATATATGTGTTGATGCTTTATGAGATATTGAATGATATTTATGTTAAGAAAAGAAAGATAAAGTACCCAAGGATGTGACGTCACAAAGTCCCATAACACTTCTGCTAGATGCCAGCAAGTGGAAGTGCACCTATGGTTGATGCCAGACGGTGGAAGTATACTCTTGGTCATGTCGTGAGGGCAGGCCAATGAGAAAGAAAGAATGAGACCACTTCTGGTCGTGTCGTGTCGTGTCGTGAGGGCATACCCCTCGCCATTCTTTGATAGGGATGCTAATTCCTATCGTTGATTGATGACTTATGCTATTGAGCTCTCATGGTTGAAGCCACTAAGGTTAAGCGCTGCCTGGTCGTCAACGGTATGGAATTTAAAGTAGGTTGTAGCTGTATGGCCACAACTGTAAAGGAGGAGGGCAGATGCTTATAAGATAATGATTTCAAGAGGATGTTAATTAGAAAGATAGTGATTATAAGTTGATGCTTATAAGATAATGATTTTAAGAGGATGTTAATATGAAAGATGATGATTATAAAAGAACCATGTACTCTTTCATGCATATGTATGTGAGATATGTGTAAGCTAATGTATGTGCAAGCTAAGTATGAGAAGATCCTAAAGTATGTTATAATGAGAACTTGTTCCCCTAAGAACTAGGGCAAAGAATAGAAGGCCTAGTAATATAGGTAGCTACTCAGGTCTAGGTTAATCGGTAATAATAATAAGTAGGACTCTAGTGTATACTGTGACACATAGAGATCCCTGAGCAGCCTGCATCATAAATGACATAATAAGACTTCTCAGTAACCAACGGTTCCCATTGAGAATGCAACTTTCTCACCCTACTCGTTTATGACTGCAGGGTCTGACGACGAATAGAAACAAGAACTGTGAAGGAGCCGGTGCGTGAAGAGGTGATCGTTGAGAGGACAGACCAAAAAATAAGATAGCAAGGGCTAGACTAGGGATGTTACAATAAGCCTTAGTTAGTATGAATATATGCTATGGACCACTTGTTTGCCTATTGTGTTGATGTTGTTTATATTTAATCGGTACTTCGTTAAGTATGAAGCGTTACCGCTTGCAGTACATGTTCTATCCTCAACGCGACTCATAATTTACATCATATTCCATATCAAGAAAAAGTTTAAATTGGTCTGTACTTTATAAATAACCATTATTTTCGAAATCGTAAATGGGCTACTAGTATCCCAACCAAAGCAGATAACAACCTGATAAGCATGTTTGCGACTCGAGCGTAAACATTGTGCACTCCAATAAGATAATATATTCTGCAAAAATACTTAACTATACATTAAGTAATATGCATATATGTAAAGTTTATGCATTAGAATGTCTAAAAGTGTGTGTACACATGTATGTGAACTAATTGTTATAAAGCTTGTCCATTAAAAATGTATAAAGTTTGTGAACTTATTTATGTTTGAGTAAAATCACAGTGTTGTACACAAGTATGTAATGTTCGTGCACTGACACTGATAATGTTTGTGCACTTTCATATAAAGTTTGCTCACGTTTTTTGTGATTATGGTGGAGGATTGATATCATTTTGTGGTGGTTATGGTGGATTTTGTAGCTCAGAATAAATTGTTTGAAAGGTTCGTGTGCGATCTTCTTGTTGGCGTGCATTTTCGTTTGTGATATGGTTGAGAAAATTGCGTTGGAGTGCATGATATTCTAAATAAGGAAAGTCTACTGTAACCCGTGTAACTGTCCTTGATTACGTATAATTTGATGGTGTATGTACGGATGTATGTGTTTAAGGTGTACACACAGCATTTTTGTTACAACATACTATTCATTTTGGAACTTTGTCACTACTACATAATAATCTAATAATTTACTTTAAATAAATGTATAAAATTAATTGTATGAGAAAATAAAACCTTTTTGCTGTAAGAACTAGAACCCGGATCATTATAGTATTCTTTTCTATTAACTACCATAAAGACCATGATTGCAAGTGAAAATAATGTTCTCAAGGTATTTGACAATCTGAAGTTGAAATGAATTAGTCTTTCCTCTAACCTATTTCAACCAGAACCTATAAACAAAAAAGAAACTTCAATTATTCAGCTATCTGATTTTATTTCTTTAGGGGGTGTTTGTTTCAAGGTTGAAAATTTCATTCCAAAGAATCATTTTTGAAAATGTTGTGATACCTAAGAATATCAAATCCTAGTTTATTAGATATTTTAAAAAACTTATGTGCTTCACCATTGAAACTCTTGAGAATATTTCTAAATAGGGTTAATTATGTTTTTGGTTCCTGTAAAATTTGAAAGTTTGGTTTTAGTTCATATGTAAAAGTTTTAGTACCTGCAAAATTGAAAAATTAGGTTTTAGTCCCTGGGGTGGGGTGAAAGTTGACTGTGCTGACGTGGCGCTGACGCGGCGCGCCACGNGTGTAAGTGCCTCGTGTGTGAGGTTGTACACAACACAAGATTACATAGTGGAAAAACCCTGTGTACTCGTACGTAGCAAATGTCACTAGGTTGTTTCCATCTGATCGGAGTACTTTTATCCGTTGTTATCTTTTGAAAATAATCATTGATTGTAAAATAAGGACCCGTGTGAAATTTGCATTTGCATCATATTAATAATAAAATAGAGCCATGCGTTTAGAATAAACCAGTATAATAACAAAGCGGATAACATAAGGTGAAGTAGAACATATAATATACATCCAGTGGGTCCACCATACAAAGTCATATCACTGTATACCTAATATGTACATATATCAAACATCAAATACATGAGCCAGCATATACAGCATCCAAAATACAAGGACTACTGGAACAGCCTCTCAGTAAGCCCTTGGCAAAATATAACTATCTAATCTATATCCTAGCCGCTCATGGCTCGTCTGGCGGCTCTTCTGCATCTTCAAAATAAGACTCACCCTCTTCGGTACCTGAAGTCATAAAACAGTGGGGGATGAGAACGGTAGGTTCTCAGTGAAAGTAACCTTAGTTCCTGAGTCTTACAACAGATTATGTCGGACTTCAGGCCGCTCAGAGATTTCTAGTGAACATACATACTAAACCACCTACCATTTATTGTCTTGCCTATCTGAACGGCTTTAGCAGCATTAACATGTGACATGGGAACTATTCTTGCTTACTACGTTCTCGTGCTAATTAACAGTTCGTAGATATACATAACCGTCTCGAGCGTGCTCTTGACGGTACGGCATAACGGCAGAAATATTCCCTCAGAGTAATCAGCATACATCATAGAATACATTCAGTACTCAATTCAGCATAACAGAATTCAGCAGAATACATAACACAGAATCATCAACATAGCCATGACAACAGACTCTAACACCGCAGTGTGCATAATACAGCAGTGTAACAGCATACAGCAGTATAACCGAATACAGCAGTGAAACAGAATACAGCAGTGTAATAGCATACAGCAGTGTCACAGCATACAGCAGTGTAACAGCATAGGTGTTATTCCCACCATAATAATGTCCTGGTGACACC
>QANU01002913.1:0-52393 GCA_003254905.1 Nissolia schottii
TGTATTTGATTACTTTGAATTGGTAAGCTTTTTTAATTTTTCAATTTTTAATTTATATTTTTTGCATCTGCGGGGGTGGCGAGGACGGGGAACTGGGGTTTTTGGGGTAACGGCTGCGCTCAGGTGACATCCCTAATCAGTGTTTGCCACTCACCCCGTGACTTACACTAACAAATCGTGGATCGCCAAGAGTACTGTCATCTTGGGTTTTTTTACTTATCTATAGCCCCAAAATTTTTATAATTCTAATATGGTGTCTTGAAAAAAATTACGATTGTATGGGTTTATTTTCTGAAATCGCCATTCTGTGTGGCGATTTCAGACATCTAAATTTTTTTAATTTATTTTTTAGGTCTAAAATCGCCACCCAGGGTGGCAATTTCAGAGCCTGAAATTGTCACTCTGAATAGCGATTTCAGACATCCGAATTTTTTTTAGGTCTGAAATCGCCATAGGCCCCGGCGATTTCAGACTTGTTTTCGTTTTTTTTTTCGATTTTCTGAAATCGCCCTAAACAGTGGCGATTTCAGAAATTTGCCCCATACTTTCGTAATTTTTCATTCCAGCCCATATAATCGGATTTTTTTTCCCCAAAACCCACCCCAATGTAAAAACCCCGTCATCTTGTGTTGCATCCAAGTAACCAGTTTGAAAACTAAGCTTTCATTTTTTTTTTTTACCAACATACCATGGGAGCTTTAGTTATTAGGTGGCTTTAAAGAATCACGAAATAGAAAAGGAGGCAACGGGAACCATAGATGAAATGGTTGGCTCTCAAGAATCTTGAGGTGATGATGGTGTTTGTAGAAGAGCAACGGCAACGGTGGTGGCAACTGCAGTGTAGCGACAAGAGCAATGGTAGTCTCTTTGATTTGGTTGATGGAGATGAAAAGCATGGGGAAGTGGTTTTTATATTTTGAGTTAGAAGATATATATAGTGAGGCATATTAGATCAATATAAAGTAAAAAAATGGGATTTACTTTTTATTTTATTGATGTAATGGTGAGATTCTTCATTTAAAAAAATGTAAAAGGTATTTAGTAAAGGAATTGTATTCTAGTGTATTGAGTGAGCTCTAATCCTTGGTTTAGGCACGTGTCGGGTCCGTCCTAAATTGCATGTTCTCGAATCTCGAGCATTTTCCAACATTTCTCATACCAATTCCTCTTTAATCCAAACCCAATCCACTTATTTTTCATGCTTGGCCCCCGATTAATCGGGTCACGCACAGAACCTAGCGACTCCTTCGCTCTTCACGCTCATCAATGATCATCTCTTCTTTGAGCCTCACTCATTCTCTCCAACGCAAGTCCACATGCTCTATCTTGTAAGATTATTTTATGATCTTATGATAACATGGTCCATGTAACTAATAGTAGTGCTAACTCTAATAAAATGAGATTAAGATGATGACAATTAATCCTATAAAAGATTATAGAGTTAGTGGGGGGGTATTTTCGTAAAACCGACTCTCCTCTCTCCCTTATAAATAAGATGGCGTTACTCAAAAAAAATAAGTATTAAAGGATTCCAACGAATTGCATCCTATCACAGATCCGTATCTCTAGTTCTTAACCTAACATACAGTGATAATCATAGATTTCAAGATCGTTGTTTCCATGAATTATTCAATTGAAAAACTACATTAGATATCTATCTCTCCTTACACCTAGTATTTTTTTTTCTTCTTTGAAATGTCCATCTGTTATCATTTCTATATTCGCAATTCAATATTTATAGATATATACCACATATATCATATCTATAAATATTTTATATACCTCCTTCTACAATTTTTTTCATGCAATTTGGAATACTCAAACGGTCGATTTTATTTCGTCTTATTTTTTTACCTTTCTGAATGAAAACAAGTGAATAATCCGGATTGGGATGCATTGATCTATGATTTGTCGATTGTCTTGCTAGTTTTAGGTGATTTCTCTGAGCTCTTGTTTTGTTTGTGAATCGTGTGATAGCATTGTTCTGTGTGATTTAGGGATTTGGTGGATGTGGCATGTGAGAGTCTAAAGAAAATCTGTCAGTAATTTGGTTTATGGTGGATTAAGACACGGGTGTGTCTATAATTTGATTCTTTTATCATTAATATCTATTTGAGTATGATTTCCTGAGGCTTCTTTCATGGTAAATCTTGTGCTCTGTGTTATGGAAAGAGCATTATTACTATTACTGAATTTCAGTAACATTGTGTTCTCTGACTGGGATTCAGAACATGGTTTAAGTTTAACTTCGATATTTGTGGGAGGATCAAACAATGCACTTTGGATTTCTCACACAAATTTGCCACTTGAATACAGAGGATTGGGGCACAAATTTGTTCTAGGATTGTCTGTGTATTTTGTAGAGTGGAATGCTTATTGAAAAGCCATTTCTATTTTACTTTACTTCATGCACTTTGATCATGCAACCAGAAATAGAGCTTTGATAAAATTGACCAGTCCTTGAGTTTTAGTTTTGGTTTCATTTGCCAAAGATACAAATTGATCTTCATTCCATATAAACCATAACCAAGATGGATGTTACTCTTAAGTAAATATTAAACAAGGCCATAAAGCAGCTGCATACTACAGAATATAGGGTTGTCCTTAGAAAAATGGGTCACTTGAAAACTTAAGTAGCTTATTTTAATATTATACCTAACGTCCACAAGCATTTGTAATACATGCAGTTCATCCTATTACTGCTATAATCACATAACATGAAGCTTGATTTGAATGAGTATGAGTTAGCATGAATTGTGAACACTATTATTTTAACATCTAATAAATCTGGTGTAAAAATCTCTTGTCCTTTCTCAATATGCTGTTCTGACTGTTCTATGTATCTCTTTGCTTTCTCTTTTTGGGGGATTCAATTGAATTTCAACTTCTAATATTTTAGAGCCAAATTTGCATATCTTTGTCTTCAGCATGAGTATCATATTTCATAGTTGTCTTTGTTTGGATTGCTAAGGTGGATGGTGCTGAAAAGCCAAAGGGTTTGAACATAACCAAACACTAGTTGGAATTGGGATTTCTAGTATATATAGTCCATGTTCTAGCTTGAAAGTTGTGATGTGAATGTAATAAGATACAAATTCTATGCAAATATTTATCCCTTTATGTCGGGATAATCACTAATGGGAAAGCAGGGGTTCTGTTTGAAGGAGGAACTGGGACAGGTTAATAACCTTCAGGCTTGAAGAGTTGGAGAGGAGGGAGAAGGGTCCTCCCATGAAGAACCCGTCTTGTGTTCTTGAACATTTCCTTGAGAAGAAATCATCATAGTTTCAAGCTTTTTGCTTTGCAAACATTAAAAAAAAAAAGAGCTTTTTTTTTTATCATTTACATCATAGTTATCGAAAGCGCCGTTATGGCACGCTATCGCGGAATAATGTTGTGAAGCGTTTCGTTATCACGGGCAAATCGCAACCGCTATTGCGGGGATGGAGCGTGATTTCAATCAACGGGAAATGATTCATTTTGCCCTTTATTTTTTCCGTTTGCCATTGAAAATAAAGAGTTTTGTGGGATTTCCAACCTAATATTCTATACATTTGACTCCAAAACTCTCATTCTCTCTCGCGTCGCTCTATTTTCCCTTTTCCGTCTTTGTTTTGCGCCTCTCTATTCGTGTCTTTCTAGTCCGCGTCTCTCTATTTCCTACTCCAACGGCGACTTCTCTGCTTCTGGCGCACTCAATAACCAGAAAGGTTTTTCATCTTCTTCACATTTGCTTCCGTCTCTCTAGCTTCTTACTCTGTTTTTTTTTCTCACATATTTCTTTGTTCTTTTCTTATTTCTTTATGAGTTTCATTTGTTTCTATGTGTGTTTTGTTCAATGTTCTATTTTTTGAAACCCTAAACCCTCATTTTTTTTCCCGTAGTTCTTGGTGGTATGTATGTGACTATGTGCTCTGTTTTTCCTTCTATTTCCAGCACTCTAAACCCTTCAATGTTGTTTCCAACACTATGTTTTTTCCCTTCTATTTTTGCTTTCCCTTTTTATTTATTGTGTTATTTCATTCTACTGCTCCTTCTATTTGTTTTTTGTTAGTCTCTAGAAACTTGGACATTGAATTATGATGCTATATTATCTATTTTAGTGACTTTTTTATGCATTATAACGTTAGATTGATGGTTCAAGGAAGTTTCTTTTGGTATATGAATTATGATATTAATTTTAAATTATTAATGAACATTTATATGTATGGTATATAAATTGCACATTATTATATTATATTAATTCATATAGCGGTCATCCTGCTCCCGCCATCCTGCTATAGCATTTTCTGGGGTCGGCCGCTCAGCTATCAGCGATCAATAACTATGATTTATATATAATAAAACTGAATGAGAATGAACTTCAATTGATTAATTGGTATAGTACTGAAGAGTTAGCTTTTACATGCAACTGCAACTAACTACACAACTAGCTATAGTTACCTACAACTAACTATGGTGATTCGGGACTAACAAAAACAACTGTTAAAAAAGCCCCAATTTAAAAGGCCGCTCTGAGGCCCATTAATTTAGGCCCGTACAGTTACCAGCCCCAGTCCTACTCCATATTTTTCATTGGCTTCTAAAGCCCCAACCCTCTAAAAACCCTGTTCACGTTGGGCTTGGGTCGGGCTAGCCCAAATGAACAACCTTCTCGCATTCCATCTCTGATCTCTCATTCTGCATCTCCGATCTCTGATCTCTGATCTCTCACTCACGATTCTCAGTCAACAAATCCTTAAACTCTCTGATCTCCATCGGTCACAACTCACAAGCGTGCGCCACCTTCTCTGAACGCATCTCGACCATCGCCGTCGCGTTACGCCGCCATCGCCGTCGTGTCACTCCGTCGCTTCACGCCGCCGCTTCCCTCTGTGTCGGCGAGCTCGCGTTTCGCTCCAATTAGGTGAGTTTTGATTTCCGTTCCGTGATTATCTTTTTTCCCTTTTAGTTTCTCGTGATTTTTTGGCGAGTCTTCTTGTTGCGTGTTTTGTATACTGCAACCCTCTGTGTTTCTCTGATTATTGTGTTTTTTCTGATTTGGGCTTCATTTCACGTTTTTGCCTTTTCTGATTTCACTCTTCTCTCTTCTTTTTCTCTCTTGTTGTATTTTTCTTCTGTCTCTTTGTTCTGCTGCTAACCCTGCATCACTCTTTGTCATAGCGGCAAAAATGTGTGTTTGTGTGAAGGGACTTTGCAAGAAAAATAGTATTGTTGGTGATTGGGACTTCAATCTGATGCCTCGGGGCTTTTGCTGCTGTTGGGATTTCTCTGTTTGGCTATGTGAAGTGATTAGAAAAAGAAAAGTAGAAGCTAAATAGCTTCAGTACACATAAATTAAAATGCTAATTATTTACGGTATATAAACAATTTTTTTATTAGAATTTGGATAATGGAAACTAGCTATGGTCATGCATATATTCCCAATAACAAGCCTAGTTTTGTTTCTGGGCTGCCTTGGATTCTTCTGAATTGTGCTGTTTTTCTTGACCATGTTTGAAACCTGTTGGTTAGTGGTTAATTTGATCTGAAATTGATGGATAGTGAATGGAGGTCTGCCCTTGATTAACAAGCATATCACATTGTTTTTTATCTCCATTTTGACTAAGATGGATTTGTACCCATAATTAAAAAAAATGTGGAATGCCTTGAGTCACATTTCAAATTAGGGATTTTTTTACAATTTGAAAGCCTTGCCATTAGGTTGTGTTTTTGGAAAGGTAATTGCTAATGTACTTTACAAGGAAGCAGCATCTGATCATCATGGTGTTTTGAAGTGTAACATGTTATTGCAGCATCAACATCAAGGCATCATATTCTACCTACATTTTTCTGTTTCTTTTAGCATCACTTACATTTTATTATTGATGTAGATAAAGCATTGCGGAGCGGTTCAGATCGTAAGAAGGAACTACCTTTTGCAAAGGAGGTGCCGACGGCCAAGATTGCTGCACAAATATTTGCATTCCAAGAGCTTGCCGCTGCTACACAGAATTTTAGGCCAGAATGTTTACTAACTAGGTGAAGGTGGATTTGGACGTGTTTACAAAGGTCAACTTGAGACAGGGCAAGTAAGTTGCAATTGTCACTACAAAGAATTTGGATTTACTAATTTTTTTTTTTTTTTTGCATAACAGAAAGATAATCTGCCATTTTGCTAGGAAACTATTTTATGTCATCATCATTTTGCATGTCGTACTTATATCATCAAACACTTGAAGAATTCATGTTCTCTATATTAGGCAAATAGCCAAAAGTACTAGAAAGATTAAGAGACCTCTCTTTGGGTTGTTCTGTAAGGCGAATAAAATGATAGAAATCTCTGTGGGTTCTTCACCAATCCATCGTGGCATTAATAATAATATCATTGACTTATAATTTCACTTCTCCATTCTATATTCTTAGTTCACTTCCTTCTACAATAGTAAACCAATGATAATAACTAATTCTTGGTCTGTCACTTCTCCAACTATTGTTTTACTTATTAGTTATCCTTCTATACTATTTTATGGTATCCTCAATTAGTGAAAATCCATGTGCCTTCAAATGATACAATGCCAGGCCTTTCAAACTCATTATCCTCACAATAGATGCGGAACTGTGTGAGTAGACCCCACTTATGGCTATCTTCGCTAAAACAGGGTTTGCTTTCAGAGCTTGCTCATAGGCAATCCAATTGTCTTTGGGTGCATACCTCAGTATCTCATAAAGTGTCCAACCCTGAACAAAAATAAGACCCTAATTAGTTTTCAACTTCTTCTCCCATATAACATTACATACCCGTTGTATATCTAAGAAACCAAGCAGAATTAGATTTTAAAAAAGTTTGTAAAAAATGGAACATTCATATATCAGCAGAAAATATCTTTGTTGATTCTTCTAGTTCTCACTAATTAGCATATGAGATGTATGATACTATCCTGTTATATTATATTCATGTATGTGTGATTGTTTGAATTGCTTGTTAACTATTATGCGCTTTGTGTGACAAATAGAAATATTTTGACCATCTTGGACAATTTTTGGAACCAATCCGTTATAAAAAAAAATAGGCTTTAAAGCATAAAAATGAAAAAAGTTGGTGTGGGGGTTAGGTACATGGGCTGTTTGGCCCATGGGCCTCATGGCCGTGTCAATGGGCCAACACCAGCAAACAAAAAAAAAAGAAAAAAAATCAATTTTTTTTACTTAGGATGGGCCAATGGGCTAGCCCTAGCTTTGTGGGCTTAACTATGGGCTTTTTTGTCTATGGGGCTTTTGAGCCTTGCAGGCTTTTAGGGCCTAAGCCCTTTTAAGCCCATTGAGAGTAGGGCTTAATAGGGGAGGGCCCCCTATTTTGACACCTCTGCTTATTACGATTACGTACCATCCTTTCACAGTGTGTAATGGAGAATATGATTGCCTTCAGCCTTGAAACCACCGTCACCTTTGTAGCCACCGCAGTCGTCCGTCTCTGTCGTTACTGTTGCAGTTGCCATTTCCGCCACCGTCACTCTTAGATTTTGATTTTCTACAATGATTCAGTTTACTTTGGATCGGTAGCGTATGTTTTAGATTTAGATATTTTAGGTTTTGAAATCAGTTAGATTCTGTTCGAAATTCATGACTATCGCGTTTATCTATTAGAACTTGGAGCTGCGAATTTTGGATCTGTGTTGATGCATTTGTTGCTCTCCAACTGTTTGAAGTAAATCGTGAGTCATTCTTGGTTCCGTGTGATAGCTGAGTTTCACGCATTTTCCAATGACGATATAATGGAACATAACTGTCTAAAGATTTGAGAATGATTTGGCTTTTTTTTTTCCTTTAAATGTGTTTGGTTGAGCTTTAGATCATTTCTATTGGGATTGGAAATGGCGACTCATGATCTTTTTGTTCTCCATTTGATTGATTGGGAGTTTGTGGCATGGAATTTACACTAGCAATTTTTGTATGTTTTATTGCATTTCTTTGAGGTTTGAGGAAAAAATAAGTGTGATGCTCTTTGCTATTACTGAGTATGAGCTCAAAGGATTAACACCATAGTTACATCTTTTTATCCAACAAAAATTGAGTCAATTAATAAAGCGTCAATCTTGTAAGACTGGAAATGTAGCATTAACAATAATCCTGAGAAAATGTGGTCTTTTGCTTTTGTTGCCTAGTCTAATAATCTGAGTTATCTTAACCTTCAAAACTCATCTTTTCATAATCAGTCATGCCTTCAGCAGAAAAAGTAGGTACAAGAGAAATTACAAAGTTAGCTATTATAGTGATACTAGCTATAATTGTCTGTACTCTTATTTCCTGTCTTTTCTCTTTTATTATGGATTTATGAATTGAGGGACCCTCGTTACAGCTTCGCATATACAGAGAAAACTCTCTGCACTCTAGTTGCTTATCATGCACTGCCTTTCCATTTGATATAAACGTTTGTACTAGGGACAGATTCTTCCATAAACTTAGTGCACCAATAAATTATTAACCTTGTTAATGGATGGTTAATTACCATGTTTAATTAATGATTAGCTACCTTAATTAGTTACATTTCTATAATTTCTTGGCCTGGTGCAGCTAATGTGGGTGTATCAGGTTTATGCAAGAGTTTATCTGTACTAGGTTCGTGGTGCACTTGGCATTTGTGGCAATTGGAAAGAGGGAAAGCAGAGAGGAGGGTTGAAAATTGTGACTCTTGCTTAGCAAGATGTTTGAAATGAAAATGATCTTATGGAAAATGTTTACCCCTGCCTTATGTTTTTCTTATCCTTATAATTGCCATGCATGCTCTCAATTTTGTGGAATCCTATTCTTTGTTCCTATGCCTCATAGACCAGATGTATTTACTAGCAACTGTAAAGTACTGTGCTAAATGTGATTAGCATACATGTCAGGGTTTTGGTTTATTGTCACGCTATCCATCTATTCTACATCCTTGTTGATCAAGAATGCAATTCTTCGGGGGTTCTGAGATCAGTCCATCACCTCCTGCGCCAACGGCTTCTGGAAACAATGGCCATATGATGTATGTGTTCGATAGGAATGGTGTATGCTTGCTCTATAGGGAGTGGAATCGCCCATTGCGGACATTGAATGCTCAGCAAGATCATAAGTTAATGTTCGGTCTACTTTTCTCGCTTAAGTCATTAACAGCCAAGATGGATCCTACTAGGTATGTTTAACTCATTGACTTGGAATACATGCCAAATGTTTTTCATTCTGCTTTTGTTCGCAATTCAATGTTGTGTGATGTTCCTTTATAATACTCAAGCCATGAATAATGCCTTTGGTTAATTTGACCACGAAGAATTTAATAGGATATTCCTTTATTTTGTTGCATCTATCATCTTTTATCCTGATTCTTCTAGAGTTTCCTGTCCATTATCTTTTGTTTATGTAGATTGCTTTATTATTTTATCTTTTTTATTGATGCAGCAATGAGCTTTGATGATGGATATTTTCTATAACTATTAAAAGAATTTTGCTAGTCTATACCTTGTATGTTGCACTGGTAGGTTTAATTCATTGTACTCAAACTTATTATGCAGTGCTGAGAAAGGAAACCTAGGTGTGCCTCAGTTACCTGGCCAAGGTTGTTCATTTCACAGTTTTCGGACTAATACCTACAAACTTAGTTTCATGGAAAGTCCCTCCGGAATAAAGGTCAGCGACAATGATATCCTTGGTTCCCTTGTATAGTACTAAATATCCTTATGAATGCAGTCGCTGCTGATTCTGAAATTCAGTGTTGAATTGGCTTACTCCCTTGCTTTTTCACATTTATTCATTGACATTACTCCCATCAGCCCTAGTAATGCTGATCGATTTTTTGGCAATTAAAGAGATATATTACAACAAACAATCACAAATATCATCAAATGCCTTAGATTTGTGTTTCAGAAAAAGAAATATCAGTTTAGTAATATTCATATGTGGGTGGTGGTTATTATGATTGTATTGAGACTTTGCCGTGATTTCCATGTTTCATGCAGATTATCTTGGTGACTCATCCTAGAACTGGTGACTTACGGGAATCCCTAAAGTATATCTACAACTTGTATGTTGAATATGTTGTCAAGAATCCACTCTATACACCGGGATCTCCTATTAGGTAACAAAATTTATACTTCATGGTAAATGCAATACTTTTCCATATGCTAAAAAGGAAATGGCATACTTCATGGTAAATGTTTATGTTTTGTTAGGTTGTGTGGTAGGTAAAAGAAATGATTTTTCTATAGATTAACTTATGATTGGGTTTGCGTAGGTGTGAGCTGTTCAATACAACGTTGGACCAATATGTGAGGGGCATTGCGTAGAATTTGTCTAGTTTCCAACCACCTATGTTGGTGATGAACACGTGTTGTTTAAATGCCTTTGCATGGTGGACCCTGCATTTACTAGATGAAGACTTTTGTGGAAGTCCTTACTTGGTTCATGTTTTCTAAATTGCTTTTCAAGGTTGCAGCAATGGAGGGTCTAATTATTTTGATAATCAATCAGAAACATTGTCCAAAATGCATTTTTTACTTTGGTATGTGTGGATTGTACTGAACTTTTATATTCAGTTATGTCTTCAACAAAAGTTATTCCGATAGAAGTTATGTGGGAGAATCTTATCAATTACTATTGTGATCAAAAACAGATTTATTAAATTTATTTAACTTCTAACCAGTTTTACAAATTATTATCTAAGTACTATACTATTACTAGTCTTCTCGAATATGCAGTGATTATTTTGGTCAATGAATATGCAGAGTTAGTCTAGAATCTCTAGATAGTACTCTTCCTTGAAAAAGATAGCCCAACAATTCATTGCTTTCTTGGAACAACAAATCCGGACCCATTAGTAAATTCAGTTTCAATTTTGTGCCTTTGAGATCCACAAGCTGAGACCAAAAATAAAAATAAAAAATAAAATAAAGGATCCATAGTATTAAATAAATAATTAACTTAATGAAAACGAAAGGGATTTTAAATACCACTTGATATAGAGCTCTAGGAGAATAACCTGGGTGAGTAATCTCTATCTACTATAGCTTCCAAGTAACTTGTAGGTGTAGGTTAGACGGGAAAATTAGAAATTATAGACACTGTGTGTGATTGATGTATTCTATTATTTAAGACATTGTGACGCTTACATAAAAAGATGTGTCTAAGTGATTTTGAGTTATATTTAAAAGTTTTTATGTTGTGTATGTACTGTATTTGAGTAAATAATATTTTAAATATTAAATAATTTATACTAATATAGGTCTTTAAATTAGTAAGTATTGACATATGAAAAGATTTTAAATGTTTCATATTTTTTAAAAAGAATTTAGAAAATATTAAAAATTAATAGTTTGATATCAATAAAAATATTAAATATTATTTTAAAATTTGTGTGTTATCTGTGTCTGTGTAGTAATAAGTAGGGAAGTTCTTGAGACAAAAATTTTAAGGAACTCTTGTATATTTTAGTGCAACCTCCCTGTTTTCCTCTATTTTAATTAGGATAAGATATTTTCCCCCCAAATGCACTTATTAAAAGAATCTAAGATCAGGTTGGTCAATCCTACATCACAAGTTGTTTGATACATTACATATTGAATGATTAATATTTTATTTTTTAAGCCCCTAGGGTGATGGTGTCTATACTAAAGTGCCCCACAGAGAACTAACTGGGATTGGTCCAAGTAGTAAGTGGCTTGGTATCACTTAAGCAAGGTAATGTATGTGGTAAGCGGCTTGGTGCATGCCCCGGATCGACCCGGATTAGTCAAGGTTAAGCCTTAGATAACGGGCAGGCAACCTAAAAAAAAAAAAAGTGCCCCGTAAATAAAGTTATGTTATGTGGTTGTTTGTATGTGTCATAAGGTGATTTGCTAATTAATATACTAAACATGCCATAATTTTTGTGTTGATCTCTATAAGAGGTTTCCTGCAATTAATTTGGCGAGTCCTGCTACATTTCCACTTTCTTAGCATTCACTATACATCTACCTTTGTATTTACTTGACTAGGCTCACACAATAACTCCCAAACAACCCTCGTCTCCCACGTTCACCCATTCGTCGCGTCTATACAAGCGATAAAGAAACCCATTGCGTCTCCCGCACTCCTTCGCAAAACCAGCAACATTCTCTATTCATCTCCGCCTGAATTTTACTAAAATCACCACTGAACGAAGGATAACAAAGCACTCACCATCAAGCAAATCGATAAGCACTCGATGACGAACGCCCACATTTATGTTTCAGATTCGAAACTTTAGCTTTTTATAGTTTTCGTAGCTGATTGCAAGCTTTTGAACTTTCCTTGCTTTTCGACCAATGTATGTGATTTAATTCTGAAATTTTGGGCGACCTCTACTGTTTGTGTTTGTGAAAATCATATGCAAAAGTGTTCAAAGAGTCTGTGCATTCAGTCTATAAAGTTTGTGCATTTCAGTACATAAAGTTTGTGCACTTTAGTGTATAAAGCTTGTTCACTTTAGTGTATAAAGCTTGTGTATTGATAATTTGCGTGTATTATATGGATTTCTTGTAAACTATAGATGTAAGATTTGGTAAAGTGTGTGCATTGATGTATACAATGTTTGTGCATTCTGATACTCAAGGTTTGTGCACACTTACCAAATATTTACGCGAATTTTAATATCTAATGTTTGTGCAATATAACACATAATGTTTGTGCACTTTAATATATAAAGTTTGTGTATGTGTGGTGTTTTTAGGTATGATTGTGTTTCATGTTAACAAACGTCTAGAGCATCAAAGAACAAACTAACAACATATTGCACAAACTTTGAGAACGAGGGTGCACAAAAATTAAAAACATGAAAAACACACATTTACCAAATATGTATGCGAATTTTAATCTCTAAAGTTTGTGCAGAGCAATACATAATATTTGTGCACTTTAATATATAAAGTTTGTTTGTGCACGTGTGGTGTTTTTTAGGTATGATTGTGTTTCATGTTAACAAACGTCTAGAGCATCAAAGCACAAACTTTAACAACGTAATTGCACAAACATTGAGAACGAGGGTGCACAAATATTAAAAACATGAAAAATACACACTTACCAAAATATTTAAGCGAATTTTAATCTCTAAAATTTGTGCAAAATAACACATAATGTTTGTGCACTGTAATATATAAAGTTTGTGCACGTGGGTGTGAGGGAAAATCCCGTGGGAGCGTGTGCCGCAGTCACGTAGTCGTTAGGTTATTCCAAATTTCGCTGTTTATGCGGGATATAATGTATAACAATTAATTTTTGTATTTTGTACATGATGGATGTACAGGTGACATAAAAAAGTGTACCAGAGTGGTACGTTTCGGATCCTGGAGCTCTGCGGAGGACTATGGTTGGACGGGACGGGTACCTGCAAGGACTCCGATGCTTAAGTCAGTAGGGGTTCGAGATGTTGGTCAAAAGTAGTGATGCTTAAGTCAGTAGGGGTTCGAGATGTTGGTCAAAAGTAGTGATTTAGAGTCTCATAGTTTACCTGGTAGGCTAGCCCTGTTTATATACATGGATGGCATCCACGATTTTCTCAATCCCGCAGATATCCTTCCTGTTTTGCCTCCGGGGATCGCGGAGTGATGCCCGCTGGGGAGAGTCCATTACGGGGGCGTGGCGGCAGCTGATTGATTTGGAGTCGGTTCGGGTTGCGCTGGCTCCGTCGGGTCATTCCGCGGGTTGGGCCTTTATCATCTAATTGGGCTGCGCTCGTGGACTGATTGTGGGTGGTCCGCGAAATGGGCCTTTGAGGCCCAGCCCGTAACAAAAAGTGAACATGGATATTTTTGTAATTTGGCAGTGTTGTCGATCCTATATTTGCAATATTCTTTAGTTAGGTGTATATATATTTATCGCCATCTCTGTTTGGTTTACAATATCATGTCTTTAACTTTTCACATTTAGGTAAAAAACTAGCTACAATTTTGCTTTTCTTTTCAACTTTTATGGAAAGCATGGGAGCATGTAGGTTTTTGCTCCTTCATTAAATATGATAAAGTTCACCTAGTGCTTATTTCTGTGTTTATTTGAGTATCTTTGCACTTTTTGATCATGAGCCTAACAAACTATTACCTACGTCCATTAATAATAATTATTTATTTTATTACTTTTAGATATATTGTTGACTGAATGTATCTAAATGTAATTATATTTAGATACATTGAGTCAACAAATATATCTAAAAAACAAAAAACGAATATTATTTGTGGACATAGAGAGTAATTTTATTCTACCAATATTGTCCCTTCTAGCAGTACATCAAACTCCTGAAATATATAGTACTTATTAACTTGGAAGAATCCAATCTTTTTTATCCATTAAAAAAAAATTGCCAAGGAAGAGTCCAATATCATCTCATTATTGTATTAATGTTTGCTTCCTCATTGTGTTACAGCGTATCCTATTTATACAAACGGTACAACTCAGTCCAATTTAATAATATTTGTAATATCATTTCTAGAGTATTTTGGCAAATTACTCATTTCAATGCAGCCCAATTTTAATCATGGTGCAAGGGAAAGGTAAACATTTTCAAGATGCATTTTGCTGCTCCCACAATGTTCATGGAGTAGCTTCAAAGACGTGTGGTTATGCCATTGGGTAAGAGGGTAGGTCGTGACTAGGAGTTTGTGGTGCTCATTAAGCACGTAATTGGTTAATTAAATGCTTATGGCTCTCTCTTTTCCTTCAACTTGTATGAATTTGGTGTGTGTGTGGATTATGACTAAAAGGTTCATAGGTGAAAGTGATACATCCATATATTTATTACCCAAAAAAAAGGTCAAAGTGATATGGCCCAAACTTCTGTTTATTTGTTTAAACAAAAATAGTTGATAAGTAGGATGTCTTATTCACAAATCACATAGAAAATCATACTGGAACGATCATGGACAGTTGAAGGAAAAAGGAGAAAAATCAAAGAAAAGGAAAGACATGGATACAAACTAATAGCTCTTGCCACACGATGAATATAGCCGCCTTCAATCATTCAATGTAGTTATCATAATTCATAACGAGCACTACAGCTTTTTTCTTACTTAGCCATAATTTAGGTGGTGCCCACCGTAGAGTGGCCTCAGTTCTAAATGTTGATCCAAGTAAGTTTAATTAAGTTTTCATTGAAAACGCTAACAAATATAAGAAGTAGATCTAGCTAAGAATTACTCCCTCATTCTTCTATTCAGTGTTTATTTTTTTACATTTAGGTTTATCTTTAATTTAACTCAATGTATATGAATAGACATTAAGATGTATCAAGCATAGACACTTATTATAAAAGAAAAACCAATGGGGGTTGGTCTGAGTGGTAAGCGGCTTAACATCGCTTAAGCAGGTCTCGGATTCGAGACCTTGTGTACGCAGTTATCCCCGCTGGAAAACTCACCCGCCACAGTCAGGTGCGCGACCCGAGTCAACTAAAATTAGTCAAGGCGAAGCCTTGGAAGGGGGCGGGCAAACCAAAAAAAAAGAAAAAGAAAGAGGAAAGGTAATTAATAGTAGTTATCCGGCTAAACTAGACAAAATAAAGTAGTTATTGTAAACTTGATTCCCCTTAGCATCAGGACTTGATATAAATATACTAAGCCAAAAAAAAATTTTATAAAAAAGAGAGTCTTAAATTATACTCTTCATTCTTTGTTCTTTTTCTATAATATTTTTATGTCATCTCAAGATTCAGTCACGATGGAATCTATTGAATCGGCCGTCAATAATAATCTTCCAAACTTTGAATATGGCATATCATCGATGTAATAAAACTCGGGCACTTTCAGCAATAGAAAACTAAATGTTTGTTAACAATGTTAGAAATTGAAATTAATTGATTGCATTTAAGCAAGTTTGCCCTCAGTTTGGCATGAGCATGATGATCTGAGCTAGTCCAATAAATCCAAGGGGTGGCACATTTTTTTTTTTTAGTTTTAAGAGATTTTATAAAGAAGAAAACAAGGTAATTAACCATCACAGAAAAAAAATTCACATTTGGGCATGCTACTATACAATGACAGCCTAGCTATTTTGTCCAGCTTTATGAGCCACAAAGGACATGATTGATCAAAAATATGTAATGAAGAATAAGAATGAGACTGAGGTCTTCCTTAAGAGCCTTATGCTCTTTCCATCTCAGCCTCAATTTAAGGGACAGGAAACAGAAATCAATACAAAGAATTGTAGGTATAGCAGGTTGCTAAGATGGAGGCTATGCTAATGATGAGCGAAGGAAGCAGCGTGACGTTGAGGAGCTTGCTCTCACCCACAAAGCCGGCCAGGGTAATGGTCGCATCGGCTATCACTCTGGCAATTGTTCCGGCCTCGGTAGACAGGAGCCCGCCGTTGTAGGTCCCGCGGGAAAGCCTAGAGGACATGACTCGGGAAAGGAGTGACAAGTTGACCCCTGGAACGGGTGACGGTAAAAGGATCATTGTTTATCAATTACACTATGGTCAGGTAAAGCAAAATATGAAAACAATTTGCATCAGAAATCAGTTACATTTGTGTGAGTCAAATTTCTTGGTTTCACTAAACGGGATGAAATCATGCTTCTCGTGAGCCTTCGCTACATAATTTCATCCATAATCACAAATAGGAAAGCGAAATAAGATCTGACCTTCTAGTACTTCTGCAGAGACAAACACGAGGAGACCCGAACAGATGTATTGTGGCTCCGAGTACGGAAAAATTATTTGGAAGCTCAGCAGAACCCCTAAGCAGACCATAATTTCTGATGCCAAGAGAATTTGCCTGAAACAGATCCATGAAACTGATCAATTAGATGCAAACAGAAACTATTTCAACAATTTTAATCTCTATAGGATGTTTTCTTTTTTTTCCTTTTCCTTTTATTTAGCATCAACAAACAAAGTGTCTTAACATTGCATCTTTCTGCAAATCCAACTACAAAGGACAATCAAATGAAGCATGGGGGTTCATTAGACATCACCTGTCCTCAAACATGTTGCTTATATAGCTTCCAACAACAATGTTCACAGGAAGAACTGTCAAGCCAAGGCAAGCAAGAAAAACTGCAACCGTGCTTGTCGACCAGTTGAAGTAGTATGTTGTGACGACGCTAGATTCCGATAGTAAAATCTCCATTACGTATTTGAGCATGAAATATATCAATAATTGAACCTGAAGATGTTAAACAAATTTGGTCAGGCCTAATGTCTAGCATTGCAATATTTTATCTGATCATCATCTTCCATTGGAACTTGGTGAATTATAATGTCGAATAAACACCACCACAAGAGGTACAAATATTCTGAAACAGTTAATGAATTTTAATAATGAATGATGTTCACTATCATCTAGTTGTATCACTGTATCATGTTCACTATCATCTAACTTATATCATTACATTCCAAACTTCCAAGAGGACTTGGTTGGCAAGAGGCAAACATGCACCTAGTTCAAAAGAATCGAAGCATTTAGAAGTTAACTAATATAGTGTCAAATGCAAATAGCAGTTAAATTCTTTATTTCCTTTTTTATAATTTTCTACAAATAATAACAAATTTGTCATACCCATATAGTTATATAGGACCTCCTGTGTCACATTCACACCAATAAATTAGTTTTCCATCTTAACATTAACAATGTCCTGAAACTTACACGTCTAACAAAATCATCGCCACTTAAAACAGAGATCCAATACTATAGGGGTGACAGTGAGTCGTGCACCAACCTTTACCGAAGGAGTAAGGAGCCTGTATGCTGAGGCAATTGAATTGGCTGGTTGACGAGATTCCTCTGGAGCTTCTTCACTATCATCAATATCTTGGTCATCATCTTCATCTACCTTATTGTCCGAAGTAATCATCAATGGTTGTTTTAGGCCTTGTTCGAGTGCATTGTTTACTCCTAGAAGGGGAAAAGGTGTCATTTTATATTGTTGAACCTTGATAGAATAGGAAAGATCATATACGAAAAGAAAATGCATGTGGACTACTTTCATTCATTTTGAAGACGGTCAAAATATATAGAGAACCAGTGTGATAAACGGACTAATGATTTTTAGAAAAATAAAATCCTTCAACTTCAAGAACCAAAAAGTTCCTATGTATAACACAGATATTTGGGCAGAGCAGTGAAATTAGCAGACTGATGTAGATTAATGATCTTACAAGGACACAACAAAAATGTTCAAACAACAAGCAACAAGTTGATGCAATAAATGTTCAGTCAGTACCATCATTTGATTGATGAGGCGTATCATTCTCTTCTGTTTCACGAGCCGGTTCCTTAAAAGTAATCCACAACCATACTAGATATATCAGCCAAGCAACACCCATAACCCACCCAGGCAAAGTATTTTGATTAAATGTAAGGCTGTAAATCTTGAAATTGGTCTGCAGTATGCCAGCTAATGCCGGACCACAAGCCATGCCAAGAGCGCTGGCACTAACGAAAGCCGCCGATGCTTGCATGCGGATTTTGATTGGCACGCAGTCACTGATATAACGTCGATTAACAGCTCTGGCAGACCCCAATCTGTAAATATAATCAAGTGTTTATGAGTAAGAAAAGGTCTTAATGTGACTAGTACCTCATAATATTTCTACCATGATGGTAAACCACCATATACACACAACACAAATCAACTCAAGCAGAGAACATAATTTGCATGTATCATCAAAATCATGGCATAAAAAGATTCCTATTTAAGAAGCTACTTTTATCCTTGAATTTTAACTACAATTAGCTTTTCCTTGGAGCAAAGTTTACGAGGTTTCTTATTCTAGATAACTGAAAATGGCAAGAGACTGCAGACTTAGACTGAGTGAGATATATACTAAACGCAGAATATCATAAACTCTACTCATCAAGCAATGACAGGAAGAAAATTCAGGAATAGAAGACTGCTTACCCACAGAAAAGGCGACCGATTAAGAGAACCCATATTGAACTAACATCGTACGCCAATGCATACAAGACGTTTCCAAGAAAGAGAGCTACACTGCTGAAGACAAGAGGTCTGAAGTATGATTTATTTGACCATGCACTAAAATACACTGAAGAGAATACTTGTGCAACGGCCATGGCCCCAATTACAATACCACAAACTGTTGGTGCAGCCCCGAGGCTCATAGAGTAATCATCTGCTGTAGGGACGACGATATATGTATTGACCATATACAAAAATGTGTTTGCCAAGTTCAGGAGAAGAGACATGAAATGGTATCTTTGATCATCAACGTGTTCCTCTGCAGGGACTGGCAGCTCTTCTTGCATAATTAGAGCATGTTGTCCCAAAAAGTTAAGGAAGTTTGTTGAGTTAGTTAACCTATCAACAGCTGCTTTTATTGAATCAACGACAGGATCCTGCACGGAATACCTAGTAAATATGATTGAAAATCACCGCAAACCTTATGATGCTCCCTAGCAAGCTACTAAAGCATGTCTAGGAACATTAAGAAAGAACATGATAAAACAAAACAAGTGTGTAGAGCAAACAAAATACGTAAGCTACCTGCAAGGGAAGTGTAGGTTGATCGTAAATTGATAAGTAGCTCCCTTGGCAGTCCTGAAGTTCATGAAGGTTGCGAGATAAGGCTCCCACAACAGCTCCTATTCCCTACAAATTCCATATCTACCAGTCACTGTCGACTCATTAAAATAGAAAAGATGGTAGTTATTAGATTATTTATTTAACTATGTGAAGGTCCAAATGAAGAGCTGTTTTTGAAGTAAACATGTTACCACATGCTTGAAGACTTGTTGCAGCTGGGAGTAAGGATGATTCGCACGAGTTTTAACATAGTAATCAGTGAATCTATAGCGAAAGCGTTTATCAAACTTCTTCAGTATCTTACGCAAACCAATAGCATTTATCTCCACAAAAAAGAGAAGCTTTAATAGATCTTGTCCCACTTCTCTATAAGCTTCTCGTAGTTCAGATATTTTGTGTATTTCAGGCTCCTGCTGAAAAGCATCATGCTGCTCTCCAAGATTCGCTATCCTGCTTGCCAAAAGCCCTTGTTGCTCCAACAGGAAAAGGACAATCTTCTCAATCTGAATTGTAACAACAGGAAAGTGATTGAAACAAATGAATCATGCAAACTAACAGACGCAAACAATATGTAACAAAAACACTGTTAGACAACAGATATGGTTCATTCTACTCAAATGATCACATTTACAGTCATAGTCTAAGTTGAGCATTAAAAGTAATGGAAATGCCAAACCATCTTGTAAGTAAGTAATACATAATTATGCCATCGGCAAAGAAAACAACAAGACCTGATTATCCAGCATTCGAGAGAAGTCCTTGAGCACATGTCGCCGATCTTCTGTTCCAAGTTCAATTTGCTGAGCATAGTGCCTCACTCGTTTCTTCATGAGTTTGTAGTTTATATAATACCTGTAACAAAAAATCAAAACTTATGAACCCAAAGCAGCATTAATGCAGGGAAAAATATTCAAGTAGGGAGTTTTCAACCCTCGGTGCATAGGCAGACACACATACCCTTGCCATTCTTGAATTTGTCTGTCTTTCAACTTTTTCCCAAAGGCAACCATCTCTCTCTCTGCAATAGGAGAAGTTGAACTCAATGAGACTGAACTAAACAAAAACAAAAAATTTAAAAGGCTCTAACTTGGTTCATCCAAAACGAAGAAAATTGCAACAAGTTCAGTAAACAATGAATGAACTACTCTAATCAGGCACAACAATGTTGAATCCAACTTCCAAACTTATGAATCTTTTTTCTATTCCAGTAACAAAAAGTTGAAAGGAATCTTTTTCTATTCAGTGAAGGATTACAATGGTCACTTACATCTTGCTTAACAATTGGGGATATCTGGTGAATCCAAAAAAAGCCTTACAACAAGGCAAGTGCTTCAAAATCGTTGTCAGCTGAAGCTACCACCCTATGAAATCTGCATAAGCAATTTCATATTCAATATTCTTACCTCATCAACAAGATGCTAACTTTCATGAATGCACAACCTCGATAGAACAAGGTACAAACATACCAACATACCCACGAATCACGATAACCAAATTCAAACGAAACCCGTTTCAAATATTGAAAACTGAGATTGAATCGAACAAACTTACCGGGTGTTCAGCTGTTTTCAGCTCAGGAGCTGAAAGAAACAGAAAAAAAGAACCTACTTTTTCTTTCTTTCTTTCTTCCTTCTGTTTTATGATAAACCAAACAGAAGAGAGCAAAGAAAACTTGGAGACTCCCAACCGTTGCTTTCTCTAAAAATTGAATTGCTTCGGGTGATTTTTTTTTTTTTTCTCCAGTTATGATCTTTTAAGCCATTTAATTAGTTGACTAACTGTTATTTGCAACTGAAATATGTGACCCATATTGAAAAAAGAAAAGGGGGAAAAAGAGAGAACCTACAATTATGAAACTGAGACACATCAGAAAGAAAACAAATGCGAAGTTCTAAAATATAATTTGTACTATCACATTTCTTTTTCAACAAAATATAGTTTAAGTCATATATTAATTGCAGTGACCAGTGGTTCTATTTTTAGCCATTGATATGTATTTAGTGGTGATGGACGGTGAGGATTTGATGAACAGCATACCATGCCATACTGTTCCTTCACAAAAGGATAGGATCCACACCCATAACTTATACCCCATTCTAACCGCATCATATTTTCATATTTTTTTTGTTTTATTTATTTTCTTGACAAAGGTAAAAGGGGATAAACATTTTTATCTGCCCTAGTCACATTACAATTTTCATTTACATCCCTTAATTTATGTATTCTTTTTTGTTTTACTAGTATAATATTCTTATATTATACAAAATTATTTTGATATGTATTTGCACATTTAGTTATAATAATAATATACTTGAACATATAAAATTAAGTGATAATTTTGTTTAAAATATATGAGAATAATTTTGAATAAAATATATTTAAATTTATAAGAAAAATTCAAAAGAAAAATTAAATAATTATTTTTTTTAGTTGTTAAGAAATTTCTAAAATTTAAATTTGAAATAACTATTATCACTACCTAATAACCTTTCTTGTAGCCCTAAAGAGTCCTAGGCCTTCATGAAGGCGTAAACAGACTTAAAACTACGAACACACCTTAAAAAGGCCTTAAATAAGCTTTCACATTGATAAGACAAAATTTGCTTAATAGAAAAATAAATAATGGATAGACAAAATTACACGTTTCATCGTAAAATATGCGAAGTAGACTACATTAGCACATGGGCTTTTTGGCCCGTGGGCCTCATGGCTGCATCAACGGGCTAACACTAGCAAACAAAAAAAAGAAAAAAAAAATCAATTTCTTTTACTTAGGATGGGCCAATGGGCTAGCCTTAGCCTTGTGGACTTAAGACCCTATGGGCTTTTTGTCTATGGGGCTTTTGAGTCCTGTGGGCTTTTTGGGGCCCAAGTCTTGTTAAGCCCATTGAGAGTAGGGTTTAACAGGGAGAACCCCCTATTTTGACACCTCTACTAACAAACTATTGATCAAAACTAAGTTAGTTATAACAATATTCTCTAGTGCACCAATGTGCTTGTGGTCTATAGATACATCGTCTTGTATTAATACACACACACACACACACACACACACACATATATATATATATGATTTTCTGACATGTGTAAGGTGCATAAATTAGAGTGACTTTGTGTGTGTGATATGCATAGAGATAGAGTTGTCAATGGAATTCTCCTTTGCCAGAATCATGTTTAGATCTGTTATCTTTAGAAAAACGATTAATCATGGTTTTGATTTCAATCCTGTGCTTACTCCATTATTGATAAATTATAACTTATAAAATTAGTTGCGAAAATTTCCTCTTTACCATCCCTTTATGTTGAGCCAATAAATGGATTGAGATGCTGACTGTTTGACATGTCTTTCCCCTTTTCTACTAATTAAGGAGAGAAAAAAGAAAAATAATAATATTGGACCGTAAAACCAGTTTCAACCATTTTTAGAATCGGTTTAATAGGTCAAAACTGGCTTTGAACCAGTTCGGATGATTTTGAATTGGTTTGATTCAAAAAACCGAACTGAGTATACAGTTTTCATGAGGTTTTGATTCAGTTTTTACAAAAATCGCACCGTGAACACCCCTAATCACCACCCATTTCCTCAAAATTCAAGCCACCAATTATGACAGACAATTTTCTCACATGAAGGAGATGATAACATATTTGTACGAGTTCTTAGGTACTAATGTTCCTGTTTCATCCATTCATTCTTCATATTTTGCTTGCATGTTTGTATTTTGAGCATTTACATTGTTCTTTCTTATAATCTCTGTTATTTTAACATTTTTATGTTTGAGATCATTTTCTTGGTCGATCTCACATTTCCCAATGCCATGTTTTCTACTTATAAATCTATGAAATTCTTAGTTTCAGTCATGGTTATCGAACCTTATGATTTGTATCGCGAGTCGTACAATATAATACATATAAACCCTGATACGACTCGTCTAATTGAATCGGAGTAGCAAATGAATTGCTCAAATCACTTGACGAATTGTACGATTCATGATATGAATGGTACAATACAACACAATACGTAAGATCCCTTATACGACCCTAAACTCTGAACCCTTTATTTTTATGGAAATTACCTCCCTAACAACCCTTTGTTTACCCTCATTCTTTAAACCTATGTTATTACTTTTATCAATTTTTAGTTTAGATGTGACTTTTTTTATGATGTGTCATATATATGAAGGATTACTAGGTGATCATAATCACGCAACGGAATAATTAAAGTAATTCGAATGATCAATTTTTGTTAAAAAATTTATTCATTCATTGGTCTTGATATAAATACTTGGATAGAAGCTTTGGTTACTCAACGAAATTCTCTCCGATTGTACAAAGAGCCTATGCTTATCCACATTAAGACTTCCTCTTGCATATCAACACTTTGATATTGTATGGAGAAACCTTCCAAAGATTTTAGGATAAATTTTTTGGAACTATAAGAGAATGCACTCAGAGAAAATAAGAGTTGCCCTTTTTTTTTTTTCCTGTTTGGAGAGTATGTCTTGCAGCAGGCGATACATTATGGTTTTTATTAGCCAAAACTTGAAACCCAATGCTGCACTTGTTCCTAGTTTTTAGGAACTACTTGCCCACGATTTTTTCTTAAAAGCAACCGCATATGAATGTTGCTTTCCAAACGGTAGGGGTGTTCATAATCCGGTCCGACCCGAAGCATTCAGGCTGAATCGGGCCCGATGATTTCAAAAAAACTCTAAGAAAAAAACCCGATTGTAATTCATACTAGGTTCGGGTCTAGCCTCGGGCCACCCGGCCCGGCCCGGCGGCCTGTATACTATACTATTATACATTTTTTATTCCCATAGGTTCTGCACTTCTGGTCCAATATTTTTTTCCATGCCTTTTAGCCCAAATGATTTTTCTCAGCCCAACTTTAAGAAGCAGCCCAAATGTCTTTCTTCAGTGGCTTGTCTCAATTCCCATTAGCCCACTCACTAGCCCTCATCTCACTTTTCTCAATTTTCATTTCTGAAATTCAGAGTTCATCTTCAGAGACTCAGAGTTCAGGCCCTAAACCCTCGCCTCGCCTCGCCTCGCCCCGCCTCCCTCGCCTCGCCTCCCGCACCTCGCCTCCCGCGCACTCGCTGTCCCTTGGTAAGCCACTGTTTCAGTGTAATTTGATTGCTTTCTTTTTTGTTTCTCTTTTTTCTTCATAATTTTTGGATGAACATTCTGATGAGTGATGATCAATGATTGCTTGGATGTGAGGTTAGCTGTGGTTTATACTAGACTTACCATTTCCGGATAATTTTGCTAGATCTTTAAGATCACTCCATTTCGGGTGGTGGTGGTGTTTTCTTTTGCATCTCATCTTGGTAGCATGATTTTTTGATGTATCTTGACTTTGTTATTTTAAACTGTGGTGCTTCCATTCCAACTGTATTGGTAATAAACCTTACACCAGTCCAGCTTGTTTATTTATTTTAATGAGACTTAGGCAGTTATATTTGCAAGTGAATTTCAATGATCTGCTGATAGTCATTCCATTTGGAGATGGATAATTTTTTATGTACTAAAATTGAAGGTCATGCACTCTATTAAGTTAATCCTTACTCCTTAGCAATACTTCTGTACCCATAAACTGGTGTAGGCATAGAATCCTTTTTATAATGACCTATATGATTGAGGATAGCTTTCCTCGAAGTTCTAACAGTTAAGCTGAACCTCCGCCACCCAGTTCGTGCCGCCGCTGAACCTCCATCTCCGGTGCCTTTCTCACGGGGAGTCGCGTTCTTCGAGGTCCTCTGTTTGCGTCTTCACTCATGTCCTTAATTTCTGTTTAATCTGCACAATTACCCTCTATATAGGTCCAGCGACAACAGTATCACTGCTTAAAGCATATGCATTCTGCTACATATTGAACAATTCCGATTTACATTCTACAATGGCTTAAGACTACCTTTGATGGAAAATTAAATCTCTTAGATCTTTTGAAAATAATAGTGAGATGGGTGAGCGGTGTGAGGCTTATGCTTCTTGTTAGATATTTGTTTGGTTACAACTACTGTAGAAGTGAAACTGAATGAGATGTGTCTAATTTAGCTAACAAATTGTAGGATAACTTCTATTTGTTCTTTCAAGTTTTAACCTTGGGAAATTCTTTAACCATCAAGGTTTTGACTTATTTTACATTTATATGTACGTTATCAGACAATTGTTTGTATAGAATATGTAAGTTGGATGAATCTAGTGCGTTTTGTATTCCTTTCTTTCTGAATATTTGTAGAAAAGTCATATTTTTAAAGATTTCTGACTTGAAAGAAGTTGTGATGATAATTGTATAATTTATTTTATTTTACTTTTGGCAGTTGTTCTTACATTAGATGGGTGGGGTGAAAGGGGTGATATTGGATGAATCAATACTTTTGATTGAAGGTGGTGATAATAAAAATGTATTTTTACTGCGGCCTGGAGCTGAGTCTCTCATCCGAACGCTCTTCCTGTCCAAAATCCATATGGGAATCTGTTATGGTGTGGACCTTCCAGATGACAAGTTTAGTATTCTTCAAAGATTTGCAAGTTTGTACTCACTTGATTGTTTTATCTTAAATGATCTTACAAGTGAGGTTATGCCAGCATGGAGCAATATTGATGATGGCAGTATTGTTTATCTAGTTTCTAACAAGAAGGAGCCCTTACCTAAATTAAGCAGCTATAAGTGGCTTATCGTCATACTAAATGTTGGTGGTGAAAGTTCTAGTTGCTCAACAGAAATGCTTCAGGTTGAAAATTTGGAGGAGCTTCCACTGACTATGTGCCACTTAAATAAAAGGGCAATGGGAACTAATGTTGTGACTGTGGCTTATATAATGAAGCCTTCTCGCGTGGAAGATTTTGCAAGGAGGGGCGCATTTCCTTTATGTCCTACTCAAAATGGGTTGATGTTTGTGCCTCTCACTTCCAAGCTTCCATTGTCAACTCAATTAAAGGATGTTGACATAGTTCTCCACAAAGCCACTGATGAAATATTATCCATTGAAGATAATAAAATTACTTTCACAGAGAACATGCAAGAACTACTGAGATATTTGGAACATCACCCGGATTGCAGTGTGATTGACCCACTGAATAACATTTACCCTTTATTGGATAGGCTAGAAATTCAACATGTTCTACTTGGCTTGGTTGAACTAAATGCAGAAGGCAACAATTTGATTAGAGGGGCCCATTTTCTTAAGGTTGATAATTTTGATGAATTTAATTTTGAGATTGGGTTAGCTGAAGCTAGATTGTCTCTTCCGTGTATAGTGAAACCCAAAGTTGCTTGTGGTGTCAGTGATGCACATAAGATGGCAATTGTTTTCAAAGTTGATGATTTCAAGAATTTAAGTGTCCCTCTTCCTGCTGTTATTCAGGAATATGTGGATCATTCATCCACTTTGTATAAATTCTATGTCTTGGGCGAGAAAATGTTCTATGCAGTCAAGAAGTCGATACCAAATGCCAATGTCTTGATGAAATTATCTAATGGTGATGACCTCAAGCCTCTGTTGTTTGACAGCTTAAGATCTCTACCCACCGCAGACAACATCCGTGATTCAGGTGCAAGTGGCTGTGGCACGACAAGCAACAAGTCTATTGACCTTAAACTGGTTACAGATGCCGCGAATTGGCTTAGGCGAAGGCTTCAGCTGACCATCTTTGGTTTTGATGTTGTAATTCAGGAAGGCACTGGTGACCATGTTATTGTAGATGTAAACTATCTCCCTTCATTTAAGGAAGTATCTGATGACATCTCAATACCTGCCTTCTGGGAGGCCATTAGAAATAAGTTTGACCGTAGGATGCCCAAATAACCAATTATTTGACCTGTGACTGCTTGACTGCTTGGACATGCATATATTGAGCTACCTCATGGTTTTGGTTAGTTCTGTCTGTTTTTAGCTGTGTTTTTGCTTGGTTCACGTTTCCTTTGGTCTTGTGCGCGTGTTGGTTGTTGATTCATTTGGTTACTATGCAGTCATTTATGCTTTGAAATGGATCTTCTCATGTCATACATGACAATGTTATGTTCAATCTCTCCCATCACATGCATGGCATAAGCAATTAAAAGATTGATGGTAGGAGATCTAACATGACCTTGTTACGTGAGAAAAGCACATGCTATGTTCTCTGTGTTTCTCACTCCTTTGAGAGTTGAACTTATTGCTCATTGATTTTTTTTTTTAAGAAAAATAAAAACCTGTGTTTTTTTTTTCCTTGTCTTTTATTTATTTATTTATTTAAAAAATTTAAGTTCTAAAAGTTCTTTTTATTTTTATTTTTTAATATATTTTTGGTTGCATGAGAGCGGCAAGGCCTAGAGAGAAACTGCAAAAAGAGAGTTGTTCAGGGCAAAACAACCCCAATATCATTAGCCCAAAGCTTTCTTTTTAGTGGGGTTGAGAAATATATTACAAAATTTGGGCCCAAATCAACATTGGGTTCTTTTTGTTGTAAAACACACGGGAAGTACTCCTCCTCTTAACCAATTAATTTGCACCAAATCACACTATGTCAAAGGAATCCTGCCCATGACTAACGGGGGTTTGTCCGAGTGGTAAGCGGCTTGGTATCGTTTAAGCATGTCTTGAGTTCAAAACTTTGTGTACGCAGTTATCCCCACTAGGAGACTCACCTACTATAGCTAAGTGTGCGACTCGGGTCGACCCAGATTAGTCAAGACGAAGCCTTAGAATTGGGCGGGCAAACAAAAAAAAAGGGATCTTGCTCATGACCCATGTTTGCAAAGTCGTCCGCCACTCTGATAGTCTACTGGTATACATGATGAAGCTTCACTTCCCAAATCACTTTGGCAACTCTCCAAAGTCCTCCCTTAGCTAATTTTGATGCTTGAGTTAATCTCACCTAATGTTAAGAAGGAGAAAAGTGAAAGTAAATAATGTAATTACAAAACTATTTTCTATGTACATTCCCTTCTCTCATTTTCTTCTCATTCACTCCACTTTTTTTTCTCCCAAATTTTCTTGTCTCATATAAATAGCAGAAAAGGAGATAATTCCTTAATTATCTCCTCCCTAATTCCCTAACTCTTATTTTTCATCTCTTATTTTTCATATCCAAATGAAGGATGAGTCACACGAATCCTTCTTCGCTTATTTCATAGCTGTTAAAGATATTTTAGGGATATGAAGATATCGTTATCGTAACTATTAAGATAATTAAGTTTTGTCCTGATTAGTTCTTATCTTTAATTCTTGAAACAATTGTTATTTGCAACAGGCTTATAAATAGGCATATTATTCTATGTAAACACACACACACACACACACACACACACACAAAAAACACACTTGAGAATATAATACATACATTCTATGCACCCCTTGAAGTTTTTGCGTTTTCTTCAAGTGTTTCTCTCACGACATATTTGTTTCTGGGCTTTGATTTGTGTTTTGCTATGTGTTTGCTTTGCTCACTTGCTTGTCACCACACCACTATCACCCACGTTGACCAGTTCCTCCGTTTGACTAGTTCACTAACATGGCAGACTTGTGCTTCCTAGTCAATGCTGACTTGGCAACACCACTCACACCTTCCTAAGGTTTTTTGGTAAGATAATTCAATTTTTTTGGTTCGTGTTTGCGATTTCTACTCTGACAGTGCACTTTTCTCTACGTTATTGTGTTTGTCTTTATCATGGATAAAACAGATGTTGCTTATCCTATTCTTGTTATCCTCAACGATTCAAATTATACTCATTGTGTTGAAGCTATGTGTGATTTTTTGAAAGGTCGCAAACTCTTGAGATATGTGATTGGTAATATTATGGGTCCTGTCAAATATGAAGATGACACAAATAAAGCCTTTATTAATGAATTAGAAGATTGAGACAACAATAATCATCAGATCATCACTTGGTTCCGTAATACCTCTATCCTTAACATTCACCTTCAATTTTGTCGTTTTGACATGGCCAAAGAGGTATGAGATCACTTGAAAAATCGTTACACTATTTCTAATCTATATCATCAATATCAGTTACTGAACGAGCTCCACAGTCTGAAATAGACAAGTTATTTATGATTTTCTCACTCAAATGAAAGTTGTTTACGATCAATTAAACTCGTGTGAACTAACCATGAAGCATAAAAGTGATGTAGATACGACACTACTTATTCAATTTCTAATGGCTCTCACTAATGATTATGAACTCGTTCGGGCATCCTTGTTGCATCAAGATCCTTTACCCATTCTTGAGGGCGCTCTTCCTCGTCTCAAGTATGAAGAAACTAGGTTTGACATCTTCCAACCTAAACCTGATATGGCATTTGCAGTTACTGATAACAAGGGTAAGTCTTGATGTTACTACCATCGCTTGGGGCACCTCATTTCTGAATGTCCCACCATCGATTGTCGTAATTATAAGAAGAAAGGTCACATTGCCTCCACCTGCCTTGCCTTGGCTGACATCATTGCCACCAAACCTGACCTAGTTTGCCGCTATTGTAAGTTGCTAGGTCACTTGATTGAGAATTGCCCTACTCACCCACCGCCCAAATCTAAACAACATAAGTCTCAACATCGTTTGGCTTCATCCATACTTGTACTTTTCATTACCGTTGTTGCCAATGGATCCCCAGCCTCTACATCCACTACTTCTCCGTCTTTCGTTACCACTGGTGATATTGAGTACCTCCTTAAACAATTTATTTCCATTTCTAGTAATAATAGATGGTACTTTAATTCTGCATGTTGTAACCACATGACATCTGCATCCCATGATTTTTCTTTCATATATACTATTGATGTTGTACCCTCTATACACATTACTAATGGGTCTCTTGTGAACGTTAGTCATTAGGGTTCCATTTCTTTGTCTAAGCTCACATTACCAAACACATACCTTATCTCCAAATTAGAATTTTCATCTTATCTCAATGGGTCAATTATGTGATCTCGGTTATGAAATAATTTTTTCTTCCTCTGGTTGTCATGTGTAGGACCACAGACAGGCAAAGTTATCAGGATTGGATGTAATATTGGAAGGTTGTTTGAGCTTACTAGTCTCCATGTTCCATCTGCTTCACCCATCTACACTGCTTCAAAATCATCTTCCCTCCAAGTATGGCATCAACGTCTTGCTCATAGCTCATTGGGCAAAATGCGTCCTCTCTTTTTCATAAGAATTTTAGGATCTTTTGGTAGTAAATCTTTTGATTGCATTTCATGTCAAATTACTAAACACTAGCTTTATTCTTTGATAAAAGTATATCTATTTCTGATTCACCTTTTGATCTTATACATTATGATGTGTGGGACTATCTCCCACTCCTACTCCCAATATGGGAGGATCTCGCTATTTGTCATATTTGTTGAGGATTACTCACGCTATACTTGGATATATCTAATGAAAAATCATCATGAACTGCCTTAGATCTACATTAAATTTGCCACAATGATTCATACACTATTCTCTAAGGAAATTAAAGTTTTTGGAAGTGACAATGCCATGGAATATCGCAACTCAAAGCTTTTGACATTTCTTGATGAACAAGGAGTCCTAGTACCTCTCAACAAAATAATTGTGCAGAGAGAAAGCATCGTCACATTATTGACTCTGTTCGTGCTATGCTTATCTCTTCCTCTTGTCTTAAATGAGCTTGGGGCAAAGTTTCCCTCATTGCTGTCTATGCCATCTATAGACTACCATCCTCTGTCCTTGGTAATGTCTCTCCTTTTGAATGTCTCTACCACACTTCCCCATATAACAATTTCCTGAAGGTTTTTGGTTGTGCATGTTTAGTGCTTCTTCAACCCCATGAACATACTAAACTAGAACCTCGTGCCTGCCTTTGTTGCTTTCTAGGCTATGGGATAGAGCAAAAAGGTTATCATTGTTGGTGTAACACCCCTACTTTCAGCTTACGCTATAGTCATAACACTGATTATAGGGTTGTTATCTGTTGGGCTGGGGTTACTTCTAGCCCCTACTTTTAGCTTTGCAAAATATTTCCTATGCAAATATGGACCAATTTGAAAATCGTTCGTGTACTTATCAAGTTACAAACTAGGAGCCGTATGTGATTAAGAGAATATATAACAATAATCGCTAGCGTTTACCACGAGTTAGGTAGAGATCATAGTGGAACATTAGAAGCAAGTGTATCTATATATATTTACAATCAAGGTCCCAAAACACAGTTACACATTTGCCTTAATAATAAATATTTACACAGAAAGTATAAAAGCCATACAACATAAGCATTTGTCGCCTTAGCACGACCGTCGTCATTTTGCTCCAGCTCCGATCTACAGCTTTCTGTGGCCTACCATGTGCACCTTGGGTCGATTTCCTCGTTGTGCCCACCTGGATCCATAACCTAGTGGGGGTGAGAACACTTAGTCGTTAGTGGGTTCCTTAGCTCTGCCTATCGCTTCATTTCTCGGTTATCCTCTAGGCCGTTCAGGGATTTCTAAGTGATCATGCATACTAACATCCTACTGATTGTTATCTCGGCCTAGGGTCCTGAACAGCTTTATCTAAGTTACTAGGTGATAGGGGATCTAATCTTTCTTACTAAGTTCTCATGCTTATTAACTTGACTCGCGGTGCTACGGTGACAGTCTCGTGCGTGTCTCGCGGACGGATTACCCAACATGCATACATAGTCATACATACATAGTCATATATACATAGGCATACATACATTCATACAAGTGTTACATCAACATAATGCATGAAGGAATTGAGACTTCTCTTACGCGCCTGTGGCTCCGTCCTTTTCGCTGCTGAATGCCCCCACTCCCTTGCTGACTGCGGGATCGTCATCCCCATACAGCCGCAACCACTTATAACCCTTCCACAGGTGGAATGGTGGGAGTTTACCCTAGTGATAGCATTGGCAAGCGAGGGCTCGCTTGTCCACCTCTGGGGGACAAGATCTCTCTTTTTCTTTCTTTGTCCACGTCTGGGGGACAATCTTCCGCCACGTCTGGGGGCGTAGGTTGCTCACCACAACTGGGGGTGCGCCTTATACTGCGTCTGGGGCATACCTTTCTTTCTTTGATCCACGTCTGGGGGATCCTTTCGCTACGTCTGGGGGCGTTACTTACACCACTTCCGGGGGTGTACTTACTCGTCTTTTAAATGTCATGACATAAAATCTCAAGCATTCTTACCTTACTTTCTTTTCTCTCGTCCGGGTGGAAACCCGCATTCAGATCACTGTCTGCGTTACATAATCATAACCCAGTCCGTCTCGCACAGTCGGGGAGGGGCTTGTCAGGTATGGCGTGCCAAGAGAGGGATTCGTATTACATAGCTATGTCATAATTTCGGGTTACTCCGACCCTCTGTGGCCGGGGCCCGTCTTTAAACTTAACTAGTTTCCTACTTTAGATTACCGTTTTTGCACATTAGTTTGTTTACTTCTAGTGATCTGCAGTTGCCCTAAGTCCTGTGGCAACCCTACCTCATGATGCATGCTCTACTTGGTACTTGTAGTCTTTTCTCGTTCTCAACTTACTGCAGTGGCTTACAGTAATGCAGATGGAATTATATGGTGTTACCATTTACTTATAACTTCTTGGGCACTTGGGTAAGGCTAGCCAACACCCTCTGGTTCTTAGGCCGCTCAGCGCCACATCCCATCCACTCAGCGCTCATGGATGCTCAGCACAAGGGCTTGTCCGCTCAGCGCTGACCTGGCTCCCTAAGGTCCTGTGTCAGCCTTATCCAATCTACGTGGCGTCCAAGGCAGTCCGCTCAGCGCCCCTTTCTGGCCGCTCAGCGCCTTGCCTTGAATCCTGCCCACCATGTAGCTCCTCACTCCTCAGGTCTTGGTGGCAGCCCAGGTCGCTCAGCGCCCTGGACGCACCAGAACCTATTTTTGTGAGTTTGGCCATCTTTCTTTGCATGCTTTCCTTGCTTTCTTACCATAATTTCTTAAGGGTATTTCTACATATTTCCATCCATTACAACCCACCAAATCCTAGCCTAATATCTATATGCATGTTCATCCCTAACCATTACACTAACCAACATAAACATATCCATACACACATATGATCAACCAAGAGCTCAAGAGCACCAAGGAGTGAGTAAAAGCCTAAGTTACCCACCTTATGTAGAGGCTTGAGAGGCTGGTTGGATGAGGAGAGAGTTGGGGGAGAGTAGTCCTCCAAGTGCAGAGCTTCTTCCCAGCTTCTGACAGGGTTTCCGCAGCGCGACCGCAGAGCATACGGGCAGAGTTTTGGCACGTCTAATGAGGATAGATGAATGAAATGAGGGCTGGTGGTCTTGGCTTTATACAGCCACGAAATTTGGCCATTTTTCCCATTATGCCCTTGCCAAAATTACCAAAATGCCATTACTAATTTAATTTGTTAATTAATTAATTGATTTGGATAAATACGAAGTCACATCGGGTCACATCAATGAATAGTAACCCTTATTTTATTATTTTTCCCTAAAAATCTGATTCATCACGTGGTCATCTCCCATGTGGGTCCCACTCAGTCCCGTTTCGCTTGTATCCGATCGTTCGCAGTCTTGGTGCGTCGCGCACGGTCGTCCGAAAAATATTCCGCTTATACCGTCGCGATCCCCTAATTTCCCTCGACATGGGGGTGTGATTTGTTCAAGGCATTTGTGAATTTTTTTCTGGAGGAGTATTCTTCACAGATACCTTTGATACACCGTTGATTCCTCGTGACTGCAGACCACCGTTCCGCTTGCGGATTCGCTAGTATCCAATCTTCCTAAGGGGGTCGTGGGGCTATTTTGAGGTGTTTGTACCCTTCCTTCGGTACAGGTTAGGTGTCCAGGGGACTTTGGGACTCTCCGCTCAGTTCCATTGGCTAAACGGGGCCAAACAGGACTGTTCTAGTGTCTGCAGAATCATCCGAAGCGGAACAGAATTTCGTCTGGCAGACGGTTTAGGTTTTCTATCCAATTCTAAAGGTTAAAAGGAATCATTTGAGTGTCAGTAGAATTTCAAAAAACTAAATAGAATAATTTCTACAGACACTCGTGTCCCAGGGAATCAAGCTTCTACTTTCCTGACGTCTCCAGCATTGCTAGTGTTTTTGGATATCCTCTCCTGTTCCCGAGCTCTTGGGTATTCTATACTCCTTCTATTTCTTTTAGATTCTCCTTGTTTATCTTAATATCTTAAGGTTACCGTTCTAACCTCGATCGCTTCTGATTTCATATCCTCTTGGCTTTCCTCGCGCACTTAACCCCTCTTCCTTCTTAAGCTTAGTACACCCTCCTTTGTCCTCCAAAACCCAACCTTTCTCACTCCTATAGGTGAAACCTACATTGGATTATACCGCCGCACTCGGACTTGATCCCCTTACACGTAATTGTTATTCCATCTTCTTAAATTTATGTTCATACCTCCATCCCTAGTTGTACTCTTACGTACGTCCTTAACTACCATCGTTTATAGGATGTATACATGTCCTCTTTAAACTCATTTATTCCACTGCCATGCTCACTCGACTCTCATGCACTCCTCTCTTTACTTTCTTGTTTTCCACATCTGCTCCATAAGTCTTATTCTTCCTCCTTCGAGATTCCAAAGCCTAACCTCCCTAAATCTAGCACTTGTCCACCCTAGTCACATAGTCACGTGCGTCCCGGTACTTGATGGATACTTGTATCTCACGCTTCCAATCTCTAAAGGAGTTTGTACACAAATTTATTATGCGAAATCTTTGCTAAGGGAAAACTGCGATGTTACAGTTGGGATCCTATCTCTTAGCATGCGTGTTCATATCTCATGACACGTCAACTTTTGGGAACACCATATGTTCCTATCTTTGTCCACCTTCAAGTCCATTCCTTCCACCTCAAATCCTCTATTCGTTACTTCGTCCATTGATATTTTTCCTAATGACTCTGATGCAATTTCTTCTTGTGAGCTCCGCCCCTTCTAATGTTACAATAGCTCCCCATTGAACAAGCTTCGAATATTGATCCACCATCTGCTCTCCCTTTGCCTCCTGAGCGTTCGACAAGGGTAAAAAATTCACCTTCTTATCTCATTGATTATCACTAATTTTCTACCGTGCTTCACGTACATGAACCTCAGTCCTATAAAGAAGCCTCCACAGGCCCTCATTAGCAGCTTGCTATGAAAGAAGAGTTACAAGCACTAGAGAAGACTTACACTTGGGACTTGGTTGATCCTCCTTCTAATAAGACACTTGTGGGATGCAAGTGGGTGTACAAAATTAAGACTCCCTCTGATGGCTCTGTTGAACGATACAAACCTTGCTTGGTTGCAAAATGTTGCACTCAAGAATGTGAGATTAATTATGAGGAGACCTTTGCTCCTGCTTTTCGCATCACCTCTGTTCGGACTCTACTTGATATTGCAGCAACTCAAAGATGGATTCTTAGTCAAATGGATGTGAAGAATGCCTTCCTCAATGGTGACTTGGAGGAAGAATTTTACATGCGACCTCTCCCGGGTTACACTTGTCCACCCGAACAAGGTGTGTCTTCTACGAAAGGCCTTGTATGGCCTTATGCAAGCCCCTCCAGCATGGTTTTCCAAGTTCAAATCTACTGTCAGTCAATTTGGGTTCTCATCTAGTCCACATGACTCTGCTCTCTTCATCCGTCGAACTGATCAAGGTTGTGTTACTACTACTCTATGTTGATGATATGATCATTACTGGAGATGACACCTTAGGCATTATCGATCTTAAAAAGTCCTTGAGCCACCATTTTGAAATGAAAGATCTTGCCCCTCTCAATTATTTCCTAGATCTTGAAGTTTTTTTGTCCACTGAGGGCATTTGTTTATCCTAAGCCAAGTATGCCTCTAATCTCATTTCTCGAGCTAGACTTACAGATAGCTGCACAGAATCCACCCCTCTTGAGACTAATGTTCGTTTTACACATACAGTTGGTGTCGTGCTCGATAATCCTACTCTTTATAGACAATTGGTTGGAAGCTTGATCTACTTACGATAACTCATCCTAATATTTCCTATGTTGTGCACTTGTTAGTCAATTTATGACTGCTCCACCATCTACTCACTGTAACATCCCGAATTTTCTCCTTATGAAGATTTCGCGTAAATCCGAATTTTGTCTAATTAAAAGTACATTAGAGACGATTATTTGGATTGGGAAAATTATTTATAAGATTTATTTCTTTCAAATGCCAGTCGAAATAATTGTTTCATGATCTCGCGGAATGCTGCAAGGTCCGTGCCAATTTTTGGCCAAATCTGAAATCCCGTCAAGTCCCAAAGGTATCTGTAAAATATACTTTCATGGAGATATGTTCACAAATACCTTGACCGGACATACCATTACGACCAGAAAAATTAGTAGATCACGGATATGTGTTCGAAATATTTTTAGGATATCCGCACACGAGTAAAAAATGACCAAACACGATCAAATATGATCAGAACCGGAGAAGGAGCCTTAATGCTTATCTTCAGCAGAAGATATTTTCCTAAAGAATAATATAATATTATAATAAACTAATTAAAATAAAGAAAAAAGAAAAGGAAATTAGGAACAGGGGCCGAAACCCCCTGGCTATAAATAGCCCCAAAATTTACTCAGAAGTTGCACCAAAATTTTTCCTAAAGTCACTTTGCTGGTTCCGTTCGTGCACATCGCGGTTACGCTGCTGGACTACGGAAAAATAGGAGGAGCACACCAACGTGAAGAGAATATTTTTCTCATCACTTCTACCGATTCAGAAAATGCTTAGGAAGTGGGTAACCCTAAACCCACTGTCTATGCGGAGTTTTATGTTGTTGTATGTGTTTATATTTGAGAAATTGATTTAGCAAATATTATGTGAAAAATATAAAGATTAAGTTGTGAAAATGATTTTGAGTAGTTTTGGTGTTAGAAGAATATAACTGTGCTGATTGGAACTGTGTGGGAAGGAAATTCTGAGAATTTTTACGAAACTGACGTTGGAAAGAATCAGGGACACAACACGCCGAGCGCACGCCCAGCGCCCCGCTGAGCGCAGCCCAGCGCCCCGCTGAGCGATCTGACTTGAAGAATTATCAATTTAACACTCCCAGGGCCCAAGTTTCATTTTTGGCTTTCCTCCATATTCCAACTAGTACAGAGACCTAGAAAAGTATATGAAAATAACTGTTGATTGGTTGTACCTATGATAAACTGCATCATGAGGGCTCAGCCGTCATTACGTCTTAGAACGACCGTAGATAACTAGAGGTCATCACCTAATGTTATAAAAAGAGCATAATTGGACTTTAGGGAACCATGATATCTGAAGAAGGATTCCAGCCACGAGGCTCTGGTGTGCCTTAACAGTCAGTATGTAGTTATATAATAGGAATTCCTTCTCTTGGCACGTCTACGGATATGCCCCTCACCCGTCCAGCAAAACGGATTGGTCAATGATGGTGAATGAAAATAAAGAATGAAAGACAGAAAAGATAAATGATAAGTCACACCTAAGAAACGATGATAATGATAATGATAATGTTGAATGAGTCCACGCTCGGATTGCGTAGAGAGTACGACCCCTCGCCATCCCACATGGTGGATGGTTATCTCTATTGATGGTCGATGGACGGAACATTAGTTATCCACAGTGGTTTGCAGCCACTCAGGTTAAAATGCTGCGTGGTCGTCATCAATATGGGAGCAGAAGCAAGTTGTAACCGGAAGCCCACGGTTACAAGGTGGAAGGACTCAAGATGAAAAGGACCCGGCCCCGGTCCATTAGTTACGCGGAGGGATGCGGCCCCCGAATCCATTAGTTAGCTGGGAAGATAATAAGAAGGACACTACCCCGGTCCATTAGTTAGCCGGAAGCGTAAGAGAACCCCAGATTCCCCCATGCATAAGATACATACTGAATGAATATGTGATGCATAAGTATATGATGAATAAATGGATGTAGGTCTATGTATTATGTAAGTACAGTCAAGAGAACGCTTGAGACGACCTATGTATATACACGAAGGAAGTTAATAAGCACGAACCTAGGTAAAGAAAGATTAGATCCCCGTCAACTAGTAAAGTAGATAAAGCTGCTCAGGATCTAGATAACAGATAATAATCAGTAGGAGCTTAGTATGCATGAGCACCTAGAGATCTCCTGAGTAGCCTGGTTCATAAGCGAGTAAAGAAGTAAACCCTGCGCTAAGGTACCCCACTGAGGACGAATGTTCTCACACCTACTTGCTCATGCTTTCAGGGGCAGATGAGGGCTACGAGGAGCCACACGAGGAGCAGTGAAGGACAAAGTACGGGCCGCCGGTAGCTGAGAGGCAGAACTCCAAGGTCATGAAGACGAGGTAGTATAGTTGTACGCTAGATGGACTTTTGTTCTGTATGCTGATGGATATGACATGTATATGTAAATTATTATAATACTAAATGGTTTGTTGTAATTGTCTGTGATGGACCCTGTATTTGCCTATATAACTAATTATACCAGGAATGCTTAACAGTCGTAAGCCCCAGGCTCTATCGCTTGTATCATATATCTTGTTCACGCGTGGCTCATACTTTATGAATAAATAACAAGCAGAAAAGTTTTAAAATGGTCCATATTTTTCTTAACCTAGTATTTTCGAAAGTAATGAAGGACTTTAAGTATTCCCACCAAATAATAAACAACCTAGTGAGCATTACGTACGACTTAAGCGTAGGCAGTTAGCTAGGGGTGTTACACTCACTATGTTATTGTCCTTCGTGTTCTTCATTGTGTGAAAGGAACACTATTTCATTGGCTTCACTTTTCGGCCTAATCTCCCTTAATCCTCCAAGCCTACTCAAATGCTAATTGGGGAGGCGATCCGACCAATCGTCGTTCTACGAATGGTTATTGTATCTTCCTTGGGGACTCTCTTATCTCATGGCACAACAAGAAACAGACTTTGATAGCTCGCTCTAGTATCAAAGCCGAGTATTGGTCTCTCGTTGACATCACATCCGAATTCCTTTGGCTACATTGGCTTCTTGATGATTTGGGCATATTCCAATCCTTACTTACTGATCTCTATTGTGATAACCGTAGTGCTATCCAGATTGCTCATAATGATGTATTCCATGAGCTCACCAAACAGATTGAGATTGATTACCACTTTATCCGCCAACATTTTGCTCTTCAACTCATCTCCATAGGGACTCTTGAACAACTTGCTGACCTGTTCACCAAGGCTCACCATCCTGTTCGCTTCCGCACTCTAGTTTCCAAACTCAAGATGTTTTCGTCACCACCTACTTGAGTTTGAGAGGAGATGTTACGATATTTTAGAGATATTAAGATATCTGTATCTTGACTATTAAGATAGTTAAGCTTTATCCTGATTAATTCTTATCTTTAATTCTTGAAATAGTTGTTATCTGCAACAAGCATATAAATAGGCATACTATTCTTTGTAAACACAAACTTGAGAATATAATTCGTACATACTATTCAAATATATTTTCCTGTTTCATTTTCTACAATAATCATAAGGTCCATAACCAGCAAATTGCACTTTTGGATCAATGTTTGCACACCAAAGAAAAAAATTGCACTCTTGGGAGCAAAATTTTAGTTAACATATCCGTCTTTTAATCTCAGCACTAAAAATGTATAAATGTATAGACAAATCTATATCAATATATAGTACAAAATTAGCTTGCTTGAGAAGCACCCTAATACAAAGGGTTGTGGCTATCCTTCTATGGTTTTGCTTTCGCATAAATGACTATGAGGAAGGACTATTACTGATTAGTGACAACTGAGAAGCTCCTTCAACGCGCGTTTCTCTTTGTTCCACTGGCCTGAAACTCACTCGTTTCTGAAAATTAATATCATTCAAAAAAGAAAATTAAGACGATTCCCTCACAAAATTGCATACAAGCTGATTATAAGAATGTGTAACTTTTGATACAGTTTTGCACTTTTTTTGGTGTCAATACAATTGTACAATTGGAAAGAAATTGAAACGAGTTACTAGGAAACAACATAGATCTTAGGTGCTAGCGTGCTACAAAGTACAAACTAGTAAATGAGGAGAAAAATCATATTGAATGCACATGCTGCATTTTGTACCTAGAGTTGCTTGCACAATCACGAATTCCACGCTTGATAAAATTAGTAATTGCACGTTACCCTCATGTGAATGCTGTCAAATTTTCAAGTTTCTAGAATTGAAAAGTAGAAGCAATTGTTTTTTAATGTGACTTGGAGCATCATATTTAAATTTAGTACTACTCATGAAGTGCCCTTTTCCGTAATTAACTTGAATAGTTATTTTTAACAACAAAAGAAATTTAAAAAGCATTTTCCTGTTGTATTTATTCTGTTTCAATAAGCCACCGGTAACTATACGAGTGATGATTTATAAACAAAGACTGTATTCCATATTTTTAACTGTAATTTATCATTGCAAGAAATGTACAACGTAAAACGGGAGCACCGACTTCAGATGCGCTCTCACTTTTGAGGGGTTTTGACATATGGGGGTGGGGGTGGGGGTGGGGGTGGATTCCAAAAATATGGGTTGGAATGAGAAATTACGAAAATATGGAGTAAATTTTTGAAATTGCCATAAGAGGTGATGATTTCAGAAAATTCAAAAATTAAAAAAGAAAAATTTTAGATGTCTGAAATCGCCACGGGGGTGGCGATTTCAGACTTTAAAAAAATAAAAAATAAAAAAATTTTAAATGTCTGAAATCGCCATAGGGGGTGGCGATTTCAGACAAGAAACCCATACATTCGTAATTTTTTTGAATGGACCATATTATGAAAATACAAATGTGTTGATATGTAAAAAATCCCACTTTTGACTTTGTCTACTTTTCTCTATTTTGTATGTTTTGGTCCATATATGAATGGAGTCCTCGTACACGTACACTAAAAAATATATACCATATATACACCTTATACTTATATATGTAAAGTTTGTACACTTAATTAAGTATAATTGAAAATATCATTTATACGTTTGTAATGTTTGTGCACTCATAAAAATAAAGTTTATGCATTATTAATGGTGTATGTATGTGTGTATAAAATTGAGTGTACATATAACATTTTTGATATGAATGAATGTGAACTAAGAAAACGGCTAGGCATGTTGCAAACCTACTATGTTAGATAGCTTAAGAAACCTCATAAACAACGTGAAAGAGAAACCATAAGTAAAGACAGAATACATCCTTCCAAACTTAATAAACATTTTTAAACAAATACAGTATAATTCTATCTCTTCAACTTCTTAACATCAGCAAACCAGGTTTGACAGCTCCCCCATATCGTTATCATCACATAAGTAAATGCTTCAAAAGGCATTATATTAAGTAAATCAACCCTGGCTCCGATAGCGTCTTATTTTCGTTTTCCATTTCTATTTCATGTATTTCTTTTATTTAGGATTTTATGAGCAAAATAAAATTTTTCTATATTTTCATTATTCCCTTAATAAAATCTTAAAAAATTAAAAATATAGAAAATATAAATATAAAATATATATAAAATTTTAAAAAAATCAAACAGACCTAATAATATACTTATATATATATTTTCGTTCATAATTAGATTTTTCTTTTGAATTCCATTTCTATTTCATGTATTTCTTTTATTTAGGATTTTATGCGCAAAATAAACTTTTTCTTTATTTTCATTATTTCCTTGATAAAATCTTAAAAAACAAAAAACATAGAAAATATAAATATAAAATATATATTTTTTTTAAAAAAAATCAAACCGACCTTATAATATACTTATATATATATTTTCGTTCATAATTAGATTTTTCTTTTCAATTTTCGGGTGGTCGTTTTCTTTAAAACTTCACACAGTATTTAATCCCCACTTGTAGGTGGTCAAATTTCGGATCAAAGGTCGAAGACTAGAAGCACAATGTATATGCAAGGCAACTATAACAAATCTGCAGTACCACAAATTGCGCGCTATTAAACAAAAACGAGTCCTGTTACATGTACACCAAAAAATATACATCGTACATACATCTTATACTTATATACATAAAGTTTATGTTTTAATGCTTGTAATGTTTGTGCACTCAATTAAGTATAATTGAGAATATTATCTATAAGTTTGTAATGTTTATGGACTCATGAGAATAAAGTTTGTACATTATTAATGGTGTATCATGAGTGTTTAAAATTCGGTGTACATGTAGCATTTTTGAACAAGAATTATATTACCAATTTAATAATCATTATGTAATTCATTTACCACTCAAATAACGGTAAAAAGTAATATAGGGATGTCCACGACACATACCCCTCGTGGCTTGCGACGGTGAGCCTCCGCCCCCGCCTCCGCGGCCTGGCGGCCATCCACGTCAGCATTACCGCCCAAGTACAAGCCCATAATCCTGTCCGCCACGTCAGCACCGTCGCCGCCCTCCTCCATGAGCCTATCCAGCTGGGCCCTGGGAAGCCTCATTTTAACCCTCACGGGCCCACCAGGCCCACCGAGATCGGCAGGGGAGGGCGGCCCCTTCTTCACGGGGGCGAGGTCCGAAACGGAGCGTTTCGAGAGCATCAAGAAGTCGAGCCTCTCCTGGGCGCTCATGCCGCGTACGCCGCTGGAGCTGGAACGCGCCCTCCTCGGCGGCTTCTCGCGCTCGGGCTGAGCCGCCTTGGGCAGCTCCACGAGGAAGTAGACCTTCTTCGGCTTGAGCTCGTGGTGCGGCTCGAGCGGCTTGGCGCGAAGCCCCAAGTGCTTCACCGATTGGGAGTCCAGGAGCACGTGGCCGGGGTGGTCCTTTACGACGTCGTTTGCTGTGGCCGGCGTCTTTAGCTTGAAGGTCTCGCCGTCTATCCTCATCACCTTTGCTTTCTTGCTCCTCCCTATCCCTATGGCGTTTCCCATAGCTTAATAATCTGCCTTTACGATCCTTTTTCCTTTTTTTTCTTTTCTTTTTCTTTGCTTTTCCTTTTTTGGATTTGTTGCGTTTCTCTCTCTCTCTTTCTTAGGGTGGGGGTGTTTATATTGCCGTCATCGTCTTGGGGTTAATGAGTAAGAGGTTTGACAAAGGCGAATTTGAATTACGGATGTGGTGTGAATTAGTGGAAATTTTGTGGAGATTCCATAAATGTGATCATCAATGCCATGACAAATATTTTTTTTTAGGTTGTCTGCCAGTTATCCAAGGCTTAACCTTGATTAATCCGGGTCGACACGGGTCACGCACCTGATTATGGAGGGTGAGTCTCTCAGCGGGAATAACTGCGTATACAAGGTTTTGAACTCGGGACCTTGCCTAAGCGATATCAAGCCGCTTACCACTTGGATCAACTCCCGTTGGTACAAATATTTAAATAGTGGTGTTAAGCCCCTAGATTTTCATGAGGACTACCATGTTACGTGGTTCAATGTAACCTCAAGTTTTATGATCAACTAATTTTGTTTTAAAGAGTTTACTTGATGTGGAGTAAACGCGATTTAATCAAATTATTTTATGTGCATATCTTTTTTTTTTTTTAGTAGTGGGGGATGGGGTTTATTCTATTTATTGTTTTAAATATTTACCAGATGTTTTGGAATGTCGAATGAAATGTTTGAGTTGATTGCACTTGAGCTCCCACGTATCTGATTATGATAATGTCGCACAATTTAATTCACATCAATGTTGCAAGTTGTGAATGACCATATAACTCTTTAGACTTTCCAATTTGCCTTTCCATTCAATTCAAAACTGGAGGTTGTAGTAATTCCTATGAACAAAGTAGTAATTACATGCGCAATAGACAAATATTTTGAAACTCAAAGAAATATTATTTTTATTTGTGGCAAAATGTCATTAGATAACAAAGTAGTAATAGTACATAAAAATTAAACTCTTACTTTAAAATATAGCCAATGTCACACATCAAAATCACCAAAATGAAAATTAAGTCGCAATAATTCTTGAAAAAAAATCATGTAAAGTAAATTCTTCATTTTAGAACATCAAACAAGAGATCTCACTCTTAAATTTATAAAATAAAATAGAAATCTTTCCTCAATTTTTTTTAGGGTGGCGAAAAGATTTACATGGGGGACAAAGTTAAGTTTGGTGGGGTTAACCTTTAATGAATGGGATGGTTATAAATATGAGTTGTGGGGTAGGCTACACCAAACCTAATCAGACTCTTGCGCTCTCTGTGAGAAAAAGATGGCTTGCCTCGTATTCTTTTCATATAGCATCTGCTTTGTCTAGATCTCTACGAAAAAAATCAAGTGAAATAAATTATGGCATAGTAATTTAATTTATGATTTTATTAATAAGTATTCTTATAACACTTATTAAAATTAAAAATAATAAATAAATATTTCATTAAAAATATAATTAAATTGTTTTAATACATTAAAAATATAAAACACTTTAAAACATTCCACTTTTGTATCTTTAGTGCGTTGCTAATGTTTTGTTGGTTGATATTTAAGACAAGTTTAGTCACTTTAGTGTATATTTCTTTTCTTACTTAAGCGATACCAAGCCGCTTACCACTTGAACCAACTCCCGTTGATAGTGTATATTTCTTTTCTAACATAACATGATCGTTACTACATACGTCGGGTTGAGCTAAGTTAAATACCACTTTATCCTGCTTGATTATTATGATTGGTCATCATTTATTTGTGCACAAACTTGACCCATACCTAACAAATAATAGGGTAAACCCGATCTCGAGATCATTGATTTTAAGCAAAAATATTATTTATTCATTTGAAAAAACTAAACACTCAGCAACTACAAAAACATTAAAATAAATATTACAAAATAAAAATACAAATATTATAAAAAAGATAAATAAACATGGTTAAATATAAAAAAATAAATAATATTAAACATATGCATGTATGGGTAAGTAGAAATATTCAATGACAATATTTTTTCTTATTATATAATTTCTCTATTTGGTGATTATTAAGTGATTGTTTTTAAGTGTATAAATAACAGAACTGTTAGTTAGTTAGTTAAGAGACACTAGCCTACTAATATGAGGTTAGTCAAAGTGATAGATACATTGTCTCCTTAACTAAATGTAGGTCAGTAATTTAATCTAGACAAAAAAAAGAGAGTTAAAAGACACTAGCCAACACCACTTTAACCAATCATACACTTGGTCGAGTGTTGATAACCTGTACTATACAAATAATTGTATCTAAATAAGCTGAATTTGGATCAAATATCTTGAGAATTTATGCATACGATTTATAATTATACACGTAATACAATATTCATGACTGAAATTTGTAGAAGTCTTCATCATAATTGTCCATTTCATTTTTTTTCTTTTCAATTAAGAAGGTTTTTAAAGAAACCTGACCCTCTCATCCTGAGTTGTTATGCTCTCGATGGTTGTTCTTTGAGTTGTATTTGTTTCTCTATCTTAAATTAAGTCCGCCTGCAATGAAATTTCATTATCATAAAAAAAAAAAAAGTTAAATCTATCGCTCATGTAATTTCATATATCACTTGAGAGCCAAAGAGTATACCATTTCAAAGAGGCACTAAACTATTAATTGCTTGATTATAACTTATAATACATGTAGTCTTCTTATAGGTCTCAAAACTAGATATGATGCATGAGTTCTGGCATGTTAGGCAACTCTTAAAATGGATAGGGCCAGGAAGAGGCCTTTTAACATTTTTTTCTACCTCCTTTTTCTTTTTGAACAATAGATGTCAATGTCAGAGAGCCTCACACCTACATTAATGGGTCGTCGCTCAATATGGACTTTCCAAAACCGCATTGAAAAATTTATAGATATAATTTTAGAGGCATGTTACGCGTACACCAAAAAAATATACATCATACATACACCCTATACTTATATAAAGTTTGTGTTTTAATGCATGTAATGTTTGTGCACTTAACTAAGTATAATTGAGAATATCATCTACAAGTTTATAATGTTTGTGCACTAATGAAAATAAAGTTTGTGCATTATTAATGGTGTATGTATGGGTGTATAAAATTGGGTGTATATGTAACATTTTTTATAATTAATTTTAACATCTAACATGCATGCTCATTGACGATAAAATTGATAAAATCTAATTATATTTTGGTTCTAAGTACTTAAATTCAAGATATTATAATTATATCTCCATACAACAATCCATCGATTCATTTCTATCTTTTGCTTTCAATTTCCATTTAGCTTTTTCTTTGCATATTTTCTGTCGGCACATATTAAAGAAAACAACTTTCACGATTACAAAAAAATTATAATAAAAATTAATTTTGACATGTTATCAATATAAAATGATTTTCCATTAAATAATTATGATATATAAATTTTTTTTTTTTTGTATTTAATTACATTATCAGTTTGTAAGTAAATCATAAAAAGGATGTTACTTGAATTCTAATTTAAACCCTAATTTGGACTCGATAGGAGATCAAGATCGTGCGTTGTGAACATGTAAGTATCTTTTGCTGAAAAAATAGCGAATAGCTACAATACTAGGGGGGACTAACTGTAGTGAGAACACAGTTGAAGTGTTGAACCATTAGCCACAAACATAACCTTAACTATTAATCAATTGAAAAAAATTGATAACGAATTCCTCTCAAGACCTCCAAGTCTAAGGACGTATCTGATGTAATCTCACCAAATAACCACTCAAATGTCCGTAGTTAAATCTAGTCTTCTACGATAAGAGGCTAGGTCAAATTAATTAATAAGCCGCGCACGAAAAGAAAATACTATATAGTTAATATGCACTCCTATAAATAATGACGGGGCTTTACCCAGTAGAAGTTCCTTTTCAAATCATTTGTCAGCTCCAAGAGACATACATTTGACTTCACTCAAAGATCCCATATTTCAACAATTCAACTAAAACTACCAACCATGAATATGCACCAATCAAACTTCAGTCTAGATGTAGAGGCTTCTAATAGCCTAGACCAAACCCCAACCTAACCTTTGAGATTCCTTTCACGTTCACTTTTGAGTGATGAATAATTGAATATGGGTATACAGAAAGTAGAAATAAACAAGGGCGGAAAGTGATTAAAAGTGAAGTGTAAGACATAAGTTGAAGGGAGCGTACAAGGGGATGTGGAAAATATGCGAAGGAGAGGCCGGAGGCGGGATTGGTAGTGCATATTTTTGTGAGCAAATTATATCCAACACATTGCATAAAAATTAAAGGGTTTTGGGCACTTGTGTTAGCAAAGTCTAAAATTAAATATGTGGCAATTAAATATTGAACGTAAACAACTCCAACAATGAACTCTCTTTGGATTTCACTTTTGACCCTACCATTGTCACATTGCCAGTCACCTTAGCATTAATTGCGTTATAAAGGATAACAAAGGTTTAGGAGTGAGACTCTTCACTCCAATAGAAAGGACCAACTTTGATCTCTGAAACATCCTGCTTTTTTTCCTTAGTATTTCGCGTAATTAAATAAATATACGAGTGATTTGTTTGGACTGAGAATTTTAAATCACAAACTATATTTTTGATAATGATGATTGAGGTAATGATTTCGCAATCTCGCAGAATTTCGCGAGATCCGGATCAATTATCTTTTGTCGCCGAAATTTAATCACGTATCGAAGGTATCTGTAAAACACATTTTTACGAAAGTTGACTTATGAGTACCTTGGAGTAATTTAAATTCCTTATTAGAAAAATTAGTATAATGTGAGTTTTGGGAAATATTTGTCTAAAATGTTAAGGGAAAGTGTAGAGGAGTCTTGATGGTGTGTGGTAGTAAAAAGATAAAAGAAAAGGAGAGTGTATGAGAGAAGGTATGGGGTTAAGGTTTAAGAGTTTAGAGAAAATGAGAGTTGTAGTAGCTGTGACGAAGAAGGTGTAAAGGAAAAAGATGAGTATAAGTATGCATGGGTGAGTAAGTAAGAGAGAGATGTTTCGGGTTGGAGAGAAAATATGAGGTTTAGGTAGTAAGTGTGGGTAATGAGAGAAATAAAAATGGGTGAAGTTGTCAACACTGCACTCCAAGCTGTTGAGCAGTCCTAGAGAGGGAGCTGAGCGACCTGAGAGTCCAGTGGCCGCTGAGCGACCCTAGGTAGGGCGCTGAGTGACCTGAGAAACCCTAGTCTGTTGAGCAATCATGGGTAGGGCACTGAGCGACCTGAGAATCCTTGAGGTTCCGCATATCCCAACAAGCACTATTCCACCATAGTTTATGCATGATGATTATATGTGATTAACTGTATTTATGTGCAATATGTTAATACTATGCATCATGAGGAAATGGGTTGTCGTTAGAGCGCTAGGACAACCTTAGATAACTATAAGGACAATCACGTAACTAAGAAAAGATAATAATTGAATATAGGGAATGAATAAGATCTTAAGAAGGTTCCAGCCATAATGGGCTCAGAATACCTTGAAGATATATATATATNTATATATATATATTTATATATAATAGGAAATTCCATTCTCTCGACACGTCAATGGACATGCCCCTCACCCTCCTACAAGATGGGATGGTCAATGTGAAACAACAGACTTAAATTTGCTATGAAATCGAGGTTAAGCTACAAAAGTAAGTTAAGGTTAAAAAGTAAGGTTACGCCAAGAGAAAGAATTTAAGTTAAGAACATCAGATATGTTGAAAGGCGAGAAAATGATACTGAAGTATGAGTCTACCCTAGTGACGCTATATTTATGCTAAATGCATCTGTGGTTAGCGAACCATAGACTCGTACATCAGGGATGAGCTCTTCCTGTTGGAAACAAGAGTAAGTTGTACACTGAACGGGGATGACGATCCCATAGTGTACAAAGGGGAATGATGGACATAAAACAGATAAGAAGGATGTTGCCCCGATGGAAACATCTAACAGGGCGCATAAGAAAACTACCCAAATCCCTTTATGCATGTTATATGTGATGTATGTATATGATTACTATATATATGTATACGATAAGGCAACGTTGAGTGAATAGGTCTTCACAAGACGACCTTTATAAGGTTATACGATACGTGAGTACATGATCTGAGGTCACGTTACTCAAGGGAATAGGATTATTAAGCACGATATCTTTTACTTCATAGGTAATGTAAAGATTAGAAATTCCCCGATCACCTAGTAAAGTAGATAAAACTGCTCAGGACTAGCATGGATAATAATAATAAGTAGGGATCTTAATATACTTTGACACCTAGAGATCTCCTGAGCGGCCTGGATCATAATTTAATCGACAAAGAATAGTTATGACCTAGGATTCCTATTGAGGACGTGACGTTTTCATCCCCCACTCACTTATGATTCCAGGAAGGCATGATGAGTACATCGGGGAGCCGCAGGGCACAAATTTTGCATTTGTATACATGGGCTAACCCCACCACAGGGAGCGTCACGATGATTGTTTTGATCGAGATCGCTGACATCCATAGTACTCTGCCACCAGCACATGTCCTTTCTCCATACCCTTGGCTTCATCATGCACCCTCCACTACAGATGTACTCCAAGGCACGCAAGTATGGATGAATCTTGGCTTCCCTATCGCTGCGAGACCCTTGTCAGTATATCAGGGCCCCCGTATAGATCAATCCATTTTCTCTTTATTGTCATTAATCTCACTAAGATTAGAGAAGAATATAGGAATTTGATCATACATATTCTGAATAAAGTCCTGCAACGAGTTGACCATTGGTGTGATCTATTCAAATAGAGTGAGGTTGTTGAGAAAGGATACGGTGTCCAAGGCTTGTTGCTTATGGTCATTATCCTTGACAAAGTCATCCAAAGGACGATTCAAAATTCTTACGAGGGTTTAGAGTTTAGCAACAGGAATAGCGACCTGAGGGATCATAGTGGGGCTTGTTGAGGTCGCTTGCTTTGGTTCCTCAAAGACGCTTACGATAGACTTGGCTGAAACCTCATACATACTAAAGGAGTGAAGTTACCTAAACAACTTATAGATTTGACCTTCTCATATTTTTCCACAAAAATCTAATCACAAATTGATGACACTTCGTCATCCTCATCCTCATCATCAGAGTGTTACTTATTTGGCTCAATAAAGATCAGAGTAATAGGGAAGAATTAGGATGCTGAAGGCATGATTCAGGTTGGAGAATAAAAGAATTCTCATTTTTTTTTTCTATGCAGAGGGCCTTGGTGGAGGAAGCGGCATTGCTTCCCAATAGGGGAGGGTCCCTGATTGAGCCTGAGCTTCTTGAAGAGTTGAGAGACGAAGACTTCATCATCTTCCCCTTCTTCTTTATTATTTTTTCCCTTGGCGACTCTACTGAGTCTTCTTCTTTAGGATTCTCATGAATTTTTCTCCCATTCAAGTTCATTAGATGGTTGAGGCTCAAGGGTTGACTAATCTTGCAAACAAGAAGGGTTATAAAAGGAATTTAAATAAAACAAAAGGAGTAAACATGAAGAAAATACAAAGAGTTATGACTCGAGTAGGGAATTGACTCGTGTTTGTAATCCCAAAGTATGAGGAGAAAACAATGTCGGTTTTCAACACTTTTCACTTGAGAGGGTTGTCGAAATAATCGAAAGGCAAGTCATATGTTCTTTTAGAATCGGGATAAGGGTCGCATACTCCAAAGGGAGCATTAGGAAAAGGAGAAAAAATGGTGTCATAAAAGGTTTAAAGCTTACGAGAGGATTTTTATCCTTCGCTTACCCAAATCTATTTAGGCACCGACCCAAGTTAGCATTCTTTTCCTTACACGTGTGAAATTTTTTTTGACCATTCCTAGCCGACTCCAAGGATCATATTTAGCCTTAAGATTTTTGAAATAATAATTTCATCGACATGTTTACCTTTGCTTTTGGTGTCAGCCTCGCCAGTCTGTATGATTGGAGCAAGATAAATAATGTGCTCAAGACAACCTTTTAAGGTGACCCTAAACTCATTATAGAAGTCATCCCACTATGAAGCAAATGATGCCAACACAAAGTAACTAGGGAAAAATTTGATGCATCTAAAGTTCTTTTTTCTTTCCTCATTTTCAACTAGCTTGGCATCTAAGCAGTCGAAGGTGTCAAGGAAAGTATTGACAATCTATTCTTGAAACTTCTTAAAAATGGGATAAGAGATAGCTTGAGAAAACCCAAATTGTCATGAAAAGAAATGGGGAGCAAGAAAGAAGACTTTTGGTTCTTTGTTACCTGGGAAATTGACAACAAGGACCTGCATGCATAAGAACTCGGCCCAAATGTGATTGTTTCCTTGTTGAATGATTAAGTCGGAGGAAGTCATAGCGAGTTGAAACCATGGTGGACCAATTTTCCTCTCAATAAATAGAGAAGCAATTAGCTCGTCTTGGCAACTCAATCCCATCTCATGAAATTGGTAAAATAAAAATTCAAAGTGGTCATTCTATTACGATAGCTTCTTCTTTTTGAAAGGTGACATAAGGTCGGGCCCTCATTTGCTTCGTATAAGTCATCAGGGAGGGTCAATGTTTGAAGATGATTCCTATAAATGGCATTCAACTAAATTTGAAAGAGCCATATTGGGCCACCAAACTTATTACAAATTCTTTATCGACCTTTATATCGGCTATAGTGGTGTTCAAGGAATCATAAAGATTCGCTAGAAGAAGTTTAGCTAGATAGACCGGGTGACCCTCATGCAACATCACTACCACCTGGTGAAAGCTACCATCAACACTAGTCATCTTGTAGGAGCGTGAACAGAAGTGATGTGAACCAAAGTTATTGTTTCAATGGAGCTAGCACAAGTTGTTCAACAAATTAACTTTCAATTTGTTGGTTGATGAATTTGGCTAGAAAAATTAGTTTTGTAAAACAAAACTAAAAGAAATGTAGGCAGCGGAATTTGATAGCTAACCAAAAGATTGGAATCACTCCAATTTGAGACAAAACACACAAAGGATTTGGTTAAGTCCTTTGATAATCTCACTTCTTGAATCACTCAAGAATTTAGGAGAATCACTCTCACTAATAAGTTTGATAGAAATCAAAAGAAATGCTGAATCTT